>BGPR01001410.1:79595-141662 GCA_013235015.1 Araneus ventricosus
GCTGCTCATTGTGTATCATTAGACAGTACGAAATAAACTGCTCATTGTGTATCATTTGACAGTACGATATAGGCAACTCATTGTGTCCCATTAGTCAGTACGAAATAAGCTGCTCATTGCTAATAAATATTACAGTGCATTCGTGGTGCTAAGCCACAGTCAGATGTAGCACCATTTCTATACTCCTCAGGAATCAAAACCTCTCCATCTGCTCTTGCTGCTGCGTTATACATTTCATTTGTTTCTCTAAAAACCAACAAAACTCGAGGTAACTTCAGCAGTCGATAAAATGGTAGAAGTTCTCAAATATATTTCAAGATTTTACTTTTTGCATGTAGCCATCACTTGCCACTAGCCATCACTGAGCTAGAATCTGTTCTGATTCTAGCTCAGTGATGCCGAACCTTTTTCAGAAGTGGGTCAAATTTTGTTTAATATTTTTTTTTTAATTTTTGCCGTGGGTCACTAAGTCAGTGGCGTCACTGGGAAGGGGGGCGTAGCAAAAAGCGTACCGGCTATTGCAAACACTGATACAATGAATATGCGCTCCAAATTTATGACCTAATGTCATGAATCCTACTCAGGTGCAGTGGGACGATAGAGAATCAGTTAGCCAACGTCCACTTGGAAATATTTTTTTAAAAATTCGACAATAGATATTCATACTTTAATTTTTTAATATCTTTGATTGTCTGTTCTCTCTTTTATCTTATAAAAAATAAGACTATCAAATTCAGCGTGTAGGTCATTTGAAAAGCCTTCGTGGGTCAGTGTCTGACTCGCGGATCGTAGGTTCGCCAACACTGTTCTCTATTCATACTCCAATAAGCGAAGAAAAGGAAAAAAAACTAAATTTCTTTCTAAGTAGGGATTTATTTCCCTTCTCTTATTCAAGTTTAACTCTCTTTTTAGGATCATAGAATGTGGTCAAAGCCTTTGCAATTATTGATGTGGTTTCTGAGGTTATCAACAGACGAAAGCTGAAATCAAATACTGCGAAAAAACTTGCCACGTTTGTTTAGAAATGACGAATTTATTGCGATGGATACAGTAACGCACCGTTTATCCGTCTTTCAAGGAACTGACATGAAACGACGTATAAGTGAAAAGACGTATCATCAACTTAATTTAAAATCAATAATTTTAAAGCATTTTAACCCGTGAGCACAGGCATGGGGTCTTTTTGAACTCACCCTTTCTCTTCTGTTAAGAAATTCTGGGAATTTCTTAACACCTGAGCCTGTTACTTCCTGTACCTTCATGGGGGAGCTGGAAGGTGATAAAAAACCGGTGAAATGGGGTGTCTCCTATTTAACTGGGGGGGGAGGGGGCTTGGGATCACATTGCCCCGTGCGTGTGCCAGCGTTTCGGATTCATTTAACGTTATGGCTATGGCAGCTTGCGAGCGTGCCCAGCAGAGAGGAAAAGAATACAGAAAAAGTATGAAATAACAGAGATAAGTTCAACTTTCCTTTTTCGTATTAAAAATCGCATTTGTGTCTTAAATACAATATTTGGACGGTGAAATCGGAAATTTCTAAACCCGAAGGTTTAAGTCTTAGTTTTTATTCTAGTTTAGTTGTTACATTAACTTCCCGTTTTAAAGCAACACGAGGGATATTTTGGGACGCACTTTGTCATTTTGAACCGCGAGCAGATGACAAGGACGACATCTATCTCTAAGCTGGCATATCCCTCTCCAAACTTCCACACCACACCAAGGACGTTTGGACCCTTACGTATGATTTAACGTGAAACAGGCCCACACGGCGGATCTTCAATGGAATCGGGTTTCGAAACTGGGACCCTTCGACCCCGAAGCCGGGACCTTAACCACTAGGCCACCGCGGCCAAGTTTTTAATCTTATGTTCAATTTGAACAGTGTACGTAAATTCTTGAAAATGACTGTAAGGGAAACTATGGATGCTTGAATCAAGATGATTTTCTCAAATTGTGGGACAGTTGGTCATTTGTTAGCGCCATCCCCATTTAGTCTATCGGAAGGGATTTCCATTCCAATCGGAAAAGCCACTTTAATGGTTATGCAGGCGAATGTCTTTTGGGGGGGGGCGAAGTAATTTTTCATTCCTCTGTCGATCTTAACTTTACTCTTGAAGAGAGAGCGAATTAAAATATTTCCAATTTTTTAAGCATACATCGAGCTATAATTTGATATACGAAGCTGTACAATATCTTAATTTTAAGCGCTTTAATCTTTAGATTATTTAGAAAAAGTCAAGTTAGTCAAGACCTTACCAAAAAGAATTTCACAAAATAATAGAGATATGGGGACCGTTTATTATTTATGAAGTTTCGATATTCACAGCCGAGTGAAGTACAGTTAGTGGTTGGGATCAACTTTTTGGTGCTGTGGAGTTTGTCACCAATAAAATAATTCAAAAAATAAGACCTAGTGATTATATTAACAACTCTTTGCTTTGATTCTTGGAGCCATTGCTAGTATTTCAGGTCATTCAGTTTTATATGGGAATAATTATCTAAAAAGAGTTTGTAAAGAATGAAATTCCATTCTAATATGATATATTCAAACAATAAAAAAAGAATTATTTCAAAATAATTTAAATTATTTATTCCATTTATCTTCCTTGCTTGCTAATAAATGATTTTTATTCGTTTATTACCTTAATAAAAAATCTTTTGCATGAACTATTTGTCCTCTCTGGTTTTATTCAAAGTTCTGCCATATCGATTGAGGTTGCCTCTTTATTAGGTTAGAATTTTTTTCTTCTCGTCAAATACATTTTTCTTCTTTGACTTCTTTACTTTTCTTCTTTTCTAATATGATAATTTCAAACAATTAAAAAAAGAATTATTTTCAAAATAATTGAAATTATTTATTCAAATTTATCTTCCTCGTTTTATAATAAATATTTTTATTCATTTATTATCTTACTAAAAATCTTTTGCATGAACTATTTGTCCTGTTCGGTTTTATTCAACGTTTTGGCATTTCGGTTGTGTTCGCCTCTTTATTAGGTTAGGATTTTTCTTCTTCTCGTCGAATGCATTTTTACTTCTTTTGTGTCTGTTTTGATCAAAATATTAGGAGGACTGAATAAGATTATTAAGCTTTTCCAATTTCTTGATTTGTACAAAATGTTTTAGGTTCTTCATTTTCATCTTGATGCTATGCTGTCCTAGTCTAGTTTTTCTAAACCTACAGTTCTTCAATGCGCTAGTGACGTTTCTAGGTTCCCAGTTCAAATGTTATTATTTTTATTATTTAATTAATTCTGTATATTTTAATTGTTTATTTAATTTTGCGTTACAAATAATTTTTTATTAATAACAATTGAGATAGTTGCTATATTTAATTGTTAAAATTAGTTTAATTAACATTTCTTCATAATGATGACGATTCCAGTTCAATACTTTTAACTTTCATCTTTCGTCTTTTATTTAAATTTCGTCTATGTAATTATTAGCGAAAGAATTTAAGTATTCTTTGCATGCAAAGTCGAATATCTCTACCCCTATGGGCAAGTATCCCTATCATAAGATCAAGCATTCCTATTCTTAGGGATACTTGGCCCTAGTGGATTTTATGAAATATATTTAGTTTAAGATCAAATGAGATATCAATGTAGCTTAAGAACATTTGAAACTGAGGCCAAGTTTCCCTTAATTCATTTAATTGAGGAAATTTTATTCGTTTGCTTTGTGAAACTATGTCATTAAAAATCCCTTTATTTGTTATCTCTGCAGAAGAAAATAGTTCTTTTCAAAAAGCTTTATTTTCAGTTGGAAACCATAAACACTTTTTACATGATGGTTCGATCTTGTTTTTTTTTCATTTTCAATAATAATTATTTTTATTCATTTTGATTAATCATTATTTTTCATTTTGATTAATCATTATCTTTTCATTTTGATTAATTATTATTTTTCATTTTGTATAATCAGTATTTTTCATTTTGTATAATCAGTATTTTTCATTTTGTATAATCCTTATTTTTATTTTGATTTATCATTATTACTTTTATTTTGATTATTCGCTAGCTGATACACCACGTTGCTCGGGCTGAAAATGTTTTCATGTCTTTTATTAATAAAGTTTAACTATTAAATGAATTATTTCTAAACCTCCACTAAAACGTTCTTTATTCTTCAGTATTTTTAAATACTTATAACGTAACTAAGGTTGCAGTTATAACATATCAGATCAGATGTTACCGGCTACTTATTGTAAACATCATATGTAAGAAAGTAAAAATATATTTAATATTAGCGTTCGAAGGAATGCTAAGGAGAGTGTAAATAAACGCATTTTTAAAAAATATATTTACAGTATCTTGATGTAAAAATGCTTGTATATAAAATATTATAATACAAAAAATTCTATTATCGTCGGCAACTTCATTTTTTAATTAAAATGAGGATATCAGTTGCACCAAACGATATTTAAATGTCGAAAAATCTAAACGGTTTTTAAAAAAAGGAGAAGCTAATTTCTTCTATAAGTTATTAATAACTTTTAATGGAGTGATACAAAATTTAAATAAACATTGTGAGTGGAGACTCATAGGCAATAAATGAAATGGTTTAAAATATCTGTAATATTTTTATTCAAGAATGGGAGCACTAAAGATAAATTCATATTTTCTGCATGTGGAAACATAGTTTTTTAACTATTAATAAAAAATAACCATTTAATGAATTGTCACAAACTTTCCTAGCGCTTCGTGATGTTCGTGAACAAAAATGTGAAGAAAAGTCCTTCTATATTTTCGATTTCTATAGCGTAAAACTCTTGATAACTTTCACTTTCTTTATGCAGATTGTTTTTTGTTCATCTCGATTAATGAATATTTTTATTCAGTTTTTGAATACTTTTAGTGTGGTTTGAAGAATTATTAAAAATATTCATTTTTTAAAATTTTATTCATTTATTCAACCATATATAAAATTTGTCTAAAGTAATGCATTTCGTACCCAAAATTCGATTATAATCAAAAAGTACACTTATTGTATACTTGAAACCTCTTGAGAGGTATTATTTTTTGCTCTTAAAAAAATTAAACTCGTATTCATTGTTTCTAATTAACTTCTGAGGAAACGGGAAAAAAATTCTTTTGTTTACGATTTTAGAAAGAGAAATCAAATCGAAATGACGTCTCGCTATCGGAAATGAATTTACGAATGATTTCAAACCTCACAGCCGGAACTCAGATATACATTTAAAACCTGGAATGGAAGCATGGAGTCATTTTAGTTGAATGTCTAATCTTTAATTAATTAAAAACTATGATTACATAGAAAAAATTATTACTTATTCAGTGTTTCTAATTAACTTCTGGAAATGAACCTGAGGAAAGGAAAAAGACGTCTCCACCGCTAGGAGAATTAAGGAAAACAGCCGAAATTTCGCATAATTTTTAATTAAGTAAAATTCTAATTAAAATTTCAAAAAAGGGCCCCGAGGTGCCTGCATATTCCCACCCTCCAAAGTGTGTTTGTGCCAAATTTCTTAGATGTAGACCCAATTTTCTGCCCTCTAGAGCGCCAACACGCAGACACACATTCCCCTTTATTATTAGTAGAGATTGCAATTTCATTATTATGGTATGAATTGCTTAAAAATCCCACAAATGGTCGGGAGAGGCCATTGATTCGGCGAAAATGGCTGCCGCGATAGGGCAGTGCGTGTTCCCCACTCTCAGAGGTTGAGAACCGCCGATTTCAACAGACCCGAATTTCGGAGTCGTGCCGTAATATCGAGTCAGAGGCTGCTGCGGCGTGTTTTCTTCGCCGACCTTACGGGTTCCTTCTCATTGAAGTCGAGCCGAGTTGTAAGTTTCTACTTCGGAGCCGGGTTTTTTTCTTCCCTCGTCGTTCTAAACTTAGACCCCGTCCCGCTTTCGTCTACCCATACACAAGTTCCATCACAATAAACCTCTTCGGAGGGATCACAGCTGCGGGGAGAGAAAGGAAATTTATAATGCAGAAGAGATGGAGGTTTTGTTTCTGAGCCGAGCGAAGGGGATTCTGCCTCTCTTTTTATTGACTGCGGCGACTCTACCTGTTGAAAGAATTAAATCGTCTGCTGAATGAGTTAGGGCGGGGATTCTCAACCCTTTACCTACTATTCCCAATTTTACTCCTAGTTTTAGGTTGATTCCTCATAGGAAGTCTATCTATTGTAATGATTCGCATAACAAGGCATCCGGAAAATTTCTGCACATCTTCACCGATCATCACCCCTAGAACCCAAAACCACTCTTCCTTCAAAAGTTTATATGTATAACGCTTTTGCCCAGTATTATTATTAATAATAATTCCACCGGGAGGGAACCGACTCGATAAGGATATACAAATTCCTCTCAGCGTAAAGATGAAATATAGAAAGAAGAGGGGAAAATTAAAACAACAACAATAATTAATACATAAAGTAAACTGAAACAGTCTGCAATGAATGTCTTACTTGCTGGTTAGGGTGGATCGAAAAGGAAGTATAATGTTTTTTTGTTTTGTTTTGATATTATTTTTGGCATGGGGTGGTAAGTTACGTCTTAGGTATATTAGTTTACATACATTTTTTTATTTAAATCCATCCATATCTTCCAGTGCCCCAAAAATAGTTAAAAATGACATTTTTTGAGGGAAATTTATAAAAAAATATTTTTAAAATTTCCTTTTGAGGGTAAAAAGTTTTGTTTTGGGTATATTAGTTTAACTTTTTTTTTATTATTAAAATTCATTCATATCTTCTGGTGGCCCAAACGCCGCCAAAAAAGTTAAAAATTGACATTTTTACAAATAAGAATTAAAAATTGTGAATTAAGGAAAAATATTTGAAAAATTGGCAGATTCAAGTATTAAAGTATAAACTTATAAATAATTATAATTTTATAATGATACATGAAGTATAAATTTAATAGTCAAAGCAATAAATCACAAAATTTATATAAAGTGTACTTGCATCATAGATTTTTTAATTCAATTAGTTTGAAGATTTACACATTTCTAAAGGATGTAATCCTTTTTGGTATTATAACACTTGATAAGACTTCTTGATTGTATCCTATTCAATATGAAGCCATGTCTCTTCTCTTCTCCATATACACTTTCCGACGCTTCAGACACTAAGCGAAAATATCTTTCTACAGCTTGGGTATGGCATGGGAATTTTGACCATTCCTAAGATTTGCTAACATTTACCATGGATAAGTACAAAATAATCCTTTGCTTTAAAGTCTATTTTTAGTACTTGAAAAATTCTTATTCTGATGATCCCCTGTTTTTATTTCTAGCACAAATTAGTTTTCGTAGTGATAAAGACCCTATATTCTATCTGTTATCTGTGAGCATTGACAATAGCAAATTTTCAGGATGACAAAAGAAGCTATTTCGTTGAATAAAAAAGTGTCTACTATATTTCTTAAATTGTGTTCCAAATATCTAGAAAATGCGATAAGTCTCCAAATATGCAGTGATCCTTCTGTTATGGAGGGCTTTGTCTTGACATGGAACAACCATACAGGTTGCATATACCTTCATAGTATATGTTGCAAGAATAATAAGATTGTCAAATTGTTTTTCTGTGACCACATACAACATTAAAATTCTACCTGCAATTGTTAGCCACCTTGAGTGAGCAACTAGACCAGGCTTTCTTAATGCCATGTCAAAATAACATTCACCACGTGATATCGCTATCCAAATCATATAGATATTGCTGATCATTGCTGAGAACCATTTTATTTATGTTATATGGCATATTCTCCACACTTATTGAAGAAAGAGGAGCTAGAGGTAGATAGTCGCAGGTTTTGATTGCTTTACCAATTGGTCGAGAAAATTCTTTAGGGCCAGTTGTTGCACCATCCAAAGAATTTAGTAGATGATGGAGAGGTAACTCATTTGTTTGAACCAAACAAATGCACCATTGTAATAGTCTATTGAGGCTAGTTCCATCAAGCGAATAATACATCCCCTTGTGCCCAGTATTAACATTTGTTCCATCACATCCAACTACTGTTAGCCCATTTAATTGCATATTATTCGATACAAAAAATTGAGTATTGCTTCTTTTATGGCTTTAGCTCCTCCTGTTGCAGTAGTAACATGTCTGATATACACAGAGTTAGGTTCTTTTGCAAGAGTATAATGCTCCTCCTCCGTGGTCTTTGGGTAGTACTTTGTGTCCTTCTTAATTAGCACTTTTGTGTTGTCTTTTGTCCCATCGAAATAAAATCCGGTTAAAAGAGACCAAGACACTGTTAACTTAGTAGACTCTTCAACTGCATTTTAAAGCTTTTTACGCTGTCTAGGAATTTTATTGCGATCTACCACATGCGAAGTCTCTCCTTCATGTACAATTCCAATGTTAAAACAGCACTGGCAAATGAAGCAGCTGCTCTATCTGAAATTCCGTATCGATCACATTCCCTTGCTAAGGTAGGGAAATCTAAACGATCTTGTGATTGATATTTCAAGGTAATTACATTCGTATCTGTATACGAGGACGAAGACATAGTATTGAGCTCAAGTAGCTCCATTAATTGATAATGAGCAGCATCAGCATCAGTTTTAACCATTTTAAGTTTTATTCTTTTGTCTTTCCATCTGTTTTCTTTTTCCCTTTTCTCTTTTCTTTAGTCGGAATTACGTCCACTTCTCCAATAATAATTTTATTTTCTAATCTTTGATCTTTTATAAGCAATCGCTCAGCAAGTGGATTTTTCATGTCTTTTTGGCATTTACATGTATCGAAATTTGTACACTTACAAAATGTGATATTGAACAAACACGAAATTTTTTCATTACGATAATTTTCCAATTTTTTTGGTATTTTTATATTCCTTCGCCCTCTCGTCTACGTTTTTCCCTGTAAAATCGTTTCTTCAACACATTTTTTATTTTTAATTTTTAATCCGAGATTTACATAAAAATCGTTTTTTGCAAATATTTCAATGTCTTGGGGCACTGGAAGATATTAAACAAAGTTGAAAATTCTTTGCATGTATGCTAGTACACTTAAAAGACAACTTTTGCACCCTATGCCGATTATTTTATCCAAACTTTGAATTTTCGATCCACCCTATTACTGGTGGAAGCGAGAAAATCCTTTCTTAATCCATGATGATATCGTGCCTTCGTTCATGAAAGGATCTTCATAATACTCATAAGTCGTGCCATGGATCTTTTGTCTTGGACAATGTTTTCACACCACGTCGAAGGGTTTTCAACACTGGGCTTCTTTGAATGAAAGGGTTTTGTCACTGGGAAGACTGTTGCATAGGGGTTTGGATCACCTTTAGCACCGCAAACGCATCGATCTTGTGAACGTTATTTGATGAACACGACAACTGGAGCAATTTTGATTTGATTTCAACCGGCGTGGGATATGTTGTAAGGATAGTGATAATCTCGGCGGAGTTCGTAGATGGGCTATCCAACTCGAAGGGAGTGGAAATGGTGGGGGTTGAAGTTTACATTTCCCAATAATTCCTTTCCAATTGAAGATAGAAAGAAAATTCAAAAGAAGCAAATTATCGCTATATTATAACGAACAATTTTTGCATTTAAACTTTTCCGATAGGCGCAATTGCTTAGAAGTTATGAACTGAAAAGTGATTTCCCTCTCTTCTCCTCCTCTCCCCCTAACTTAAAGTATCTTTCAACCTATGCATGTTACCCCTCGTTGGAAAGCTCTCGTCATTCGCAGTCTCTTCCGCCCTCTCTCATTCTTGCATCTCTAATCCTTATGAAAATAGAGGAGGAAATAGTCTTTTCCTTATATCTCCGGACTAAAGGAATGCACCTTTGCCTTCCGGCTTGCCGACGGGGATTTTTGCTATTTGAATAAATGTTCATTCTTTTTGGTTTTCTTTATATTTATTTAATTGAACTTTATGTTAGCAGAGATAATTTATTCTTATTTAGTTCCTTTTACAATTTTGGGAAGAGTTTTCTAAACCATTTTTTTCCTAAATTTTTCTTAAAACGTTATTATTTTCACGTTTTCCCTTCATCAGATTTTGTTATTTATTCAAACTTCACTATTGCTTTCACTTTTATACTACTTTTGTTGTGTTAAATTTTTAGAACTCAAAATTGTTAAAACATTTAAGTTCGTAATATGTTTTTTTAATATTTGTTTTCCGAATTATGTTATTCAAATTGTAATTTTGTCATTTCTTTTTTCTGGAGGAGGGCTTTCCATCAAGTTTCACGCATGCCCATAAAACCAACAGGAAAACGATCTGGCTCCGAGTTAGGGGTATGCGTGGTGATAAAGATAAAGCCCTTTACCTGCGAAAATCGGTGCAAGCGTGGGGTGTGACACACCCCAATTTAGTATCCACCTATAACTCCACCGGATCATCAAATAGGCAAATGCCTCTGGGCCCTACAACTTTTGGGGCCCAAGGCTTCCAAATTTTTTTGCGATATCTTCAGTGAAATAGAGGGCGTCCGAAGATTGTGGGAACCATTTCAAAAATTAATAAAAAAAATATAATGTTACAACTGTAGTTTTTTAAAATGAAAGAGAAAAAAAGTTTTTTTTTCACAGATAGGTTGCGTAGTAATACGAAGTTCTAAATTTGCTACAGCGAGAGATTTTCAAACGCAGTGGCTACCGATCAGCAGATGCCGATGCGCGTTTTCTGTATTCCTTTTTTAGTTTTTATTGGATATTCCAAAAAGTATTCCGTTTTCGAATTACAATTGATTTAACAAATTAAAGAGCGCAAAATCCCCTACAAGAACATGCTTTTATTTTTCTTTTAGCTTTGATAGTTCCGCAGATAATGGCTCTCAGAAATGGGAGATGTCCAATAATTTACGACCACCGTGATGTCGCGTTGCCTATCTAAAAAAAAGCAATCATTTCAAAAAAATCGTAGTTGTGACATTATTAGTTTTTTATTCATTTTTGAAATGGGTCCTCGGCACCCTGTATAATTTTGTGGTTTCATTTTATACACAAAGGCCTCAAACGCATTCAAGTTAAAATCAAACATTGTCTGACCCTTTAGAAGGCCGTGGCAAGTAGACTTGCCACCAAATTCATTAATTTATAAAAAACATTTTTCACGATTGGCACAAGTTATCTCCAATTTTTTCGGCGAAACAAAAACCGAGCTGCTCCGCTTTCTTATCTCAAACCATAAGGAAGGATCTGGACTCGATAATTAATTATTAATTATCAAAATTAATTAACAAAAAATGAATGTCATCGAATACGCTAAAATAATTTCTTTTCTTAACTGAATCTGAATGCCAAAGCCATTTTACTATAACACTAATAGCAACAAAAACGGCCTTTTAAAGGGTTGAATTTCAGAATATTATTCTTGGTATTTTTCTTTCATGTTTTCAATTTCGCTTACTGATAACTTTGGTCCAATTTTTTTTTCTTTTTTTTTTCGTAATTAGCTAGTCGCAAGCCAACAGCCTGGCAAACTTTTTCATATATATTTTATATATTATAATTATTTTTTAAATAAAAAATAATGGTTATAAATAATAATGATAAATATATGTTATTATTTAAATATAATAATATTAA
The DNA here is from genome assembly GCA_013235015.1 of Araneus ventricosus. Lineage (NCBI taxonomy): Eukaryota > Metazoa > Arthropoda > Arachnida > Araneae > Araneidae > Araneus > Araneus ventricosus. Next base: position 91,133 of record BGPR01001410.1, read on the forward strand.
ATAAAAAATTATTAATATTAATTATTATATAATAAAATATATAATAATTATATTATATATTTACCATTAATATTTATATAATAATTTATATTATTAAATGGTTAAAATATTTTATATATATATATTTTAATATTTTGTTTAAAATTTCTTTCAACTTTAATGTTTTCATGCCCGTGTTACTGAAACCAGCTCTTTTGAAGGTGACCCGCAATTAAATGCCGTAGAATGTGTTACTTAGAAACTGCTGTTATCTTAATATAAATAAAAGTCATTGTGTGTATGTGGCTATGTTCCACATCTCCTCCTAAACCACCGGGCCGATTTCAATCAAATTTTGCACACTTATTATTTAAGACAAGGGGAAGATACCTGCCAACTTTTCAAAGTGCAAAAGTTAGTTAAACAGTTAATTAATTACAAAATAACTGAAATCGTTTTTCCACAGTAACTTTGAAGTAAATTGCCCCACAAAAAATATTTTTATACCATCTTGAACTTCAAAATTTTTAACTTTTCAATTATACCAATTTTATATCTGTGTAATTTTTTCTTTGTCTTTCAATAGTTTTTCAAAATTTAATAAATAATTGAATACATGCAGAAGATTTTGAAATAAATAAATTAATAGACACTTCGTTGCCTGTTTATTTTTGTAAATATTTTATTTAAGAAGTGAAAGACAACTGTCAACTTTTAAAAGCCGAAAAGTTTAATTAAAACTTTATTTAATTAAAAATGAAGCACGTTTTTATGTTTTTCTGCAATATTCTTCGAAAATATTATCGCACAAAAACTATTTTTATACTATATGAAGCTCAAAAAAATTAGCTTCTGAGTGACACAAATTTCATTCTTATTCTCAGTATTTTAGAAGATAAAACTGGGTACGTTGCTTAAAGGCAACACAGGGAATTGAAGGGTTAACATTCAAAGCATCTTGAAATGACTGAATGGAATTGAAAGATATCAGTCACGAATTTCTCGTGAGAGGGAGAATATGACCATGAAAGGGATGACAAAAGGGCCAGTCCATTTCTAATCGCAGGAAGGGAGTTGTATGTACTCAGGCTAAGATGGCTCCGAACGCATGAGAATTACTTCCATTATCTGTTATTCAAAATGATGTTTCCATTGAAATATCTTCGTTGCCATCATAATTTTCTTCAGTATGTCCTGTTAGGTGGAGTAATCAGCCACAATGAAGTATTGTAACTTCTGATCCAGTATTTTTCTGATTTTATTGTAAAAATAAAAAAAATACTGGCTCAGAATTTTTAAAAGATTTAATTTATAATCCAACTTATGAACGAAATTCATAGGTGCTTTTTGACTGTCATTTGTATCCATAATTTTTTATGTCAATATTTTTGTTTCATATATCGAAATTTTATTCGATATATAGAGACCGTTTTGTTAATTAAAATCCCAGCTTTCTGAAAAAAAATCCATTGTATAGATATTTTCAGTATATGGAAGTTCGTCATATAGGAATTCGAATGTATCATTATATTGTTATTAGGGTCACACATTTTCGTTTATAACATTCAAGGCAAGTTAAAGTTATTTATGCTTCTTCCTTTAATTCAAAAGGAATTTTAGCATTAATTGTTCCAAAATTTACTAGAAGGAAGACATCGAAGGATAGGAAATTAAAACGTATAAAGTTGGTTTTCTCTGTAACTATTGTTGTATAAGTTTGATACAAGTGCATCTAGAAAAAAAATCAATCATCGAAATTTTCAGTGCATATTTACGGATGAGGTTATATTAAACACCGCCATAGTGTTCTTTCTTTTTCAGCTTAGGTCTTCTCTCTTAGGAATCGGACTCAATAATCTGGAGTGAATTTATACACTCATCAGGGTCATTTAAAAGTTTGTGAAAAACACGGGAATGAAAGATTTGATAAAACAAATCGGTTTGAATCTAATTACAATAATAGAAAGCATTGTTACAAATTGTGTTTTGAAACGAAAGAGTGGAAACCGAGCCATATTATATGAAAACATGGTAAGAAATATTATCTCATTTATGGAATAGCCGTCTTTGGTGACCAGCTTATTTGCCCAATATGCTGGTTCTCCTGGTTGTTAAACGAATGCATAGCTCTTTGAAATTTCGCCTTTGTTGTCTGATAAGACTGAAAAATGTGAATTTATTTGAGACTGAAATTTCCTCGAAAATGAATTACCCTTTCTATAAACCTTCATCCGAAATAATGCAGTTAGTATTTTGAGCTAAATGTCTGCACATGGCCAGATTTTACAGCAGAAATTTGTAGGTGAAAAAAGTTGCGCATTAAGTACGTTATGATACATATCAGATTAAAGAATAACATGATTCTTTGAAAAACTAAGTTAAATAACCTGGGGATGAAACTAAATTTTCAGAAACATTATCAAGAAAAATAGTAAAAAAATAATTTGAAAAATGAGCTGACTGTCAAAATTTTCCATTTTGCAAAGAGTAAAAGTTTTTTCCCCATTTTATCTCAGTCGAAATATTCAAAAGAAAGTAAGAATCAGTATTTAAAAAGCAAAACAAATGTTAGTTCTCACTTTATGAAAAAGTAACAATTTGAATCTGGTGTAACAATATTGTACTGTATTGGCCGAAGCTAGTGTTCCTTAAACATCGATAGATTATCGATATTATCGAAGCCAAGTCGATAGTGTCGGGTTTTCGGAACTATGGACTGAAACAATCGATAGTATCGACTTTCTCAAAACTATCGATATCATCGATAATTTTCTCCCGGGCAATACTATCGATAGGCGCATTTCCAGTCGACAGTTTTAAAACTATCGACTGGAACTATCGATAGTTTCAAAACTATCGACCGAAAAAATCGAATGGAACAAACGATAATTTCTAAATTATCGACTGGAAGAAAGAAAACTATCCATAGTTTTGAAACAATCGATACTATTGATAGTTAAGTCGATAGTTTGGGTAAACTATAAACTTCACTATCGATAGCTGAACTATCGATGTTTAAGGAACACTAGTCGAAGTATGATGAGTCTTCTTTACAAAAATAAGATATTTATTTCTCGATTTCCACAACACAGACATTTTACACGAACACGTACATCACACACATTTGCATTCATTGACAGCGAATTCTACTTAAAAAAACATGTTTTATTCTGCGTTGCTAAGCAACGTTCGCTAGAGGCAAATAGGACGTTGCCATTCCATTTTTATTACATTTGAAATATAGTGGTGACAAACGATTTTTTTAATTAATTTATTTTATGGCCAAAAGATTTTTTATTGAATTAATTTCTTTTTCAAAAAATATTTTCATATGTAATAATCTTGAAATTAATAATTTTACAAATATAATTAATAATTTTATAAATACATTTTTTATTTGTTACAAATATCACAACATGTTTCAGTAAACAAAGCATTCGCCCTTAAAAGCCCAGTGTTGTCTTTAAGCAACGTACCCAATTTTGTCTTCTTAAATCTTGGGGAATAAGACTGAATCTCCAGAGCCTAGCGTTGCCAATAGGATACATAATGAAATTTTTATTAAATCCTTTTACATCATCTAGAGGGCAGTCTGATTACCGATAAAAATTAAAAATAAATGGATGTTTTCCACTCGAGACTATATCTTCTTAGCTGGAGAATACCTTATTTTATTCTATAATGTTGAGAGAAATTCCTCATCTGCAATAATATTCTTTAAAATTCATCTCTGCTTGACATTATAGAATTTTATCGAGGAAATTTTTTTCCGAAATGAGGCCCAGTGTTGTCAGTCGATGCCAAACTGTTTTTCAGCCATAAACCATATTTAAAATAAAATAGGATTTTTTAGAATATTTTTCCCATGTTTTATTGAAGAAATGAAAATCAAACAACATTCTAAATGATTTTTAAAACATCGGTCTTTTAAGGGGTGATTTATATTTCCCCTTAAAAGCCCGATTTTTAAAAATTATTATTATATTTATTTTATAATAAAATATTATTTCATTCATTGAGCTTGATTTGAGAAATATATTTTAAGAAGTGTATAACATCAAACAGCGAATAAGTGAATTTATTTAGAGTTAATATATTTACGGTATTAATGTTAGTTAAACATAGCTTTAACAATGGAAAAAGACAATGTGATTGAAATATTAGACGAAACAATGAAGTTGGTTTGATTTTTATTACAACAATGGAAAGTATTGCTGCCAATCATAAAAAATTTTTTTTTAAATTTGTTAAAATTATGAGAAAGAAATTGTACGACAGTTAAATTGGTGTCATTGGAAAGGTAATTTTTGAATTTTTACATGATGTAAAAATCATTACTGTGATGCGATATTTTCGGAAGATATTAAGTAAAATCTTGCTTAATTTTTAATTAGCTGAGCTTTAAATTAACTTTTGGACTATGAAAAGATAACGGTGGTTTTTCTGTCGTTTTGACACACACCTCTATATGTATAGATTGGGAAGATTATACTCAAGTTGGACGAAATTAAGATAGCACTTCATTCACTCAATAGCTGAAACTTGTTCGGAGTATTTTTATTGAGTATTTTTTAATCGTTTGGTGAGAGTTTTTTCTCTGTGAAGTTGAAGCAGCATCCTTCCTCTGAGAGGAAAATATTTTTTGTATTTATACTAAGCAAACAAAATGAGTGAGTAAAATGAGTTGCGCTCAGCGTCTAACAGCTGACCAACACGCAATGCGGCAGGATGTGACGTCACATAGAATTTTCTACATAAATATCGATAACTCAGCTCCACCGAGAGATATCGAGAAAATTCTAGCATTTTTGAGGGCTTTCATTTTGTCGCCAAGGTCGGTGGGGTCGTTGGCTTCTATTCCCCGATAGGTATTAAGGATCTCTGTAAATGTCTCTTCCCAACCATAAGACTAACATTGTGGGAATCTCTAAACCGAGCTGTCTAAGATATTACGTATATTAAGAAATATATCCAGTAAGATGAATGATTATGGTTGCTATGTTTTCATTCTTAATTCAGTTTTTTTTAAATTCAGCTAACATGCGGCTGGCCATAAAATGTGCTACTCTATTTTAATGTTGAAATCGAATGTATATTTTGAAAGAGGAATAAGAAAGTGAAGATGGCGCCGACAACGTGCAGTTAGATGCTACATGACATATTTACTCCATTAGGGACATTTATATTGACAGTGTACAGAACAGGTGCGAGGCCACTAAAAGAACATCAGCTTAATTTCTACCAAAATCTGAAGTTCAAAATTACGTTGTTAAAGGAGCTATGAATATAAAAAGATGCAAGATTCAATTGAAATCATATTTCCGCCGAACAAGCTGGTCGTCGAAGGCGGCTAGTAAATAATAAGAACGATTCTGTGCTACGTACGTTAGCATTTTATACATATAGATTCGTCTGACTTTAAAACTTTGTTTTTAGTGTTCTGGCAACAGTTCGATTTCTGTTTCTTGTTCGTGATGTCAAATATGTCCGTCTTATTGTGTATCTGTGTTCACTAAATGTAGAATAAATGTTGTGTATTTTATACGAAGCGAACGATTTACTGAACCCGGCTTTAATACGAAGGAATTCAATGATTCAACTCGATGTGGTATTTACATCAGAATTACAGATTTCTCTGAAATTTTTGGAAAATCTGTCAAAGAGAAGTCTGTCTGTCTCTGCTGCCGCTTCCGTCTGAACACGGTAACTCATAATCACGATAAGCTGGGTGGATGAATTAGACACATGATTTTATCACTAGAATTGGAAATAAGTATCAAATTTTGGTTTAATTTTATTCAAGTTCTCTGTTTTAGGGGATTGTCTGCACACATTAAAAGCTAAATTGTTAGCCATTAACACAGAAGCATTTGTTGAAAAACACTGTAGAAAACGTTTTGGCTATGATGGGTTATTCACCTCCTGACGAGCAATATTCCATCATACTCCTCTCATATTTATTTTTAAACTCTCATTTAACTTGAATGTTTCGTGTTTGTAAAAATGCAGTTTAATAATGAAGTTGTTCACTCACTTCCTGACGAATCGAAATTTCGTACACTTCTGTAGTGTCAATGGCAATCAATAATTTTATTGCGCTCTTCCACTTAAAAAATCTCATGCTAAAATAATCACAATATCGCATCGATCCAGATTTAATGCTACGTCAATTGGTGAATTGACGCGATTTTATCTTCGCTGAAATATTTTGACGTTGATCTGAATGTTCTCCGGTTCGTCTGAGCCTATGTTCTTCACTTCTAACGGATCTCTTTTGAATCATTTCATTTAAAGTTTTTTTATATTGTAAGAAATATTGTGAATTCTTCATCTTAGACTCATATTTTTTCCGAGAAAAATTCTTTTACGCAAGAACAAATATAGTAACAGGCTATGATTAGGCTACCGGTTTTGTTCTGTAAACAAACCTATCGTTGCCATCGGCAAAAGAGAAATTAATCTCTTTTCTGTGCCACGTATGTTAACGATATATATATCGAAAAGGAATAGGGAGTGGTCTTCCCTAAACTCGTATTTTATATATAGAGTTTGGACGAAAATCGTCTATGAGAATTCTGTCTGCTTGTCCATGTAAATACAATGACTCAAGGAGCTAACTGGATGAAATTTAGCTTTTAGTTTTATCTCTAAAATTGTTTATGTGCATCAAATTTTGGACCCAATCCAACATCGGGTTGACTGACTGTCCGCAGGAGTGGCGTCAGAGTTCGCCCGACGGGGAGCACTGCCTCCTGTAGGGGGAGGGGTGTATTGATGACCCTCTCAAATTTTCGCCACATCTTTACTTATCTACTACTTCAGAGGTTCTCAACCTGCGGTACAAGTACCCCTGGGGTACGCGAAGGACCATTTGGGAGTACACGAAATCGAAGTTGGCGGAAAGAAGAAAACATAAGGGATTTAAAAGTTAGAGAATTTTTTTCTCCAAGTGAATACTTGCTATTTAATAACTATACCACTTGAATAGTTGATTATTACGAGGTCTAGTTTTTAGCTGTCCTTATAAGTTACAACGAAACAATTACTGACGTTCAACTAGTACTATTGTAAAAATAGAGTAAAATTCGAGTCTTTTCACTCTTAAGCTAACCTTAAAATTATTGATAAAAACTTCTTTACATAGCCGGCTTATTGGGGGTGGGGGGAGGGCTGGATATGATACGCAGGGGGAACGCGAAAACAAAAATATTAATCAAGGGGTGCGCGAGGGATAAAAGGTTGGGATCTCCTGTTCTAGTTGAATGGCCCGTTGCGTGAAAGGGGTACAAAAATTCTTCCCACCGGGAGGGGCACAGCATCCCCAACAGGGGGCCCTGGACCACCAGACACCGAACACGTGCCATCCCTGTCTGTGTGTTTGCCTATCGTCGGTGTTAAAACTTTGTACCTCAGAAATGCATCAGGCTAGATACTGTTCGTTTCAGAAATCCCAGACCAGCACTTTTGGATGATTTTACGATGAAATGGGGTGACAGGCAATGAGTAAGATAAGTGATTCTCCGGAGTTCTTTCGCAGGTAGAGTTGCCTTCTGTCCCATTACGGGACTGTCAATGTATTTCATTGCTCAGTCCCGTATTACAATTTGTCCTGATTTCTCCCTAAATTCAGTCAGTGGAGACAGTAGAAGCAATTCTGATATGTCATTACAATTTAAAAATGACTTGTGCCCAATTGCATTATTAAGTAAAAGAGGAAAATGATAAAATTAAGAAAGCAAAATCAACTTGAATCAACTTGACTAGGATAAAAGAGATTAATGTTGCATCTTTTTCATTATTCTACGAGTTCATTTTATTAGATTGTTTCAGAGTAAAATAAACCATCACCTACCCACATATTTTACGTTTCATTTATTTGGCATTTAAACGTCCCGTATCAATGTTTGGCAATTACTGCAATCCTATTCTTAGGTCATAGTCTGTATAGCAAATCAATGAATGAAAATAATATGTTTCTATATGCTGCTAAGTAAAATGGAAACATCTCTTCCCCCATTTTTCATTTCACTCCTATTTGATGAATGCCTCCTGGCGCATGCGCAAAAGCGAGGAGGGTTTCGTATCTGAGAATGACCAGTGAATGAAACCAGTTATGTCTTCTTGTCACCGAAGTTGTAGATCTGCACCGAAGTGTGGACCCGATCGGAAGACACCCAAAATGTGTACTCGGCTTTCTTCCCCGTATTAAAAAGCATGAAAAAACGCAGTGTTGTGTTTGTGTTACGGTTATTCTCATTAATCGGTTATTATTAATAATAACTGGATCGTTTAGTGGTTATTATTAATAATATTCGGGTTTTCTATGTGGTTAGTAATTATAATAACCGGATCTTTAAAGAGACATACGACTGTTAAACCTCGAAATTTTTCGATTTTATGAAGAAAATATATATTATTCCTCTGTCAAATTTGATCAGCTGTTCAGCACAAACAATGAAAATGGCCATATTTTAAAGCGCCATATCTCAAAATATGTCTTTTCTATTTTGAGCCCACAATATCTCAAGAAACTATCGAATACTTTTAGATAAAATGTTTACTGAATATGAATTGTGCTAAGTTCTATAAATTGAGCCTCAATTTTTGTGCATATTTTCTCCAAAGAACTTTTTTTGGGTGGGTTAGAAAAGTTGAAATTTCATGTATTTTTAAAATTTTATTTTAAATTGGTATAAAAATAGAAATTAAATCTAAATGTTGATAAATTGTGGTTCAGTTTCTTAAATAGATTGTTTGGATTACTTAAATACCCAAAATAATGTGTTTAGACAAATATTTAATCCGTAATCATGCGCGCAGGATATCTCATTTTTTTTCTCGAAAATATACTCAAATAAATGCATACCAATATAAAGGTTTGAAAATGTGCGTACTATAAGAGAAAGAACAGATATTTTTCTAGAAAAAAAAATAAGTAAGTTTGTGAATTGCACTGTTTCAGAGATATAATGCATCAAATTTGACAGTTTTGCCCCATTTTTTTTTAGGTTTAAGAGTCGTATGTCCCCTTAAGCGGTTATCCTTAGCAGTAATCGGATTTTTTATGTGGTTAGTATTAATACTAACCGGATATTTAGGCGGTTATCCTTAACAGTAACCGGATTTTTTTATGCGGTTAGTATTAATAATAATCACATTGACATTCATTGTATGACAGAAAGTCTAGGGGTGAACACTCCCACTGGTTTATTACTCAGCTTTAAATCCTGAAAAATCAAAACAAGATGTTGGCCAATTTCTTTTCCTACTGAGCCTCACATAATGTGACTATACATCCCGTTTCTAACGGGAATTTCTGGTTTTCAGGTAGCCCGTCCCGTTGTCCCCAAGCACAAACACCGAGATATCCCGTTTCCACAAGTTGAGCAACCCACGGTAAAAATTGCTGAAAAAAGGCGCGAAAAATCAAAATATCCAGCGGTAGATGGAGTATGCTTAGGGTTGCCATAATTTTCAATCATTGATATGGGACATTTAAGCGCAAAATAAATAAAACATAAAAAAAGTGGGCAGGATACGGTTTATTTTACTCTGGTAAAAAAATCAATAAAGTTTAAGCAATCTAATAAAATGAACACGTGAATAAAAGGAAGGCGCAAGGCCGATCCTTGTTATCCCAACCATATTTTAAAGTTGATCTTACTCTCTTAATTGCATCATTTCCCTCGTTCACATAATTATGAAATTGGCAGCGAGTCATTTTAAAATTATAATGACAACTCGAAATTGCTTTAATTATCTTCTCTCACTGAATGAAGGGTGAGAAAGGGACAGAAAGCAATACGGGCCCGAGTAGTGAAATAAGGCGACATATACGGAACACACGGCAACCCTAGTTTTGCTCAATACGTATCACACATGCGCTAGTCAGTCAGAAGTAGTGTTCCTTAAACATTTATAGTTCAGTCATCGATTGTTTAAAAACTATCGATAATTTTTTTCGACGGTAATACTATCGATAGGTGGTCTTTCAGTCGATAGTTTCGAAACTATCGATAGCCCAAGTCCATTTTAAAGCTATGGACTTCAAATGTGCCTATCGATAGTATTGCTCAAGAGAAAACAATCGATACTATCGATTGATTCAGTCGATAGTTCCGAAAACCTGATGCTATCGACTTGGCTTCGATAGTATCGATAGTCTACAGATGTTTCAGGAACACTAGTCAGAAGCCTGCTTGCTCGCATATATGTCTAACAACATCTCGTCGAAAAGAGTGACAGAAGGGGACACTAAGAATGATTTAACCGAAAGTCGTTGGATGAAGAATTGGAAATTAAAAAATTTCATTCTTGTTTGAAATCAACACCAAATACGCTGACGCAAAAATCTGTTCCTCCGAAAAATACAAGATCACATAATTGATTTATTTGATCATTACGTATTCATTCCTGTTCTTTTCACCTTAATATAAACAGAAGTCATTGTGGGTGTGTATAGCCCAGTAGGTCCTACATGATCTAAATCATTGCAGGAATTTCAACCGAACTTTTCACACTTATTATTTAAGACAAGAGGAAGACACCTGTAAACTTTTCAAAGTGCAAAACCTAATTAAACTGTCAGGTATTTAGAAATGAAACGAAACTGTTTTCCCGCAGTAACTTCAAAGCAAATTATTCCGCAAGAAGTATTTTTATATCATCTTAAAGGTCAAGATTTAACCTTCTCATTGATACCAATTTTATATCTGTGGAATTTTTTCTTCAACTTTTATTAATTTTTCAAAATTTACTAAATAATTGAATGGATGCAAACCATTTTGAAATAAAGCAAATTTATAGATACATCGTTGCTGGGCAACGGGGATACTTTGAACTAATCAACCTTTATTACTGTTTATTTTTGTTAATATTTTATACAAGAAGTGAAAGATTAGTGTCAAATTTAAAAGCCGAGAAGGTTAATTGAAACTTTAGTTTATTAAAAAGGAAGCAAAAGTTTTCGTTTTTCCACGACATCCTACGAAATTATCATCCCACAAAAACGACTTCTATACAAAATTAAAGCGAAAAAATTAGCTTTTCAGTGACACAAATTTCATTTCCTTTGAATTTATTGCTCTCATTTCAATAAGTTAAAAAATTAAATTGCGTATAAAATTCACAATTTGTAATGGTATTTTTTATTGTTGAGAAACAAGAATACATACGAAGAGCTCTTGCGAAAACACGTTAACAGAATTCCGGAAGAAAAGTTTAAAAGCAGACGATTCATAATTTATATAAGGGACAATTATTGATCTGGTTCATTTTAACGCTTTTTATTAACGAAAAATTAATTTATTAATTAACTGTCGCAAAACGTTCTTCAAATCCTTTCTTATACTTCAATATTTATGATATAATTTGAAGTATAGAACGTTTCAGACGGTAAAAGAATTTTATGTAATATAATATTCTATACAAAAATAATTTTTACATTAAAAGTATTTGCCATAAAAGTATTTTCATTCCGAGCAGCGCCAGATGTAACAGCTAATTAATGAATAAAATCTGGAGAAATGCGAGTTTTCTTGAATATGCATTCAGTGAAACCTCGCATAACGTGCAAATGAAATTGTAAAAAAATGACTCACTTAACGAGCGACGTTCCTCATAACGAGTGACGAGGAGAGCGGAACTCCCGGATTTTGCGCCTGCTTCTGTCGTATCCACGGAGCTTTTATTTTGCTTCCATTCTTATCAAACTTGGTGTCTAGTGCTGGTGCGTGCACTTTTAACTGTAATCTGTTTTAACCGTTAATCGAAAAAGATCTTTTGTTTCGATTTCTTTTTTCTAGTAATAAACGTTTTGAACGGAACGAATGACTTTGGTTATTTTCATTTTTTGATTCCAGTAATATTTAAGGCCATGCTTTTTTAAAAACTGTTTTTCTGCCATGCATTTACAGTTGTTGATACGCTATGTCAGAAGTGATGCGACGTATCGAGTTGACTGACGTCAATGGCATTACGTAATTGACGTATTCCCTTTAATATGGAAAACAGAACAGGTACATGAGTCCGTGTTTAGCACTCATTCCGCTCCTCATTTCTGAAAACTCTATCCTCATTCCATGCTGGCTGACTCTGCATCAAAGATGAGATGCAGATGATTCAGGCTCCTTACCGATTTTGTATATAATTTTCTTTGAATAAACGTTAGGCATAAAACTTCTTGAGTATTTTTTTCGGCATGGAACGCCTTATCGTACTTTACATTGATTTCTACGGGGAAAAATGGTTTCGCATAACGAGTAAGCTTCTGGAACGAATGATGGTCGTCGAGGTTCCACTGTGCTATTACCTTCAAATTAACAGCTGTCCCGTTTTGAGGGGGAAATAAATGGTCACCTTGGCCCTACACCTAGGGTTGCCATTCGTCCCGTGCATGTGGGACTGTCACGTATTTCACTACTTAGTCCCGTATCACTACTTGTCCCGTTTTTGGATGACTTTCAACCAAGTTCCTGAATGGGAAGAAATATATATGGATATTTACAAGTAAGAAACGTCGATAGCGGCAACACTGAGATTCTCTTCAACCAGTTTGTATATCTAAAATATTATTTAGAGAAAAATAATACAAGCCAAAACTGCGCAGCAACTATGAAAGTGAGTGTGGAAGAGAAATGGCTGAAGTGGTTTGCAGATACTAAGGATATTGATCAGAAGTCGTGTCTAATAAAACTATGCGAATACATAGGTAAAATATTCTCTCCACATTTGCAATGTGGGCCATTTTGGGGAACTTTTTTCATGTTTTATTCATTTAGTAATTAAACGTCCCGTATCAATGCTTGGCAATTATGACAACCTTACCTGCACCTCCTAGTGTCCATTTGGAAATAGCGAAGTAGGGATGGGAACAACCTACCGATTTTAACCGAAAACCATTTTTTCTCGATTATTTTTTGTTCCGGGAATAACCGGTTAGTTTTTAAAAATCCAATAACCGGTTAAAAAAAACCGGATCGGAAATAGGCTCGATTTTAGGTTGGATTAGACTAAAATTCACCGAGTTATGAAGCTTTGAATTTCATCACCTTAGACCAACGACAACCGCTTCCTCGAGGCGTCTGTTGATTGGCGGATGACTGAAAGAGTCTTTATGAACAGATAAATATTGGCCAATGAATTGATTTTCTGTGAGAACAATATTAATAAAAATTTTGTCTACAAACGGCGTTTTTTTTTTCATAAAAAAAACCCGAAAACCGGTTATTTCATAAACGGGTTATTTTGAGCGGTGATAATGGCCAGGTTAAACCGGAAGTGATGAAAACCTGAATAACCGAAAACCGGTTATTTCATAAACCGGTTATTTTGAGCGGTGATAATGGCCAGGTTAAACCGGAGGTGATGAAAACCTGAATAACCGAAAACCGGTGTTTTTGAGCGGTGATAATGGCCAGGTTAAACCGGAGGTGAAAAAAACCTGAACAACCGAAAACCGGTTATTTTCGCAATACCCGCCATCCCTCTAGCGAAGGTCCAAAATGCGACGCCAAAGCTACGCCAGCAAGTCGCCAAGGGAAAAATCCGCGCGAATTCCGCTGTCGAAACGTGGAACAAAATGTACGCGATGGAACAACACAGGAATCTACGGAAGCAGGGAAATACCCCGCGAGGGGAGGTTACGTAAGGCGACTAAAAATACTCCACCCCAGGGACGGGACAGAAATCGTCTGACAAGATTCGCCCACACGCGTTCCGCGGTTGTATCGCCGTGCTTTGATCCCAAAGATGAGGCAAACGAAGGCTAATTGTAGAGGAAGGGAGCGTTCGATTAGATGTCTTCGTCGACGGCCCGGATTATTAAATAGGCAACTGCCTAGGGGTCCCGGATCTTTAAGGGGACCCGAGTTTTAAAAAAAATGTCTGGTATTTTCAGAATCATTTAATTTTGCGCTTTCATTTAATTTCCAAAGACGCTGCACTCGAACTTATGGGAATTAAAACCAAGCATCGTTTAAATTTTGGAACGTTGTTCTAACAACATTCCTAATTGGATTGTTTTAAAAAAGTTTTTTCATTTTTTTTCTTCTTCTTATTCCTATTATTAATATTTTTATTATTATTACTATTATTTTGCCCTTCTTCTTAGTCCTCTTGATTGTGGGACTTCCTGCCATGTTTGCATTTCGATTAGGTGTAATCGCTTACGGCCGTTTCGCACGTATAATTCGATAACGAACTGATACGATCAGACTCGAAAGATGAATCACTTTCCTTGGAATAAAGCAGTTGACAAATAGATTTTCTCAAAGATCAACAGGAGGTGGCGCATCGTCTAGGTATGCTGTTACCGACCTTGATTAATCTTTTGTTTTTGAGACCCCCTTTTTGTTATGTAACCTCTCAACCATGCCTAAACACAAAAAAGCTCTTTATTAATAACGCCAAGGCCTTGATTTAGCTTAAAAGATAAATTATATTATTATAGTATCTATACTTATAAAAGGCAATGTTTGTGTGTGCGTGCGTGTGTGCGATGTCCAGACGAATCTATCGCACTTACAGTCTTGAAATTTTGCACACAGGTACTCTTAATGGTGACTCAATGCACCTCGAAGCTGGAATTTTAAAATTTAATCTATAATTTTTTTTATTTAATGTTTTGTGTTGTTTTGGTTGATTTTTCGCACTAATTTCTCAATGGAATGGTTTTGAATAATTGTACGAAAAAAATAGATAAACCAACGGAAAGAGCACACGATTTCCGTTTTAATGAAGTTAGTTTTGAATTTCTAACCTAATTTACTGAATTTTGAGAAATTTTTGAAAAATAGTCACTTTTATGGTAATTTGTAATAAGGATTTCTTCAAATTCTCGCATATGACGTTCTAACATCTCTATAATTTTCATTTTTTTTCCTCTTATAAAATGGAACTTTTCTGTCGGATTTTTTAACAAGAACGGTTAAAATATCTTTTTTTCGTTTTCTTAAATTAATATTTCCCTGATCAGTTCAAACAGTTTTTTTGCTAGCGAGAGTTTCTCCGAAATGCATTGTTGCAATTCCATTGGCTGGTGCGTGATCTTCCTCGTGGCAGGTGACGTCACATGCTTTCATTTCCAATATGTATTTCTGCATCCGAGTCCTTCCGGCAGGTGACGTCATTACATTCGCGTCATCGTCATCTCAATAAAATATACATTTCTGTTTCGATAAATGTCATAATCGCAAAGAAAAATCTTTGTGTATCTTTTGTTTTCAAAACTTTTTCGAGTCATTGCGGGCATTTTTTCCCTCCATTTCGTTGAAGTCCTGATTCCACGGGCAGTGGTGCTAGTATATTATATTGTATATAATTATATAAGTTTTATAGTATATATTATATAATATATTATTACAGTATTAGCTCAAAGTCATGACAAATAAAAACGGCATTGAAATAATTTCGCATTCATTGATGGATGAGAGCTAACGATTACTCAATTACTGGATCTGCTTCTTCCTTTTCCTTATTTCGTGAATAGGCTTTCAGACTCCTACAATTTTCTCTTTTCATATTATGAACTTGGGAAAAGGAAATTTCAGAATATTCTTCTATTTTGTGTTTTCCGCCATTATCAGGATCACTTACGCGTACCCCTAGCTGGTATCCCGCGTACCACAGGTTGAGAACCCCTCGGTCAAGGTGAGCGGCGTTTTCCTCAACCTGCACTCAGAACTTAGTGTCTCTCGAATCGTCGCTTGACAAGCAACACCACCCATCTCAATTTTTTGAAATTTCAAAGAGGAAGAAGCAGACTGAATTTTTCGCAGCCAATAACGAATGTGTCTGAATTTTCTTTTTCACATCTCGCGGTAGCGTGCGGTCTCATGTTCATATCAGATGTTATCGGTTGCGAAAAAATCAGGGTAAACCTGGAGTTTACGGTGCGCACATGATTCTCGCCAAATTTTCTTGGCGCAATTCCATTTGCCCTCGCCAAATACTGTTTTTGGATGCGCAGTGCACTTTTTATTGCTCTCTTGCGCATACGTTACCTGAAAAGGAGAGATTGAGCACGCAATGCCTGCGGCATTTCAAGTGTGCACCGGGCAAATTTTTTAACTTAAAAAAACATCGGCGCCTTCGCTTTCAGCTAAGCAGGAAACTAGTATCTACGCTTTTCATTAAATTTTAGGAATCTAGGTTTTTTAAAAAATTCCGAAAACGAGAATTTCCGCACGCAATGCCTGAGGGATTTCAAGAGTGTACCGGGCAAATTCTTTTATTTAATAAAACATTAGCGGCTTCGCTTTCAATATCCGCCGGTCAGACACTGGCCCACGAAGGCTTTGTAAGTGACCCACGCCTTGATGTTTAGAAATTTAATTTTTTTATATCGTAAAAGAGAACAACACACAATCGAAAATATTAAAGCATAAATAATGCCGAATTTATACAAAAATTATTTCCAAGCGCACCTTGTGTAACTGATTTCCTATCGCAGGGGCTCTCAACCTTTATTCCCTCGCGAACCCCTTGATTAATCTTTATAATTTCGCGTACCCACTACTGCCATATATTCCTTCCCCCCCAACAACCATCCGTCCATGCTGAGAAGTTTTTATCAATAATTTTAAGGGCTTCAAAGTTCAAATGACTCGAATTAATAGCATTTGCTGAATTTATTTTTTATTCGACATTTTATTGCATTTTTACAATCGTATTAGTTCAGCGCCAAATCACATGAAACCAGTATTGTAATAATCTCGCATTAACTTATAAGGGTAGCTAAAAAATTACGCTCTGTGATAATCAACTTTTCAAGTGGTATAGCTATCAAAGTATTCACGTGGTGTAGCGAGTATTAATTTGGGGAAAGAAATTCTGTAACTTTTATAATTCCTTGTGTTTTCTTGTTTCCGCCATTACCAATTTTGACCCCCAGGGGTACGCGTACCACAGGTTAGGAACCCCTGTTCTATCGTATCACTGCAATTATACGGAATATGAATCTAAGGCAGTAGAACCCCTGGAATCCGAACTAATTGGGGCTATTCGGAATCTGTGGAATTCGGATTATCCGGGAAATTCCGTAAAATACTCTCGATATACGAAACGCAGTAGAGGACTTACTTTGGATACTCTGCGAAAGAGTACGGAATGAGGTAGCTGCGATTCGTTTTTACTTATAGCATCGCTGGATGGGCGGCACTATTTTATTTTGTATACTTTTTGTTACGATATTTTTATTCAACTTTCACCACCCGCACCGTTGGGTCCCAAATTTGTATCGGTACTATTTTGTAACCTCACTCCTGCCATATGCGGGTTCCACCCATTTTTGATCACTGACACTCGCACTCCTGCAAGTAGTAGGCGATTCCGCAGTGGTGCGAATACTCTTTTGGGTAAATAATGCTCTACAGTCTTCAATACAAAATGGTTTCCTCCTTGGACATTTCACATGCAAATCAAAGATTTCGAGCATGTTTCAATGTCGTTAATGACAACATGCAAATCAACGATTTCGAGCATGTTTCAATATAGTTAACGACAATCTTCAATACAATATGGTTTCCTTCTTGGACATTTCACATGCAATTCAATCATTTCGAGAGTGTTTCAAAGTAGTTAACGACAATCTTCAATACAAAATGGTTTCCTTCTTGGACATTTCACATTACAGGTTTAATTCTTTTATAGACTTGTCTTTTACCTTGTTTTTTAGTCTGGAATATAGGTAGCGAAATTTTGTTTGGTTTCTTTCAGTTTTGAGTTAGTTTCAAATTCTATCACGCCTTGGGTTCTCCTTACATTAGATGTTACTTGGCAAATATGTATGTATTAAGTGGGATACAATTCACTTTGTCTGATTATAATATAAAATTATTTTTTTTAGATTAGTATTTGGAATGAAGATATTGTTTTTCTTATTATTTTAAATTAAAGATTAGTTTCGAGTTTTAAAAATGGAATAATGTGCATTCCTGATAACTCTGTGGTGTCGCCCTGTCTACACGTAGCTAGTTCAGATATTGATCATTATGTCAAGGTATCGCAATATTATTTTATTTTGGTATGTTTTACATTTATAATTATATCAGTGTGTGAGTATTATCTTATTATTAGTGCGCCTTATATTGATACAAGTGTGATGGTATTCGCTATATTGGATTTTTAGTGTGTTACGGCATTCCTAAATTTAGATTCTGTTATGTTCAGACTTACTGCATCGCATTTTCGTCAAGAAAAATTTTTATTGCATAAAAATTTTTCTTCCCGGGGACGTAGGAAATTTGTTGTATAGAATTTGTTCAAAATTATTTAAATTAAATTTTTCTTTCTTTCGGCCTTTTGATAAATTTGGAATTTTAAAAGATATTTGTGTTTTTATAATTAATAAAAAAATGATGATAAGCCATTAATGATAATATTGTAATTTTTTAAATGTTTCAAGAAAGTACTAAAGCAACAAAGTTTATTAAGCGAATTTCGTTTCATTTTTCTCTGTTACTTGGTTTTTCCTAGCGGAGAAGATTTTTCCCTTTACGAATCAACGTCTCGAAAGTTAATACAGTGTGGAATTTTTCACCACCCACTTGCGACAAAAATATTGCGCTTTCCCACCCTCGAACTGACCTTTTGAACCGTGTTTTCACCCGTTTGGGTTTGTTTTCTGGAATGTGTCTGTCGTCGGCTTTTTAGGGTTGCAATATTAATTGCAAGGGACAACACATAGATTGGCAAAAATTTGGTTTTTGAGCCGCCAAAGAGGGGTGTTTTTAAAAAATAGGAACTTGGAGCAGAGAGAGCGTTTTTGGCATTAAAGGAAGGAGGATGCCGTAAAAAGCTGTAGGAGTTTTCTCTCCAGCATTTGCCGACCCCGAAGGATCGGGAATGAATGAAAACAGGGACTTGCGTGCCTTAAAATATTTTCGGAAGGCGTTTTTCTTTGACAACCTCGGTGATGGGAAGATTGGCTTTTGGAGGAGCTTGACCGTATAAGCTATTAGGATGCGTGAGGTGGAAAGTGGACGCAAATCTTAAGCTGAGGGGTTTTTTTGGATGCCGACGTCCGCTTTCGATATTCTGATGTCTGCCTCAGATCCATTGCACGCACCGGAATGCAAGTCTACAATTGGGGTTGATGAAGAGGGCCGTTGTCTGCCCCGCTGGATCCTCATTTGAACCGTCAAGATGTCGGATCCTTGTGATTCCTCGTCGTGCCGCCGTGGGTTGGCCGAAAGTGTCCCATAGCATATAAATCTCCATGTACAGGGCATAATTGGGATCAAAATCCGGGACTGACTGCAGCTTCGGGCAACCAAATCGACTCAGTTAAGTTTTTTTTTATTTTTTTGTATTAATTTTATTTCATTGTAATGAAATAGGGACTGTACACCAATTATAATTTGAGGGATGTCAGTTGCTTACCAAAATTATTATTATGTAAAATAAGATCATGAAATATTATGTTGCAGTGTCGAAATTTTAATCTGATACATCATCACATTAATATCCATATCCCGTTTATTGCCCAACACTTATTGAAGACATGTTGTTATGGATAATTTTAAAAGAATTGCTTGTGTGAAGTAAGTAATAGGCTAAGTAAATTGCAGATTTTACTAATTGATATTAAATCAAGTAGTATTCTAGAATGTGCTTGAAGGAAGATAATAATATTCGATTAATTATATGGACTAAAATTTTATATGTGAATTAGACATAGGAAAACGATATGTAAATGAATTGGTTATTATTACAGTTAAAAAAAGTTCTTACAATAATTTCCGAAACTCTTTTTAATTAATTTGAAAACATAAGCGTTAGTTGAGTAGAACACATTATTAATTTAAATCTTAAGAAATTGGAATATAAGTGACGAATTGGCTTGGTGAAGATTAATGTGTATAAAACCTACTTATAAATTTTTACCTTATAATGAGATATTTAATTTATAAAATTAACATTTATGTATTGGTATAAATATTAAATTACATTTGAATGTCTGATTACTAATTGTTATATTATATGTATGTTCTAAGATGTCTAATATGAAAAAGAAGATCAATGATAGGTATAAAATCTATAACTGAGTGTTATGTTAAGTTGCTAAGATAATTGTGTGTCACTTTATGAATCAGTAGGTATTTGTAATTGATTGTGTTTTAATTGGGGTAACAATGTTTATGCATAGAGATATGTTCGTTAATTATTAAAAAGACAATTAATATAGTTTTTGGAGACAAAATATAAGAATAAGTTTAGTAAAGGTTATGTTAATTATTAAACTGTTAGTGGCCACTATTTAAAAATTTCTTTTATATGAGCTTGATATTAATGAGATAAAATTAAATTGAATTAATGCTGAGGATGCAGTAAAGTTAATTAAATTTTGAATGTGGATTGATGTGTCTTTTATAAACTCTGGGTCGACCCTAAATTAAATTAATACATGAACATAGAATCATTTTTTATGATTGTGTTTAATTAATATTTGTTTTAGTGATTTGTATTTTGAATTTATGTAATGCATTTACATACATTGTTTATAAGGCGAAATGAGGTATGAAATTATGTTTGTATGACGGTAGGGTTAAAATTGATTTTTAATAAATATATTAGTTAAAAGCATTTTGGTCTCTGATTTTTCTTCACTACCCTAATAACAATGATGGAGGTAGCTATTTGGTGTAACCTGGGTTGAAAAAAATAACATCTAATTTAATATTAATTACACAACGCAAATGATTTCTTCTTATAGATTTACTTGGAAATTAATGTAGATATTGTGACTAGAGGTAAATTAGGTATTTATATGATCAAATGCTATTAAGCTTGCCTTGCACATGTAAATATGATTTAAGATCTAAGATGCTGTGAATCTAAAGGTAAGAGTGATGAGTAAGAAGGAGTGTTGATTTTTTTGAGATAACGAGATACTGAGAGTAAAAAGGTATTATGAGTGGAAAATTCGAAAGTTTATAATTAGTATTAATTTAAAAGTCCATAAATTGCACTTCTCATATTAATATATATAAAATAAAAAGAATACCTAAAACTAAATCATAAAATCTTTACGACATAAAATGGTGCCGCTCCAAAATAAATCGAATCTAGAAACTCCTCATTGCATGGGGTGGTGAAGATCAGAGTCTTATTATAATGAATAAGGCATAGGAGATGTTTGTAAAGCCTTGTGGGCATGGCTTCACCGCAGAGATGCATTAAAGTAAAAATTAAAGTTATAGATAGTTTGCCTTCAGGAAAAGGCAAAAATCTCCAGTATTAAGTGAAGAAATTTTGGTGTTTTGTTTATATTTAGCTTAACTATAAACTTACATTTAGTATAGATGTGTTGGGGAGATTAATAAGAATTTTTGTTTACGTTTGCATTTAACTATAAATTTACATTTTGTTATAAGTGTTTTTTTTTGGAAATTAATAGATATTTTTGGGAGATCTTACTTTAAATTATTTTTAGTTTGGTACTGAGTTTTGCAATTTTTAGTGTTTTGTTTTTGGGCACAGGAGACTTGTGCATATTGGGTGTCTGAATTGTCAGACAGGCTTCTACTTAAAATTATTTCCTTGAAATGTGTTTTTGTGTTTTCTTCAGTTAGTTATTTAGATAAGATGTAACTGTACTTTGAGAAATTGGTTTATTGTGGTTTAAGATAACAAATTATTTTTTTGCTTACACAGACAGTTTCTAGTCCTAGTGGTTTGACAGATTCGGTGATGAGTCAATGAGTGACTTTCTCGTTTATATATATAGATAACGTCTTTTAATGACTTTGTTTCAGTTTGTAAGTTTAAAATTGTGATAATTCGATATCTGTACGGCATACGGGCAAACCAGTTAAAGGGTTAAATTTGAGAATTGTGAAACGGTTAGAGTATATGAAAGCCTAAATTACTGAAATTTTATCATGATGGAAAAGCAGGACAGCAACGCCAAAGAATTGTCTTCGGAGGAATTCGAAGCGTAAGAACTCTCCTTTGTGACAACAAATCGAAGAAGAATGAAGACGTTGCTTTCGCGAAGAGCGAGTTTGTCTTCGGATTTCTTTCTCCGGATAATTAAATCCGGACTCGTCTTTTGTGAATGCATCAATCGATTAAGTGGAACAAATCGATAACATCATCGTCATCTTATCTCGAGGTGGAGGCGGAGTTATGGGCGGGGTTTTATTCCTCGGAAGTGGCAAAGAGGAACAATCTTGAAAGGGAAAAGCAACAAGTCGCCATTTACAAATACCGTGAAGCACCGTTTACACGTCTTTCAAGGGACTGACGTAATACGACGTATACATGAAAAGACGTATAAAAGAAATTTAACTAAACAACTTGGATTATTACAAATTGAAGGCTGCAAATGCAAATTCATTTAAAAGTAGTAACTTTAAAGTTTTCAAGATAGTTCTAGTTTATAACTATATAATGTTGAAATCAGCAATTGAATTTTAAAATTAAACATTTATCATAGAGATAAAAAAAATCATGCCTTTACTACATTATCTTGGGTACTAATTATACATATCTAATACAATTTATGTGGATGCAGGTAGGCGTTTGATTTAGAATAACTTTAACAGACATCTGACTTATTGATTGTTTACAAGTATTCGGTACATCATTATGAATCGAATTAAGTTCACTGAATATTTTTCTATTGTTTTCTTGACAAAAGAAATAAGTTCGATGTTTGTCGATGGAGACCATTGCGTCTTTAACCCATTCGAGACGGATTGCACACAGTGTGTGCAATGCATTTCCGAGCCAAAAAGACGGGTAGCACACCGTGTGTGCGATGATATTGAAATGCAATTATCAGTCAGTATTGAAAAATCAGCCGTCGGGATAAGACTGGCTTAAAATAAAATTATCTTACAAGTGTGTAAACATAAAATTGGTATTGGTTTCAATTGAGTCCCTACAATTAAGGTGACCTGCCATACTCCTTCTGGAAGGACAGTCCTCCTTTTCCAAGTTCTATCCTTCCTCAAAAAGTACACAACAAATTATGCTACAAATGCATTTTTTATGCATTTATGACCTCATAGTGTATTCTGTATTATTGTTGCAATGAATTAAATGTTTGTTTTATTTAGGATACTTTTTAGCAACAATTTATTTATGTCCTCTTTTTGTTGAGGAAGACATGAATATGAATACAGAACTGTCAGTTGATGAGATTTTTGAGGAAACTGATTCGGAAGATTATAATGAAATTGAAAGTGAAATGGAAGAGCTTGAAACTGAAATTAGTGAAGATACTGAGAGATGGGCAGATGACGGTGATTTAAAAAAAATTCTTTTTGAGGGTCGGGTATTTTTACGGTATTTTGTCACACAAGAAAGTTCGACCGACGAGCGGAAAGACGTTTTCACGTCAAACTATTCTGAGGAGTGACCTGCACGCACGGTATTCAATCATCTTATTTGTACGAAGTGAGTTACGAAATGACTGATTTCTAATGCAAACGTGTTTTTTTATTAAAAATGGTCAATATAAATCAAAAACACATTTCGGCTTCTGCGGATGGTCTCCAAAACAGTGCGCCGTCTCTAATGGGTTAAAGGCAGGTGGAATAACTTCTTCATCATTGCTTAAAATACCACCAGACCTATCATGTCACCTCTTCATTCATCCAATGTGAATAAATTCGAAGTCATGATATCTTTATCACAGTTCACAGACTAGAAAGGAGGAAACGACATATAACCGAAGCTCTGCCTCGTAGAAACGAAGCACTTCATCATTGCAATGAATAGAAACGAATCGGGACTATGATGAAACGACGTATAAATAAATGTAAAGGAAGCATAAATGAGAAACTTAAAAACTGTGCTTTAGTGCATGTCTTTCAGATTATTTTGAATTCGCTTCGAATGGCAATAAGCGATGGCCATGCCCACAGGGTGATACTAAAATGATGGCACAGACCCTTAAAGGATAGATCGGGCACACAGAAACAACTCAATTTTGTGACAGAACACGGAGTCTTAAGTGTGTGGTGTAACCTATCAGAATATCAGCTGTTCTGGTTCCTTGCGCTTTCTTCAGCCATCTGTGTAAAACTACTGCATGATCCAGAACCAGATCCATTTGGAGACATTCTGTAATCGGAACAACCAGGAGTATAACGTGGAAATGAAGAAAAATAACTAGATACTGCAGAATGTCTACTATACAGAGGCATGTATGTGTTACGCTTTCGTGGAAGACGTGGTGGTAGACTTGGAAATGGTGGGATTTGAAGCAGCCATTGGCTGTTGAAGGTGTAAAGAGAGAAAAAAAAGAATTGTTAATGAGCTCTCATTACTTCATCTCGGAGCTATGAGAATATCAGCTGTTCTAGTTCCTTCTGTGTTATTGGCTGCAAGAACAGTCTGATTGCGTTTGTTTTGCACCGTTCCCTTCGTCACCGGGGGGAGGGATACTCTGTAGCGTAAGATATCAGAATACCACCTGTTCTAGTTCCTTTTATCTTATTGACGACAAGAACAGTCTGATTGCGTTTCATTGGAACGTAAGAATGTTTTCCTATAATTCTTCTGTCATCCCAGAATTCCACATCTGACGGATGCAAAAAGAACATTCGTATTCAAGAACGATTCTAGTGCTTATCGCCTCAATGTAATTTCTAATTCAATATTGGTTATGTTGAATGCAAATAAAACTATTTTGTTATAATTTCATAATTCATTACCACATTCAACGCACCAAAAATGCAAATGCTAGAATTTTCCCGATATTTCTATTAGGAGCCGAGATCCGGATTTCTCCAGATGATTCCACGTGGTAGAAGTCCTCCTGATAATTATAGTGTTACGAATATGCAATGTTGTTTCTCGGCAATGTTAGTGTTATGGTTGGGAAGAGAGTTTTACAAGGGTACATAGGTAATGCCGTCGGCAGCTATGCCTAAACCCCTGACCTTGGCGACAAACTTGCCGACATCGCGATTAATTTGGCGACTTTGAAGACAAAATGTAGGATCTCAAAAATAATAGAATTTTCCCGATATATTAGGAGCCGAGATCCGGTTTCTCCAGATGATTCCATGTGACGACACGGCCTGTCGGGGAGACTATAAATAAGGCCGTGGCAGAACTTTAAGATTTCTCCTGTAGATAGTTGTATTTGTTAGGAGAAATCTGTATGAAACGGTTAGCGGCAGTATGTTGTCGAGTGAAACATAATCGGCAAAACAAGTGATATCCTGACATGGAATTCTCCTAACAGGTTCTGCACGCAGTCGTCCAGTTTTTGTCGTCAGAAGGAGTTAGTGGAGTCGACATTTACAGTCGAATGTGTAAGAGTAATAATCGCCACTAATAATAAAGGGGGATGCGCGTGTGTGTGTGTGTTGGCGCTCTACAGGGCAGACCGAGAACTTCCGTTTCGTTTTCCAGTAACCTTCCAATTGAAGCGATGGCTAAATCCAATTGGATTCCACATCAAGTGCCAAGTTCTTTCTTGAGTACACAAAGCGCCAAAAAGAGTGAAAAAGAATATTTATGGCAGCCTTTCCACGAAATGAGGCTTTTATTTTAACTAAACATTGAGAGCTACAACAATAGGAACATGAAATCGAATATTTTCAAAGCATCCTTAAGCCACTCTACTTTATGCATTAATTTATAGCTTCAAACAGAGTGTTGAAATTTTGAAGGTTTCCATTGACTTAACATTATTATCTGAAGTTGATCTGTTTACTGGATGGCTTTACAGCAAATAAACAAAGAAGAAAATTTGTCCTTAGAATTTTGAAATTACAGAGATTTAAGTATATACATTGATATATATCCTTTAATAATAATAAAAAAAATGAAAGAGAATAATAATAATTTTTTTGTTAATTTAACCATGATGTCCGGCATCTGACAAATGGGCGGGTCCACTAAACCTATTGATAATAGCGTGAGTGTTCTTCCCTTGACTTTCTTGTATACTAACACAGTACGACGCGTTCTGTTCATTTCGCCTTACAAGAGTCGGCTTCCCCGTGACGTATCGACGAGGAAGCGATAAAGTCCGCAAGTAAATCAAGTGCCGGGATAATTCACGAGGCATTCAGTTTTATGACATTTACAATTGACAAAATTTAGCAAAATTAATTAATTAATTATCAGTTTTATGACAATTCATTAAATAGTTCATTTCTAATTAATTAATAGCTACGTTTCCACATATAGAAAAGATTATTTTATATTAATGTTGTCATTCCTATTAAAATATTATAGATATTTTAAATAATTTTATTTATTTGACTCCGAGTTGCCACTCGCGATGTTTAGTTACAATGTTTAAAAAAAAAATCTTAATAACTTATGGGGGATTGGCTTTCGTCGGTTTTTAAAAATCGTTTGGTATTGTTTGTGATTTTCCGAGATGCTACGGGATTTAAAAATCGTTTTAATTAAAAACGAAGTTGCAGACGATAAGTGAATGAAAAATGTTTTCTAATATCGTATAATTTTTTTAGAAAAAATGCGTTTATTTAGGACGGTGTTGCCATTGCATCGAGTGCTAATGTTAAATATATTATCACAGGCTGAGTATTTTCCCCTGGACTTTGGAAATTGGTCGAAAATCCTACCTTTGGGTATCCAGAGGATAAGGAAAAAAGGCAAGTACGCGTTGGTCCCATTGGATCCATAAACTGATGCATGTCTACAATTATTGCGCAAATACAACACACCAAATTTCATTTATTTAAATAGTTGCATTTTTGAGTTAATGCGCTCACATACGCGCGGATAATGCAGGTCGACTGACAACAAGCTCTTTGGCGGCTTTCGTCTAAAATTTAATACACACCCACAATTTTGATGATAAAACAATATTATACATCTCATTTATATAGCTTTTTTGCGTTTTTGAGTTATGGTGTTCATATGCACACGGAAGGAAAGACAGACAGATTTCCCACTGAAGGATTTCGTCCAAAATCTATATACAACTATATATAAAAAGCTAACGTACGTGGCCCAGAAAAGAGGTAAATTTCTCTTTAGCCGATGGCACCGATCAGTTTGTTTACAAAACTAAACCGGCAGCCTTCTCCATGTTAGGCATAGCCTGTTCCTGTATTCGTTCTGGTTTAAAATAATTTTCCCTCGAAAGGAAATGAGTTTAAGATGAAGAATTCACAATATTTTTTACAATAAAATGAAACTTTGGGTGAAATAATTCAAAAGAGATCCGTTAGGAATGAAGCAGATGGGCTTAGGCGAGACAAAGAACGTTTAGATCGACGTCAAAAATAACTTAAGTCGGCGAAGATGAAATCGTGTCCATTCACAAATTGAGGTGAACATCGTGGAGGTTACTGTTGTGAACATTGTACACAGGCTACTCTTCTGTTATGCGCACATCATTTGGCGCCTTTTTTTTGTCTTGGCGAATTTTCTTGGAGCGCCGAATCGCGGGTTTGGCTGTAGAAGCATGAGAAAAATTATGGTATTCGTATAACCGAACGCAGATGTTCTGCTCGGGATCAGCTAGTTTCATAGAAATCTACAAATTTGCACAAGCGCCAAATGCGAAACTTCATCCATTTCTTTGCGTTTCCGGGTTTTCTTGTGGAGGGTAGTGTTCCTTAAACATCGATAGACTATCGAAGCCAAGTCGATAGTATAGGGTTTTCGGAACTATCAACTGAAACAATCGATAGTATCGACTTTCTCAAAACTATCGATACTATTGATAGTTTTCTTCCCGGCAGTACTATCGATAGGCGCATTTTCAGTCGATAGTTTTAAAACTATCGATAGTTTCAAAACTATCGACTAAAAGAACATCTATCGATAGTATCGACGGGGAGGAAACTATCAATAGTATCGATAGTTTTTAAACTAAAACTATCGATACTATCCTTAGTTCCAGTCGATAGTTTGGGAAAACTATCGACTTACACTATCGATAGTTGAACTATCGATGTTTAAGGAACACTAGTTGAGGGACATAATCCCCGAAATGTGTTTTTTCAGACTCTTGTGGATCTAAAAAGTGGAGATTCATCAACACCTCACAGTCGAATGTTTTGATGATTATTATGGACGAGTTTTCTGATTTGTTTATTTGCGGTATGGTAGGACTTCCGCCTTACCTATCCACTTCCGGTGATAATGTTAAGTGAATGGGAATCTTCAAAATTTCAATACTCTGTTTAAAGATATAAATTAATGTTTGAAGTGGAGTGGCTTAAGGATACTTTGAAAATATTGTGACAAAATCGTCTTGTAGGTGTACTTGAATGCAGTCCAATAAGCAGGATTAAAAAAATAAAGCTCTTTATTTTACAGGTATTCCAAGCAAAGAAACGTAACTCAAGTATTAAAAACAGTACTAGTAAAAATTCACAACAGAGACTACCAATAAATCTCAACACAACGCTCAAAGGTTTCTTGTTAACTCACCAGCTTGCTTGTAGGTCAAGATCGAACTGACTCTTCTTGGCTTGAAAGCTTGCCTTTTATACTTTTCAACAGGAAGTGACTTCATTACGTAGGAAGTGACGTAATCTCTAGAAAGTTCATGAAACCTGTAGAAATAGGTGGAAAGCTTGAGGTCCTTCTAGAAAATTCCCTTTGTCGCCAAAGTCACCAACTTTGACGCCTGGTCGCCAAATTTATCGGCAAGTCGCCAAGTTTGTCACCAAGATTGGCATCTCAGGGAAACGACTTTATAGCTTTGTAACAATATTAAATTTCTCGTTCCTATTGTTGCAGCTCTCAGTGTTTACTGAAAATAAGAGCCTCATTTGGTGGAAAGGCTGCCTTAATCATTCTTCATCGCTCTTTTTGGCGCTCTGTGTACTCAAGAAAGAACTTATTCGAACTCAGCGCTCGATGTGGAATCCGATTGGATTTGGCGATCGCTTCAATCGGAGGTTTACTGGAAAACGGAAGTGAGCCCTCACCACGGAAGTTCCATGAAAACAAAATTAACAAACCAGAAAACCCGTCCATACTTTCTCTTAGCATACTTCGCATACGGGTAAGTAAAAAAAAATGTGATTTGCAATTCCGGTGAAAAGAAGGCCCAACATATTTATTTGTGTTGAAGGGCTCCTCAGCAAAGAGTTTCATAACAGAGTTGAAAGGAACAGCAGCGGGGTGCCTCGAGAACAAAATGAAGAGGGCGTTGTCAGCCGTTGCCCTTAGAGACGGAGGAATGTTGATCGCCGGATGAAGAATTCGGGAGGAGGAATTTCTGGACCAAATGACCGTTCGTATTTCTTTGTCAATCGATTCACTCGCCTCGATGAATTCTCATCGATGAATTCTCTCGCCTAATGATGATAAATTCGCCTCGATGAATGAACTCTTTAGGCTCAAAATTCTGCAATTTGCAAAGTGACGGCCGTGGCGGGCAATTCGGTAAGTCTCTGGTCTTTAACCCTCCGACAGCCGATTTTTTAAAAAAATCGCTATTTAGATGCAACGTTTAAAAACATGCTCAAATGCCGTCGCACCAAGCGAATTTTTATTCTATATGCAAAGTTTTATTAGTATAACAGGGTTTAACGCTGTAATAGTTCGGGTAGAAAATTTAATAAAAGGAATTGATATTATTTAAATTGATACGATGCGTGAAACGTGTTTGTGCAATCCGATAACCTTACAAGGCAATACATTTTGCTCCCGGTCAAATGA
This sequence comes from Araneus ventricosus, assembly GCA_013235015.1. Lineage (NCBI taxonomy): Eukaryota > Metazoa > Arthropoda > Arachnida > Araneae > Araneidae > Araneus > Araneus ventricosus. The sequence goes on from BGPR01001410.1 coordinate 120,731, forward strand.
CTTGTCGTGGTAAATAGCGTCAGGCTACGCGTGTTTATCGTAATTAACGAAGAAAAATTAATTGTATATATTTAATTAGTCTCTTTTCATTTAATTCATTTAGAAAATATTTAGAAGAAAGGATTTCGCATAAACTTTGAAGGATCATCTTTAACACCACACCGCCGTCTCTAGAGCTCATGTGGCTCCTATCCGGTTTGGTATAGATGACGGTGGACATTAATGAGTTGAAAAAATATAATAATAATAAATAAATAAAGAAAGAATGCAGAAGAATGGAAAACGAAAAAATTATATAGCTGAATAATTATGAATTGAATGATGAATAATAATATGATGAATGAAATAATAATCATGAATGAAATAATAATTATTATGAATGAAAATGATTAATGATGATGAATGATAATGATGATGAATGAAAATGATGATGTTGAAAAACCTGAGAAAGCCTAGATCCATGCACAGGTTGTTCAGTAACGTAGTAAAGATGCGGAACCAATGCATGTTAAGTGTCGAATGCAAGTATTAGGAAGTTTATTATTAAAGAATTATGGAAAAGGAAGGATTCAGTATGTTCAGGGTATGAATTGCTAGATGAGTTAGAATTATTGTTCAAAGGCAGTTGAGTCATCATTCCACTCGGATTATGTTTTCATTATTTATTACGAATTTAATCATGTTTATTATTCTTTTTCTTGAAATCGGATCTTAAGAACTCTTTGGTATATATATGTAATAATCTCGCTTAATTTTATTTCAAATTCTAATATTATATATTTTAAAGTCTAAATGTATTCCAAAATCACTTTTCTTAAACTCCAGTTTCGTTCTATTTCCCGCGCTGGAGGTATATTAAATCTCTCGTTTCGGCATATTTATTACTAAAAGAATATTTTAATCGTTTCCACGCGCACACAACTCGCGAAATCAGCGACTTATTGCCGCCATGCATTTTCCCTAAAACACTTATGTAATATACTAAAAATAGCTATTATTCCCTTCACTTTGATCACGTGTCTATCTGTTAAATCCCTACCTGTGAAAAAGCAGGGATTTTCTGCTCACTTTTGGCTTAGAAACTCAACTGAAATGTACGTACATTCCGTCACTCTCCCATAATAAAATGAAAATTAGAATATAACTCGGCCTGTTTTTTATTTAACAACTAAAATAACGAATACATTTCATATATATATATATATATTTCAACTAATCAAAACATGTGTTATATTTTCAATATAACACATGTTTCAATCTAAAAATTAAAATAAAGTTACCTTATCAATAATCATGCAAATGAAATACAAAAGAAGATAAAGCGTTATATATATATATATAACGCTTTGCCCATGTTATTTTGTGAACCGGTAACTGGAGCAATTTTGATTCGATTTTAACTGGCGTGGGATATGTTGCAATGATAGTGAACATCTCCTCCGAGTTCGTAGATGGGCTCTCCAGCTCAAAGGGAGTAGAAATGGTAGGGGGGTTGAAATTTTCATTTCCCCATACATTCTTTGCAATTGAAAATAGAAAGAAAATTCAAATGAGGCGAATTATTGCCTTATCATAAAGAACAGTTTTTGTATGCGAAGTTTTATAGCTGCATTGCTTAGAAGTTATGAGCTGAAAAGTGATTTCCCCTCCTCTCCTCCAACTTAAAGTACGTTTTAACCACTGCATGTTAGCCCATGTTGGAAAGCTCTCGTCATTTGCAGTCTCTTTCACTCTTGCAGCTCCAACCATAATGAAAATAGAGGACGAAACGTTCTTTTCTTTATATCTCCTAACGAACTTTGCCTTCTGGCTCACCGACGGGGATATTTTTTGGAACTGCATCGGTCTGACTCTAAAACGCGCAGAGGTAGATTGATAAATTTCGTCCTCGGCTTTTACACCGCAGTTGTCGATTTCAGTCAGCTGAGAATTTAGTCTGTCTACCCGTTCGAGTGCGTGTGGACACATTGTAGTGGCGAATCAATCCAGGATTTTGGTTTGGGGAAGCTGAGGTCATAAAAATGTTGTATCGTCCTGACCTCATGGCTTGTGTAAGTCAAAACACTTCAACTTAACTCAATACTTTCGATGATTTAATAAAAACATAACGAATTTACTCGTCAAAAATTGTTTTCGACCGCGTTAACGCTACAAGTATGGGCGAAAAGTCTTCAAAAACGGGAAACTTTTCGAGACTGCCAAGCCAGAAAGCAATGTTTCCACGTCTTATTTTTAAAAAAATAGATTAAGAACGAATAAGGTGTAATGATTTGAAAAAAGTACAGTTCAGTTATATTAACGTCCCGTTTTGAAGCAACACGAGGGCTGTTTTGGGGACGGACCTCGTCAAATGACGATTGCGACACCTGAGCTGGTACCCCCTCTCCAAACTTCCGCGCCACACCCGCGGTAGGACCTTTGGCCCCCTATGTATGATTTAGCGTGCAACAGGCCCAACACACGACGGGTCTTTAGTGGAATCGGGCACCGAATTTGGAGCCCTCCGGTACCGGGAGCGACACCTTACTACTAGGCCACCGCGGCCTAAAAAAATAAAGAATTTTGTTTAAGCTCTGGGAGGATGCAGCCCCAGCACACCCACCCCCGGATTCACCTCTGGCACATTATCTTAAAATCGCAACTAGCAAGATAGATAAAATCTGACACACAGTTTTTTTCGCCTCGATTGTAGTTGGCTTCAAATTGTGGACGAAATGCGTCAAAGGGGGGGACCGTTTATCGGTTTGTGCATTCGAGAGTAGGGGAATGTGCTAATTGAGAAACGTACCAAGCTAGATAAATGAAATCTTATGCATGTCTTTGACATTTCAAAATTGTAAGAATTGGCTCAGGAAAGATTTCCAAAAGCGTGCGCGATTCTATTCTCTATGTTACGAAGCTTAGAGGAAAACGTGTCATATGGACGACTTTTCTGATTTGTTTATTTTGGTTTCACAGAACTTAGTTGGTAAGGGTTCACTTGCGTTTTCCAGTAATTTCGAATTTCAGCCATCTCCAAATCCAATTGGATTCCATATCAAGCGCCAAGTTCGAATCAGTTCTTTCTTGAATACACAAAGCTCCAAAAAGAGCGACAAAGAATAATTATGGCAACCTTTCCACAAAATCAGGCTCTCATTTCAAGTAAACATTGAGCGCTACAACAATAGCAACATCAGATTTTATATTTTCAAAGTATCCTTAATCCATAACATTAGAAAAATCCACTTTATGCATTCATTAATATCTTCAAAGAGAGTGTTGAAATTTTGAAGATGCCCATTGACTTATCATTATCACCGGAAGTGGATATGTAAGGCGGAAGTCCTACTTCACCGCAAGTAAACAAAACAGAAATCTCGTCCATAGTATTCGTATACGATTCTAAGGAGGGGAGAACGGTTGAAGAAGCGAAGGCTCTTGCCTTCTAGAGGAAATTCCTTGCTTAGATAAAGAATTCGACCGCGAATGTGTTGAGGAGAAAGCCAAAGCGTAGGAGCGCAGAGACACGTTGCAGTCGTATTTGCGAAATAAAGAAGACGTTCTGATCTAGTGAGTTGCCATAAGTGTACTACAGATGGCGCTGTTGCCCAACCAGAATATTGGCAGTTAAGCCTGGTAACTCAAGGTACGAACCAGTTTTACTTGTTGCGTCGTTGTAGCGCGTGGCTCATCGTTAGAGAGAGTGCAAATCTTGTTGCGCCATTAGTGAAAACGTGAGCATAAAGTAGCTAGTCAAGCAACTGATGTGAAGAACGCTAATTCTTGATGCGTCGTTACAATTTGTGTGTTACTAACAACGTCAAGTGTCATGTTTCATCGTCTTCTGCCCATTTTATGTGTTTGTTATCAACAGGAATGGCACTAGAGTTTGCCCTACAGGGGAGCCCGACATGGGGGCACGGCCTTCTGTACGGGGGGAAGAGTGTAACGAAATTGGTCTCAAATTTTCGCCAGATTATTATTTATCAAATACAGTTGAATATCCCGTACAAATATTCCCCCCGACGGGACACAAAATTTTTCCCCTATGAGGGGCACAACTTCCCCGGTCCTCCTCTGGCGCCACTCCTGGTTATCAAATAAACTTTGTTCGCCAAAATTGGAATGGTTCTTGAATATAGAGCAACATGGAGCACATGCAACTACCACTCTGGTTACGATGAGGTAGCACATGGCCCCTCAGAAGAAATAGACTAAAACTGTTTATTTTTGTATTTTATTCATTGTCGTGAAGTGGAATAATTATATTATCTTGTTCGAAGTGATGAATGTTTACTGAAAAATATGTTCTCTAATTCAAGAATTACGAAAAAGTTTCGTAACGCATATAATACTGTTTTACGCAGATATTTATCAAATTTATTGCGCAGCTGTTTTGAAATTGAGCTGTAGATTCCAGTTGCGTGCGATTTAATTTGACAAGGTAATTTGAGGGAAGAAATCTGCTGTGTGAATCGAAGCCATCGTTTCCAGAAGTTGACGACCTTGGCGACAAAAGGAATCTTCTAGAAGAATAATGAACTGTGGACCTATCTCTACTGGGAGCACTGTGAAGTGAAACTTGGCTGATTCAAAATTGATGTGGCCACAATAAAAATGGCATTGATGCGGAAATTCGAATTCAGAAAAATAGGTGTGGTTTATAATAGTATGGGAGAAAATTCAAGGGTCCAAAGAAAAATTCGAATTAAAAACGTTCGATTTAGTCAAATTCCACAGAATAAAATAACTTGACAAAGGAAGTTTTAATAAATTTAATAAAAACACTTTTTCATGTACTAAATTTTTTTTATTTTAATCATTTGCACCTTTTTATTCTTATATTCATCCTATAAATATTATAGAATTGGTTAATCATTTATATTTCAAATTCATTAGCAAGTGGCTCCACACGTATCGAATCGTAAAACTTTTGAAAATATTAAAATTGTATATTGTCATCGAGAATTCACAAGCGTACAGCATATTTCAAAATGACTTGGAACCCACCGACATTGGACGAGTTGGACCCACATTTGGACGCGAATTCCAAATAATTTCTATCATTGCAAACCTAAAACTTGTCAAAATCAATAAAGATGTGTAAAAACGCACTTTTATCAGAATAGAAAAAAATGGAAATGAATTTTTCGTCTTAAATCTGGGAAAAACCAAGAAGAGCAGTGAGAAATACTTTAAGAAAATTTTAATCTCATCCATATGAATTTTAATTTTCAATGAATGTTGAGGCATTTTCTTTCTTATGTTATTTATTGTGGCTTAATAGTATCCTTGTTGCCACCCACCCAATTTTTATATTTTTTCAATAATTTTATTTTATTATTTTTTATCTTTTTGTTTTAACCTCTAGATTTTTCATATTTTTTTCTACATTTTAATATATTTAAAAAAAGCATTTTATAATTATTTTCTCCATTTTATATGTGTAATAAATTTCACGGTTCGTTATTTTAAATATTACGTTTTCTTGTAATCCATTTATTCTCAAATTCATTCCTAGATGGCACCACTAGTTTGAAATTAAAATTTTATTATATTAACCGATAATTAGATACCGAAAATATTAAAGAAGTGCATTGACATCGGGAATACACTGGTGTACGAAATATCAGTCCTCTAGCAAATCAAGATTCGAGTGTAAAATCTATTACGAAACACCATCTTCTCAAACACGAAAAAAGTTAACTCTTTCTAAGACCCTGGTGAGTATACTTACGACCAAATTCATCCATTTTTAAATACAATTTTTAAGGTTGGCGTAAGTTTTCGGAAAACCTTTCGGTGAAACGCAAACCTAGAAGTTTCTCTACTTGCTAATTAATTGATCTCTGCTAATAATAAAGGAGAATGTGTGTGTTGGCGCTTTACAGGTCAGACCTCTGGACCTAGAGCTACGAAATTTGGCACAAACATACTTTGGAGGCTGGGAATGTGCACCTCGGAGCCCGTTTTTTGAAATTTTAATTAGAATTTTAATTAATTCAAAATTAAACGAAATTTTTGCGTTTCTCCTTAATAACTTCCGAAAATATTACAACACAAAAGTTATTTTTACACCATCTGAAAGTGGAAAAGATTATCTTTCCAATAATATCAATTAAGTTGCCGTACAGTGCTTTCTTGAATCTTAATAAATTTTTTTAAAAACTTTTGGCATAATTTACAATACTTTTTTCATTGTTTCAACGCAAGTCAGATCGTTTTCATTGCTTAAGCAAGTGTTTAATTGCATATTTCTCTTTCCTTGTTGTAATCTGAATGAATATGGTTGCTATGTTTCCATTCTTTTCTCAGCATAATCCAGCTAACATGCCACAGGCCATAAAATGTGTTTAATGTGTAAAATGTTTTAAAAGAATTTTAATATATTTTTATAAATATTTTTTGGCATAATTTGCAACAATACTTTTTATTGTTCCACTTCAATCGTTTTCATTGTTTAAATAAATGTTAAATTGCGTATTTCTCTTTTATTGTTGTAATCGAAGATAATATTCTAATACATTTTGCTTTCATATTTTATTTCATCAAAATTTTTTGAAATCTGTAGACCGTGCTAACCGAGATATTGCTTTGCTTACATTAAGAAATATATCCATTAAGCTGAATGGTTATGGCTGCTGTGTTTGCATTCTTTACTCAACATGTTTTAATCCAGCTAACATGCCGCTGGCTTTAAAGTGTGCCGCGTCATTTTAATGTTGAAATCGGATGCATATTTTATAAGCGAAATAAGAATGTGAAAATATTTCCAACAACGTGGGATTAGAAGTTACATGGCATGGTCAGTTATTTGACTCCGATAAGGACATTTATGTAGACAATGAACACAACAGGTCCAAGGTCACTAATAGAACATGGGTTAAATATCTACCATAATCTTAAGTTTAAAATTACGTTGTTAAGAGAACCATGAATATAAAATGATGAAAGATTCAATTGAAATCGTATTCCCGGCGAACAAGCTGGTCGCCGAAGGTGGCTAGTAAATAATAAAATTAATTCACAAAATTTAATTAATGCCATCTAATAAACTAAATGAACTTATTTTCTAAAGTTAACCTCAATCCCAAAGTTATTTTATTATATCACAACTAGAAAAATGGCTCTTTGAAGCAAGGATTCTCAAACTTTTTCCTTCGCATACCCCTTGATTATTCTTGGCATACCCCCTACTAGCATAACCAACCCGTCGCAAACATCCGTCTATGCAAAGAAGTTTTTATTAATAATTTGAAGGTTAGCTTCAGAGTGAAATGACTGGAATTAATAACATTCTCAGAACTTATTTTTGATTTGACATTTTACTCCACTTTTTCAATAGTATTAGTTCTACGCCAAAGCAGATGAAGCCATTATTGTAATTATTTCATTTTAAATTATAAGAATTGTGGGCCACCAGCCGCATCCGAGTGCCTGTAGATGGCGCTGCCATCGCCAGTGACGTCAGAGAATGAAGCTGCCTAGAACAGAAGAGAGGACGAGGCGGTACGAGACGCATGAACGACGTTGGGTTTTTTTTCGGACGAGGACTAAAGACGACGACGGGCCATCCAAAAGCCTTTAATGACGAACTGCTTCAATGCACATATTTTTAATTGTAAGCAATGCTTCTTCAAAATGTAATATGAATTCTGCATAACATAATAATTAGTTAAAGTTAACGAGTGCTTACTTATATGGGACCCAACACTAAGCCTGCCTGATGACCGCCTACAGAATAGCAAAAAATGGCACTACGTAATAATCAACTATCCATGTGGTATAGTTATTAAATAGCAAGTATTCACCTGGAGAAACAAAATTCTCTGACTTTTGGAATCCCTTATGCTTTCTTGTTTCAACTTTGATTTCGCGTACCCCTAAATGGCCCTTCGAGTACCCCTAAGGGTACGCCTATCATAGGTTGGGAACCTCTGCTTTAAAGCGTTAAGTGTGTGAAAAACAACGGTCAACAAATATTTCTAGAGAGAGGGGTGAGAACGGAATTCTGCATTTGTGCTACTGTCTGCGATGAAAAATAATCAGTTATTTATCTTCCAAATTATTTCTAACTAGCCGCCTTCGGCGACCAGCTTGTTTCCCGGGAATATAATTTCAATTGAATCTCTTGTGAATAATTTCATATTCATGGTTCAAAGTGGTATTCTTAACAAAGTAATTTTAAATTCCAAATTATGATAGACATTTAACCAATGTCCTTTCAGTAGCCTTGTACCTATTCTGTTCGTTGTCTGCAAGAGCGTCCTTAATGGAGTCGAGTAACTGTCTGTGTCATGCATCATGCAATGGCATCATCTTCACTCTCTTATTCCTCTTGAAAACATGCATTTGATTTTAACTTTAAAATGGCGCGGCACATTTTACTTACAGCCGCATGTTAGCTGGATAAAAATATGCGGATTAAAACATAGCATTAAATATTAAGATATTACCTTGCCTTTCAACAATGGAAGAGAAACGAGCAATTAAATATTTGTTTATACAAAGAAAACGGTTTAAATAGCGTAGCAACAATGAAAAAGTATCGTTGTAAATTATGCCAGAAAATATTTTTGAAAATTTATTAAAATTAGAGAAAAAATTGTACGGCAACTTAATTGGTATCATTGAAATGGAAACTTTTTGCGCTTTCAGATGGTGGGAAAATGATTTTTGTGCTGCAATTTTTCGAAAATTATTAAGGATAAAACACCAACATTTTGCATAATTTTTGATTAATTAAAATTTCAGAAAAAAGGCTCCGAGATGCACATTCCCACCGTCCAAAGTCTGTTTGTGCCAAATTACGTAGCTTTGGGTCCGGCGGTCTGTCCTGTAGAACCTCCAATACACATATTCTGCTTTATTATTAGTAGAGATTCGGACAGCCAGTAAGAGACACTTCGCAGCGGAGTTCTTTTTGTTTCCTTCCGTTACCAAAGCGAGACGAGTTGCGTCACCTTCGCCCCCTGATTGGCTGGCGATCACGTGACCGAGTCGGGCGACAGGTGCTTCTAAATGCGTTTTTCTCATTAGGCCGGCGGCCAACTCGCGGTCGAGGGATCATTGTGTGCGGCGCGATTCGAAGAAGGGAGAGCAAGAATCATACCGACGCAGGTAACCCGCGCTATTGTGCATGAGAAGCAAAGAGTAGGGATGGCTGTTATTGCAAAAATAACCGGTTATTCGGGTTTTCACCTCCGGTTTAACCTGGCGGTTATAATCGCTCAAAGTAACCGGTTTTCAGTTATTCGGGGGGTTTTCAAATCCAGTTTAATATGGCGGTTATAATCTTTCAAAATAACCGGTTTTCGGTTTTTTTTTAGGAGAACAAATACCCTTTTCAAGGAAAAAATTTTAGTAATATTGTTTCCACGGGAAATCAATCCATTGGCCAATATTTATCTGTTCATAAAGATTCTTAGAGTCATCCGCCAACCTGCAGACGCCTCGAGAAAGAGGTTGTCGGTGATTGGTCTAAAAGGATGAAATTCAAAGTTTCATAACTATGTCAATTTTATCCTAATCGAACCTAAATTCGAGCCTATCTTCCGATCGTTTTTTTTCTTCTTTTTTGCCCGGTTATTGGATTTTTAAAAAAATAACTGGTTATAACCGGGACAGGAAAATAACCGAAAGAAGAAAAAAAAGAAAGAATAAGAAAAAACCGTTTTCTTTTTAAACCGGCAGGTTTTTCCCTTCCCTAGCCAATTCTTCTCTCTAAAAATGCCAGATTTACACATTCCTCCCCCCTAGGCAAAACCTATTCCGGGCCCCCCCCCCCCCCCTCCTCAATAAAGGTAATATGTGATTTTCAAAGTAATCCGCCTTGGTGTGCGTGAGAAGCTCAGAGTTCTGGAGCGTTGTCACCTCTAATAGCGACGCATTTACGTATTTATGGACGAGTTTCCTGATTTGTTCATTTTGGTTCCTCAGAGCTTCCTTGGTGAAGGTTCACTTCCGTTCTCTAGTAACCCTCCAATTGAAGCGATTGCCAAATTAATTGGATTCCATATCAAGCGCCAAGTTCGAATCAATTCTTTCTCGAGTACACAAAGCGCCAAAAAGAGCGATAAAGAGTGATTATGGCAACCCTTCCACATAATGAGGCTCTTATTTCAAATAAACATTGAGAACTACAACAACGGGAACAAGAAATTTAATACTTTCAAATTATCTTTAAGCCATAACATTACAAAACTCCACTTTAAACATTCATTGATATCTTCAGATAGAGTATTGAAATTTTGAGGGTTTCCTTGACTTATCATTACCACCGGAAGTCGGTGGTTATGGCGGAAATCCTACATTACCGCAAGTAAACAAAATAGAAAGCTCGTCCATACGCCCTAGGATCAAAGGGTATTCTGTGCTTCCTCTCAAAAACGTTAATATATAATTGTCAATTTAATATACTTTAATAGTTTATTTTTGAAACACATAGGTAATTAATGCAATCTTTGTAATCCTTGAACCACATTCAATTTTTAATTCAAAATTACACTACTTATGAAATAACACAACATGAACACTTGCAAACCATCGAATTTCTTGAAATCGTGTGAAATACGCACTAGGACTTCTTCGTTCGAGCTTCTGTCCGTGAATAATGTTGGAAGGTCATCGAGTATTATTAAGTGCATTTCAATTCAAAGAAGTGCAAGGTCAAGAATGTCCATGGAAGACAAAAAAATGTATCCCTCGGTATATTTAATGTAAGGAATGTGAGTTTCAAGAACATCATTTTTTATGGCCTCTTCAAAATAATACTGAAAAATGTGCAAATATTTGGTTTTTATTTCCTCCGCATATGCGCCCCCCTGGACGGCTGCGACTTAGGCCATGACCTGGTTGGCCGAATGGGAAAGCTGGCCCCACTCTCGAGTTTTTTTCAGTAGTTGATCTACCGCAGGGCATCTGCACACACCATGAATTTCCCGACGCTTCTCAAACATATTATGCAAACTGGCTACTTAGTCTCCAAGAAAATTCGCCAAGACAGAAAAAGGCGCCATGTGGTGTGCGCATAACAGAAAAGTAGACAATGTACGACGATCACAATAGTCATCTCCATAATGTCCACCTTAATTTGTGAATTGACACGGTTTTGTGTTCGTTGACTTAAGTTAGTTTTGACGTCGATCTGAACGTTCTCTCGATCGCCTGAGGCCATGTCCTTCACTTCTAACCGATCTCTCTTGAATCATTTCATACAAAGTTTCATTGTATTGTAAAAAAAATATATTTAGAATTTTTCATCTTAAACTCATTTATTTTTCGAGAAAAAGTTATTTTACACCAGAACGAATATGACTATGAAGTTATGCCTAAGACGGAGGAGGCTGCCGGTTTTGCTTTGTAAACAAATCGATCGTTGCCATCGGCAAAAGAGAAATTAATCCCTTTTTGGGCCTCGTACGTTAACGTTTTATAAATATAGATACTTCCACAATATAGAGTGCTCTCTGTTTAACTTCGTCGTTTAGTGGCGGGAATCGAGTTCGTACTTCCATTTGGAAGAATATAACCAAAATTTGACGCAAGCCTACATTTCGTTGAGAAGTCCGCAGATCAACTTTCGTCCTTCTAGCTTGTTGCGTTTGGAGTTATCGCCTGTAATAAAAAAAATCTTAATTTTTATTATTTTCTACTTTTTATTCATTAATGTACGTATTTTGAAATTCGTTATTACAGAAATTTGTGATCTCACAGTGAAACCAATGAAAGGTAACGGGCTATTTTCCCTCCCAATAAATTATCATCGAAATGCAATTTAATTTACAAGTATACGTGAGTATTTATGATATTCAACGTTCATAAAATTCAATATTTCCTTCGAAGATTCAATTTTAAAAAATATCAATATGTGCCAAAACCCTCATCATTTTGTTTCTTTTAGAAATCAAAGGAATTTAGATCTTGCAATGCCGTTATCTTTGTGAATACTAAAGGTATTGAACTGGAATTTTTATATAAGTTGGCCTGACTCTTAAGTTATGAGAGCAAAATTATGCTACATGCGGAATAAAAAAATGCCCAATGTGTGGTTTCACTGCGAAACCAACGAACGTTCAAGGGTAAACTAAAAGCATATTAAGGAGACGTTCGTTCATTTGCCTAATCGAAGCAGCAAGACTTAAATTTATTTTGTCCAAACTATTTAACTCAAAAAGAAATCTTTTTCTCTGAAAAAACAAATTCCGTTGTTTCGGTTTTTCTGCCTTTGTAAACAAATCAAACTTGCGAGCTGTTGCCAAACGGCGATTAGGAAATTCGACTCTTTTCTGTCGCTACGTAAGAGAATTATATATAGAGATAAATAGAATAAAATCTTGTAATAAGTTTTTCTCAAATTCACAGCTAGAGGAAGCAATTCAGATGGAATCAAAATTTAACTAAAGTTAATCAATTAACTGATAATCAAACTCTCAGAATGTTAAAATAGTGCAAACTTTCAAAACTCCGGCACATCGGGAATCTATGGGCCGGATGGATATTTATCGATATTTACAAACATGAAACAAGTCAAATCAAATGAAAGCCTACAGAAGCAATTACCGAGTTAACCCTTTAGAGGGCCGTTTTCTTCCAGTAGTGTTATAGTGAAATGGATTTAGTATTGAGATTCATTTAAGAAAAGAAATTCATTTAGCTTATTGGACGACGTTCATTTTTTGTTAATTAATGTTGCTCATTAATATTTAATTATCGAGTCCAGACGCTTCGTTACTGTTTCAGAAACAGAAATTGGACTTGCTCGGTTTTTGTCTCATCGAAATATTTGGCGAGAACTTACGCCAACCTGAAAAAATGCATTTAAAAATGGACGAAGTTGGTGGTAAGCAGACGGCCCTATAAAGGGTTCAAGAAAAATGAGAACGCTCTTTCAGAAATCTGCGTCGAGTGAATGGAGCTAACTCAAAACAACAGTGTACGTGGAATAATGAAAGGAATATTCGATGGAAATTTTTACTATCAGAAAGTGTGAGTTACGCACATTCAAGGAGATAAATCTCTAAGAGAGAAAGAAATAATAAAAAAATAGAAAGTTTAAATGTAAATGAAAGCCTTCTTTAGGATTTCGACCCTCCCGTTCCAGAACTTAATTAGCTTTCTTTGTCGGATTCTTTTAAGAGATTGAAATATTTCCGTCGTGTCATCTCCGGATGCGCTTTGTTGCAGAGATTAATTTCGGGTCCGAAATCCCTTCTTCGAGGCTATTCGGCGAGAAACGGATGGCTAAGACAGAGGTCATTCGTTTTGCATTGCAATTGCAGTGGTTCATCTTCAAATTATTGCACTCTGTATAAACACGGGGGCTGTTTTTCATATTCTTTTATGTAAGTACCGTTTTGAAATTACAAACACAAAAATGTACTTTCTTCATCAATTTTATTTTTACACGAAAGCCTGTACTTTAATATCTTTTTTTCAATATAATTTACACCAATATTAAGGCACTAGAAAATTACATTCATGGTATGACGGTTGCAAATAGCCTCTTCAGTCGAGAGATTTCCCGTCAAATTTGGCGTGTTTAAATAGATATTATATGCGAGAGAAATGTTTAACACTGATTGAAAACAAATAAAATAAACATATGTTTTATGAAGGGAAATATTTTTTTTTTATTTACATATTTCTTTATTCAAAAAACCTCTTGGTAAAAAAACATTCCGTGTGAAGTATTTTTCGTTGTTTAACAATTTACTTGTACTTGAGATGTCTTTGTGTAAATTTTAACGTTGCCAAACAATATTATCCAATTATATCATCACGATTGCACAAAATAATAAGATGCGTCGTGGCGTCCAAACTAAATCACGCGCATGACAGACCACTGACGTAATTTATTACTTTCTAATGGAAATTAATTTGAAATATATGATTAATTTAATTTAAAATTTATCTGGAACTATTGATCATAGCGAGATAAATTTCATATCAACCGATAGCAAATTTTATTTCACTATTTTAGAGCTATTAAATTTGAAATTAGAACGACAATTACTCTTTTAAATTTAAAATGACTGAAATTTAGGTTCTGTAACAATTAAATAATGCTGTTTAACGTCTCGCAGCGCTATGGCGCGAGTTTTTTTGTTGGTGATGTCAGAGCGTTACATAGAGACAAATCTCGGTTATTATATTAGTAATTTGTCGTATCCTACAATCATGTTTTGAATTCCATCCTCACAGAAATCTGTCTCCTGCCCATAGTGAGCAAAACTTACGATAATTTAAGTGTTCAGTCACAGTTCCATAAAGAACACATCCTGAAACTTGAGGAAACTCATTAGATAAAGTTGAAATCGTAAAGCGTCTGTTCTCTAGAACTTCACCATCAACTTTCTGCACTAAGTCTTCAGTAATGACAGAAGGTCGCCTACTTCGTTCCTCATCATACATCTTTAAATGCTCTGACCCATTTTCTTACCATTCCTTCGATCATAATGTTTTTCCATACACTTCACTCGTCTGCAGACGAATTTCAGCTGCTTTCATGCCTTTTGTATTAAGAAAACGAATGACAGAGCGTATTCAAGAGTCGGCGGGAATTTCAATTGGCTTAGGCGTTATAAATATTCACAAACAGACCTAAACAACCTCTAATTCTTCCGTTATGGCGTCTGTAGTTAGCAAACACATCCAGGTACTCAACGCGCATGCGCAGAATGGCAGCCGCGGCGCTGCAGTGGCCTAATTTGAAAGTGGCACTTACTTAAACCAGCGGGCGTGGCCTCCCCTCAACTTTCTCGTATGCTCATTTCTCAAAAACTCTCGTACAGCGTGTCAGTTCCCCGCACCCTCGCTCGGATAAAAATTTCGAATGTGCTCTATTCCCAGAACACAAGTTTCTCTAGGCCACGCGAAAACAACAAAAGAAACGGAAATGAAATAATCCGAGCACGATCACAATTCGCCAAAAGGTAGAAAAAGGAGCCAAAAGGGAAGAAAAAAAGCAGGAGTCATGAAGCATAACGCTTTCGTCAAGAAGCCGCTGAATATCATGCACAGAGATTGCTTCTAGTATGCATGCGCGTGGAGATAAATGATTCTTTTCAAAAGTAAAAAAAATTGGATATGCAATTTGAACACCTCTTTTTTAACCGATTGAGATGAAAATTATGAACAGATCTATAATTGATGTTAGCATCCGTGATAAAGAGTTTTATTTATCTAAACCAAAGGGCTTATGAGATATAATTTTTACAAGTATGCGATTATACAGACCGACAGACAGTCAACCCTTTGACGAATTTGGCCCAAAATTTTATACTATACGGACCTACATTCCGAATGATAAAACTGTGTACCAAATTTTATCTAGCTAGCTATTCAAGTTGTGAGTTATCGCGTTCACGTGAACACGGACATACAGACAGACTTCCCGGCGACGGATTTTCTCCAAAATTTGACAGAAATCTGAAAATTATTTGTCAGGATTGCATACCAAATTTCATCCCCGTAGCTCTAATAGTTTTTGAGTTATCGTGTTCACAGACAGACATAATTCCAAAATTGTTTTTTTCGGACTCAGGGAGATGTAAAACGTGGAGATTCGTCAACATCTCGAGTTATAATTTTTTGACGATTACAGTACTTTCTCTTTGTATGCTTCGTATACGAGAAGGTGAAAACAACCCTCGTGTATAAACAAATAAAAGTAAAAATTCACTAATAGTTTGTATGGAAATTATTTGCTATAGAAATCCAAACTGCTGAATAGATTTTCTCCAAAATTTCGAGGGCCGCGGTGGCCTAGTGGCAAGGTGCCGGCCTGAAAGCCAGAGGGTCGCAGGTTCGAAACCCAGTTCCACCGAAGACCCCCCATGTAGTGCGGTACACGCCAAATCATACGCAGGAGGCTAAACGTCCACCCGCTGGTGTGATGCGGAAGTTTGGAGCGAGGGGTGCTAGCCCAGGTAACGTCCTGCTCAAAATGACGAGGAGCGTCCCAAATAGCAAAACAGCCTCATTTTGCTTCAAAACGAGACGTTAATGTAACTAAACTCTTCAAAATTTTTCTCACAATTACTATGAAGGAGGAAGAAGGGTTTTATAATAATTCACTAAGCAGTTCATTTCAGATTAATTAACCCTTCTTAGTCGGCGTCATGCGAGGAAGAAAAAAATTTCATGGTTGAAAGTGAAATTCGTCGCTATTCGCACGTCTCGTTATATTCCGCGATTATTTCTGATTATTGCTAAGAGATGGCGCAAACAGTCCTACTTTCTTCATGTTTCCGCGGGGAGATTTCCCACCTTGAAAGGAAAACATAATCATTTTGTCGGAGATTCGAAAAAAATCCGACCACGAAGGGGTTAAGAACTATGCTTCCGCATATAGAAAAGATTATTTTCTCATTAGTATTGTCATTTGTATTAAAATATTATTGATATTTTAAATAATTCTATTTATTCACCTCCGAGTTGCCACTCGCAGTGTTTAATTACGATTTTTTTATTTAAATTTAATAATTTATAGGGAGGAATCAGCCTTTTTCGGTTTTTAAAAATCATTTGGTATAGTTTGCAATTTTCCGAGAAACTACATTCAAAATTCAAAAATCGTTTGATGCAACTCTGATATTATTATTTTAATTAAAAATAAAATTGAAGACTTTAAGTGAATGAATTTTTTTTACATTAAAAATACTATATACATCTTTTTTTTAAAAAATGCTTTACTTTAAGAGCATGTTGCCATTCCGTCGAGTGCTAATATTAAATATATTACGATTTTCTCACACCTAACCCGCCAACAGCTGGTGTGATATTTATTGACTGTAACCTCTGTTATAAGAACTTGAGATCACGTTCCCAAATGATGAAGCATGAGGAAAGTTTTAACGAACATTTTGTGACTAAGTGAATAGTTCGTTTTCGTGAGTATAGGACATGGAAATATTAGGTAGATCTTTTATAGGAAGTCTACCTATTGCAATGGCTCTCATGCGCGACTTCTGGAAGATTTCTGCACATTTTAACCGATCATCACCTCTGCAACCCAAAACCACCCTTCGTTCAAAAGTTTATATATAGGTATATGTATATATGTATATGTATAACACTTTTGCCTATGTTATCTTGTGAACACGATACCTGAAGTAATCTTGATTCGAGTTCAACCGGCGTGGGATATGTTTTAAGGATAGTGAACATCTCGGCCGAGTTCGTGGCTCAAAGGGAGTAGCTCCAGCTCAAAGGGAGTGAAAATGTTGTGGGGGGGGGTGAAATTTTCATTTCCCCATAATTCCTTAACAATTGAAGGTAGAAAGAAAATTCAAATTAGGAGAATGATCGCCTTATCATAACGAACAATTTTTGCTTTAAACTTTTTGGATAGCTGCAATTGCTTAGAAGTTATGAACTGAGAAGTGATTTTCCCTCCCTTCCGCCCCTCCCGCCCCTTTTACCACTTTCTTGACTTTCTTCTTACCGATCCAATACAGTCCATCTGCTGGTATGTAAATGGTTGAGTCCCATAATGTTGCGATTTTGAATGTAATTTGAAGTGGAGTAGAACCTCAGGAATCCAAAATTCCAGATAATCGGGAAGAACTATTTTTAATTTTCCGAAAAATTTAATTGGAAAATGAAGGAAAAATAAGAATTCCAAATCAGGAACAAAGCTAACTCCAGATAATAAATAACAAACTCGGATATCTTCTTTTTACCCTCAACTTGTTTGCCACTGCACCGTGCGAATCCCCGCGTGCTCTTTCCGAACGTCTTCGCAGAGCACCCAGAGTCAATACTATACAGCATTTGCTATATATCAAGAGTATTTGACCGAATTTCCGGGATAATCCGAATTCCTCGGAATCCGAAGATAGGCTATAAATCCTTGGTAAACGTATAATAAGATAGACTAAATATAGTTTTTATGATTTTTAAGTAAGGACACTTTAAAATCAAACGAACATTGGAGGGTTGACGTCTTAAAACAAATAAACCTTCACAGATGCAGTCAATTCAACAGCTGCAACACGCCACTATGACTGTTCCTGTTTCTTGACTAGTAGAGTGTATTTTAATATCTGTCCGTTAGATAGTAAAAATAATAGCGCCAGATTCAAGAGTACCCGGTTTTACCCCCTCTCCCCTAATTTTTCGCTTCTTAAAATGGCAAATTTAGGCTAGTGTAGATCCGCGTTTGAAATACACTGGTGTCCGAAAATTAAGGACCGTTTCGTAAAATTCGAGAAATTTGCAATTTATGCGAAAACTATGGTTGGGAATCTTTTGCGGAGAATCGTGATACATACAGTCGAGTATCATGCACATTTTACAGTGAAGATTCGGTCACGAGGGCAATTGGGAGGGGGGCACCAGAAATTGATGAAGACGGAAATAGTTTTCGACTCATCCCGTTTCACATAGAGCCGATAATGAGATGAAACTTCATCAGTGGTTATGTTTGATGTGCACACTATTTAAATGCATTTTTGTAAACACAGCACAACTATTCGGGAAGATATAAAAGTATATGACTTTTACTTAATAACATACAGAGTTTTCATTCAAATTATACGGAAAGTACAGAACATTCGACAATATATTGCAGAAGAATTGTTTTAAAATTTGAAGTACATGCGTTGAATATTAGAGGAAATATGAGTGTTTGTACTAAATACTTTTTTACTGAGAATGTGCGAGACGTAGCGTGAGTTTTCTTTTATAACTTCAAATCCAGATATATAGAACAACTTATAAAAAAATTACAGTCGAATCCCGTTAAAACTCAGAAATATGACGGCATATCATTGACGCGAATTTAAATTTCTCTTTGAGAGAAGCTAAGCCATGAGGGTTTTTCCGCAAATTGATACTTCTGTAACTTGAATCTTCGAAGAGTGACATTGAATTTTAGGAAAGATGAATGTTCTGAATACCCATTTACACTTATAAATTAAGTAAATTATTTAAATTGCATTTCGACGAATACCATTCGAAAATTTAAGTTTAAAGGTTTCATCCTCGTCATTTGACCGAGGTTCAAAATGACGATGTCCGTCCCAAAATAGCCCTCGTGTTGCTTCAAAACGGGACGTTAATACAACTAAACTAAACAAATTGATACCATACAAGTGCCGCCATCTGGTTGTGAAATTGTGACAAGATAAAATTATTTTAGATTCCATAATACTTATGAATTTATTATTTATAATATTTATTTATACATTTATGTGTTGTGCATATTTACTAATGATTGTTTCTTTTTTTCTTTCAGGTGAGTGATATTCATCTTGATCTTTTCCTATTCTCCTAAGAAGTGAGATTTTTCTGAATTTTCTGTCCATTTCTAACACGAAAAATTTTGCTTCGCGTATTTAGTTTCCTCAAAAGAGTGATTTATGACAGGAAAGCAGAGTTTGCTATTTATGACATCACAAAAAATGGATGCTTTTAATTAGTGGAAGATGCTGTATCTCGCCCACATTTTTTCCAAGTGAAAAAAAGTGGTCAAATCAAGTATAAAACCGAAAATTTTGGATGCTGTAGAAACATCAGGAATTCAGCTTTTTAATCCCGTTTAGTATTTCTTCCAACTTATCGCGTAGAAATTTAAAATTTAAAAAAACATTTAATTTTTGGCCAAGGTACAATACTACGTTGTACCTTGACCACCCTATGGTGTACCTTGGCCAGGCAACAAAATGTGACATTATCACGCATGAATTTGGTACAATACTAAACTTTTCAAATCACTGCGCGATATTTATCTGGATATGATAGATGAACTATATCACAACTTAAGAAGAATGCTGTTTTTCTTAAAAATATGTAGATAACTAGTTAGAAACATTTGTTTGCGCAAAAGCGAGTTATATATTAATGACTTTGAAATTATTCAGACTAGGAAAAAAACTACTAGTCTTAAAAATAAGAAATTCATAAAAGAAAAATCACAGTGCAACTACTAGCCGACTTCGGCGACCACCACCTTGCCGGCCGAGAATACTGTTCGGATTCATTCAGCTGAATCCGTGATGCATAATTTGGTTCCCTTAAAAAATGTACTTTCCGATTTACTTAATATCCAACAGCTTAATATTTACAGCTTTCTAAAAATTAATGCATAAAAAATAAAGTAAAATTCATTACGGTATTACCGAAGAATATGAAAAAATAAGCAGAATCTTCATTCCTTATCTTTCAACAACAGAAGATAAACACACAATTCAATATTTATAAAAGCAATGAAGACGGTTTGAGTTGATTTCAAAAATCGAAAGCATTGTTGTAAATTACACATAAAAGTTTTTTTTTTTAGATTACTAAAATTAGAAAAAAATTTGGACGTAAATTTCATTGACATCATTTAAAAGAAAATTTTTAAATTTTGGGGAGTTGCAAGAATTATTTTGTGCTATAATATTTTTGAAAGTTATCGCCAACAAACTCAAAAATTTTGCTAACTTTTTGATCCAATTAAATTCTAATTAAGTTTTCGAAACAATCTCTCCACGGTGCACATTCACACCCTCTAAGGTATATTTGTGCCAAATGTTGCAGCTCTAGATGAAGCCGTCTGCCCTGTAGAAGGCCAACACACACAGAGAAACACAGACACACGCATTCTCCGTTATTATTACTAGAGTTAATCGAGCAACAAAAGAAATTCCTTATATAAATTTAAAAAGAAAACTATTTTCTGATCTATGGGAAAAAACCAAACTAATAAATGTTATAGTTATAAAATGAAACTGGAAATTTATATTAGCCTCGGCGATAAATTAACGGTGTACGATCAATCATGACAATAGTTGCGACTTTTATATTAAAAACATATTCAGAATCTAGCTATACAAATATATTTTCTTTCTGTGTTCTGAATTTCACTACGATTTTTTCATATGGTTGGCCCTCAACCATCCCACATAATGTTTTGTGTGCTTATTTACGACAAAAATTTATCTAAAACCCACTTTTGATGCAT
>BGPR01001410.1:151636-208194 GCA_013235015.1 Araneus ventricosus
TTGATAATATATCTATTTGAAGATATAAGTTTGGGAACACTTAGGCAACTGAGGTTTATTGATGAGTTAGGTTTCAGCACGATATTTTTGATTGATGGACCGAATTTTTTATATAAGTTGCCCTGAGATTGTTTTAGTAGCAATGAGATTAGGAGTTTTGCGCATGTAAAACATTGTTTACTAGGTTCTATAATTCCTTGGGGAATGACAATACTTTTTTTCCGTTTAATAATGTTTTCTTTCTTAATATTGTTTACTCTTTTCTGTAAGTTTCAAGCATAATATGAATACGCAGAGTTTTCGTTGCATACGAAACTTACAGAAAGATGACAATATGTTAGAAGACATTTGTGCAAAACTTTAAAAGAATTGTTGAATATTACAGGAATTATGAGCAATTTTAGTAAATAGTGTTTACTGCGCATGCGCGAAACATAGTGTAATTTTTTTCTTCACAACTTTAAAGCCAGATATAGGAACTTATATAAAAATTCAGTTCAATATCATTAGTATTCAGAAAGATATCAGCATTATAACGAAAATTTTAGCTCCTGTCGAAGAGAAGCTAAAAGATGAGGGGTGTATGAAATTGATTTTTAAACTTATATCTTTAAATAGTTATATTGAATTGTATACAGCTTAGAATTTGCTGAATACCCATGAACAATTATCAATTACTCATAACTTAAAATTCCAGCTTAGGCACTATAAATAACAAACATTTATTATTCTTTAATTATATTATTTATAGATTATTAACAAGTTGCATATTACAATTTTACTGGCTAAACGATAGTTTTAAATATTTTATTTTATGGCAAACGATTTTTATCTAATTAATTTCTTTTTCTTAAAATATTTTAATAATTCTACATATATATTTTTTTATTCGTTACGAATATTAGATGTTGTCATGGGTATTCAGCAAATTCTAACCACTATACAATTCAATATAACTATTTAAAGATTATTTAAAATCAATTTGTGCACCCTCATCTTTTAGCCTCTTCTCGACAGGAGCCTAAAAATTTTGCTCGTTGTAATCGATATCTTTCTGAATACTAATGATATTGAACTAATTTTTTATAAAGTTGCCCAAACTGTTCTAAAGTGTGAAAGAAAAATTACACTATGTTTCGCATCGCAGTAAAACACTATTTACTAAAATTGCTCATAATTCCTGTAATATTCAACAATTCTTTTCCAAAGTTTTACACAAATGCTTCTCTAACATATTGTCAACTTTTCTGTAGTTTCTGAAATATAACAGAAAACTCTGCATGTTATAAGCAAAAAGCAGTGGGAAAATTTGAGATTTTTTAAAAAACCTTTATGTCTTCCCAAATATTGCGCTGAGTTTACAAAAAATTCCTGTAAATATTATGCACATTAAACATTACCACTGAAAGTTTCATCTTATTATCATATTCTGTGAAGGGTGAGGCAAAAACGTTTTGTCTTCATCAATTTGTAGACGGCCCCTAATTGCCCTCAGGACCGAAATCTTCAATGTAAAATGTGAGTTATTGTCTATTCTTTACATGTCCGAAGTTTAAAGAAGTTAAACCATTCCGAGAAAGTCTAAAAAATGTGAAAATCTGCAATGTCCGGATACTTTGGGACATATATGTATATACAGGTCGATTACATTTGATTGTTGGAATTCCAATCTGGATTGGCTTTTTCAGTAATAGTTTTAATCTTATTAGTCATACTGTATTTCATTGCGATAATATTAGGTTATATAGTTTATTATATTTAATTTTAAAAGATGGTTTAATTATACTTATAAAAGGCAATGTTTGTGTGCGCGATGTATGTGTGTTTGTTCGCGATGTCCAGACGAAAGCTATCGCACTTACAGCCATGAAATGGCACACAGGTACGTGTAATGGTGACTGAATGCACCTCAGCCGAAAGTTTAAATTTAATCTGAAATTGTTTTTTATTTAATGTTTTGTGTTGTTTTGGTTGATTTCGCAATAATTTCTCAATAGAATGGTTTCATAACTGTACGAGAAATAGATACACCATCGGAAAGAGCACACGATTTCCGTTCTAATGAAGTTAGTTTTGAATTTCTAACGCAATTTACTGAATTTTTGAGAATTTTTAAAAAAATAAATCTAGTTTTGAAAAAATCCAGTTATTTTAAATTTGTTGCATCCGACTTTCTAATAACACTATTATTTTCAATTTCTTTTCAACTTATAAGTAGAACGGTTGTGTCGGATTTAAAACAACAACGGTTAAAATATCTTTTCAAGTTTTTTTTAAATTAATTTTTCTGGGCGGTTGAGAGTTATTTTTATGGAGAAGTTCCTCGCTTGGCACGAACTTCTTCGAAACCAGATGGCTATGCTGATTGGTTGAAGGGAGGTGACGTCGCTATAACCTTGAATTGAATGACTGATTACTATTTTTCAGCAGTATCTAATGTATTTATTCATCTCACATAATCAGTTGCTATAATAATTTTCACGCTGCAATTTTATTATTGTTTATCGTGAAAAAATAAGCGGGAAAAATCAATAATTGTATCTTTTTTGTTTTGATTTGTTTTCAAAACTTTTCATGTCATTGTTGGGCGTATTTTGTTGAAGTCCTGATTCCACGGAACGCCGTGCGCGTATGCTAGATGTATATGATGAAATTATATTTGAGTTTTTAGTTTTAAAGAGGCACTATATATGTATATATATATATAGTTAAATATTTTACAAACCATTAAAACTCAAATAGCATTTTCAGTATATACACCTATTAAACCAATAATCAAAATTAAATCTAAAATAATATTACCTAATTAATAATCATACAATGAAATACAGAAAGATAATTAGATTATAAACTATTACTATGAAAAAGATTTGATTGCCCAGATTTGGAATTCCAACAATCAAATGCCAATCGATCTCTCTCTATATATTTATTTAATATATATATATATATTTAGTGTATATATATAGTTAATTATTTCAAACACTCAAAACACTTGTCACATTTTCAATACATGCATATATCAACCTAAAGATTAAAATTAAAATAATGTTATCTTATATATTTCCCATGTTAACTTGTGAACACGATAACTGGAGTCATTTTGATTTCATTTTAACCGGCGTGGGATATGTGTTAAGGATTGTGAACATCTCAGTCGAGTTCGTAGATGGGAAATCCAGCTTAAAGGGGGTGGAAATTTTCATTTCCCCATCATTCCTTTCCCATTGAAGATAGAAAGAAAATTCAAACGAGGCGGATTACCACCTTATCGTAACGAACAATTTCTATATTCAAGTGTTTTATAGCTGCAATTGCTTAGAAGTTGCGAGCTGAAATGTAATTTTCCGCCCCTCCCCTTAAATTAAAACTGCATTTTAATCTATGCATGTTACACCTTGTTTCAAAGCTTTCGTCATTTGAAGTCTCTTCCACCCTCTTTTATACTTGCAGCCCCAACTATAACGAAAATAGAGGACGAAATATTCCTTTCCTTATATCTCCTGTCTAAAGGAATCTACCTTTGCCTTCCGGCTTATCGTCTGGGATTTTTTTCTCTTTCTAGCACGTTTCGTCATTTAGCAATGCTGGTAATCGCGGACAAATACATCAAGTTTAAGAGTTCTGATCTTAGCATTCATCTCCACTTGGTGTCTTTTAATGGATGATGAATCGATTCTAATAATCGATGATGTTCTACAATTTTGTATTTGACTTTTTTCCCTCTATCGTTCCGTTTTCGAGATAGGAACCTTAAATCCGTAGTTTGCCGCCAGGTGGAGCTGTAAGCGGTCTCATAGTATAGAGCATAGTCACTTTACTATAATACATAGACACCATTTTTATGACTATAGTTGCAGTCATTCTGAAATTAAGGGTGGTGGTGTAGGTAACTTTAGACGATACCCTACAGGGTAAATAGAATAACGACGACTGGATGTGAACGGCACGCGATATGTTGCAGCGAGGGTGAAAATCTCGACCGGGATCGTAAACGGGCTATCCAGCTCAAAGGTTGTGGAAATGGTGGACATTTTCCTTTTCCCACGCATACTTACATATTAACCCTCTGACTGTTTAATTTCTTTTAAATCACTATTTAGATACAACGTTTGCAAGCGTGTTCCGTTGAGCCAAACGAGTTGTTACTTACATGCAAACCTTTATTAGTGTAATATGATCCAACGCTATAAAATGACTAAGTGAACACATTAGTCTTTGAAAATCGTAGGGTACGGCTTGCTTCCAACCTGCGTAAATCGCGGGATACGCAGTCAGAGGGTTGATATTATTCAAATTAGGCGAATTATCGACTATCTAACTTGAACTAGAAGATTTGTGGCAGTCTAAGACGGACTTTTTGCTTGCCAACAATATCTCAGATCTGATTGTCACAGATTTATTAACGGAAGTTGTAGGAAACATTGGAAGAGTGCTTAAGAAATAGGAAAAAAGCACGAAAAACAGAAATGATGAATCAATGGACACTAACTTTCGTTTTGGAAAATATATGAATATTCAATTCCAAAATTAAGTACGAAAAAGAAAGAACCTTCTTAATGAAAACGAAAGTAAAGATTTCCGAGAAGCGGAGAAATAAATTAGTTCTAGTATAACTTTTATTTGATATTAGCAGAGTTCCTGGTCTATGAATCTACATAAAATAAAGAAAAAGAAAGAAACTACTAAACCAAGCTAAAAAAAACCTGTCATAAATCCTATTTGATATTAAATCATCGCAGAATCAAATCAGTATCCCTAATTTGTAGACAGACCGTCTGAATCTCTTTGGCACGCAGCCAAATTCCTGAGCGTTACCGAAAATTGAAGATAATTCTAATAAAGTTTTTTTCTAACCTAAACAATTTTTGCGCGGAAAGTTTTGATAGCGATAACTGCTTAGAAGTTGGGATCTCAAAAGTGATTTTCAACTTCTAGCCCCTCTGCTATGCACTGCACTTGGTTTTCGTCCTGTGGCAGTTTTTCCAGATTCGTGCAGTTAGAGACACTACTGATGAAGGAGGCGGGCATCTCCCTCGCCCCAGCAGACGATAACTGGTTTTCGAATCCGCCCCAGCCATCCATCACCATCCGAAGGTGGTTGTGACAGGGGGTGCTTTGTAAAATGGAATCATCGCTCCTCGCTTCTCTCCGAAATGCAAAACAACAAACAACCCTCCGGAGAAAATTTTCGCGGTGCGCTCTCGAAGATGAAGATCGTATTCTGGGAAGTGGAAGGAGGTAGATCTTTCAGAAAATGGAATTATCGTTTGACGTAGGGTTGCGCGTTCGAAATGGCAAAATAAGGTCGAAAGTTCTTAAAAATAAGGCGGAAAAGGCCAATTTTGATAAATTGATTCGAACACTTCTTTTCGACAGAGGTTCCCAACCTGTGGTACGCGTACCCCTGGGAGTACGCGAGGGACCATTCGGGGTACACAAAATCAAAGTTGTTAATGGCGGAAACTATAACACATAAGGGATTAGAGCATACTTGCTATTTAATAACTATACCACTTGAATAGTTGATTATGAGGAAGTGTCATTTTCAGCTATTCTTATAAGTTAAAACGAAATGATAAGAATACTGACACAAACATGGAAAGTCGCTTCCCAGCAATGCAAGTCTTATGGTTGGGAAGAGGGTTTTACAAGGTTAAACATGGAGTGACCTTAGCGACGAACTTGGTGACAAATAGGTGATTCCCGATAATGCAACCCTTTTCTCGATATTTCTACTAGGAAAGGGAATACACGAGAAAACTCCATGCGACGTCACTGTCGGAGAGAATATTTAAGGACGGCGCCTGGATCAGAGGAGTGTCTTGATCGACTGGGATCGCCTTGGAGCGCGAACGCCTTTGGAGTTCTACCCGCAGTGGTAGCTAGGAAGCTGGTGAGCTGAGCGCTATTGAAAGTGCAGTTATTGTCTACTAGTTGTTAGTCATTTGCTGACGGTTTGTGTTGTTAGATAACAAAGTGCTGAACTGTTATTACCTGTGAATTGTCGTCAGTTTACATTGGTAATCTGTGCAAGGACTATTGTTTCCTGTACCTGTGCCACGTGTTTTCCTGCATAATTGTAAATAAATCTTCATTCTCCATTATCCTGCGTGTTGGACTGTTTACACCATACACCCACAGTAAGACATTTTGCAACAATACTGATTCCATTTGCTTTGGCGTCGGACTAATACTATTTCGTTCATTCAATACCCAGGAGAGCCGGCTCAACCTTGAAGTTTTAGAATACTATTGTGAAAGCGGAATAAAATGTCAAATCAAAAATAAGTTCTGCAAATGTTATTAATTCGAGTCATTTCACTCCTGCGCTAACTTAACCCTCGCGCACGCCATATTGACGTGCATCGAATGATCGCATTTTTAGGCTTATGAACTGACACTTAATCATTCACTAGCTTTGTAATCTGACACAAAAATGACGTTGAATCCATACGCATCTCAAGTATTTATGCCTTCTTAGATGAATAAAAACGACAGCCCCTTTCCGAAACAGGAGGGGTCATCTTATTAGATAGCAAAAAATGCGACCTTTAAGGGATTAAGATAACCTTAACTCTATTGATAAAAACTTCTTTGCATGGGGGGGTGGGGCTGGATATGATAGTATGGGGTACGCAAAAACAAAAAGAATAATCAAGGGGTAGGCGAGGGGAGAAGGTTGGGAACCCCCTGCACTAAGTGATCAATAGAAAAAGGCTTTCTTTCGCGACAAGGAATCCCAATACATTCACTATGTAAAATTCTCTTTTAATAAAATAAAAATGAAGTAAATATATTTGCCCTTAGCGCTGCGTTGTCTACGCTAAGGCAACATAAGTTGCCTACTTTTCCTTCAAAACACAGAGGATGCAATTTTTATTCAAACAATTTAGACAGGATTTTACCGAGACCGTTACTACTTGTTTTGGTGGCTAATCGAAGCAATTGCTTAGTCTCTTAAGGAATTGAATTTGCGAATGTGACATGCAAATTACAATTCGCATCTAATTAGTTTTCGGATGGCAAAGGGTTAGAACGTCTCCATAAACCGTCTTGCAACGAAGAAATGTTATTCTTGTCAGTGCTACATGAAGTGGCAGTTAATCAACTCTCAAAAAATGTGCTATATTACTTTTCAAATTGATTATAGGAAATGAAAAGATTTCGTATTGATAATAAATGACTAACGGGAAAAAATTAAATTCCATTAACTCTTTGAGTCCCAGTGATGCCATTTGGAATCATCATTTCAACTATTTTATTGTTCGGCCTCTAAATCTGCCTCCGATACCAAATGGGCATCATTCATTTCTTTGAATTTTCCTCTTTTCGAATATATTTTTAATTCTTACCAATAAATGGCTGCGATATCGATTTCATCTATTCAAATATTCTCTTTTTAGAACTTCAGTTCATTCGGCGAAAAAAGTCAAAATCAAAATTAGTTTTAACATAATTGAAATGAAATTACAGGTGCAATTTCATTCTTTTTATTTATAAATAGGTTAACATATTTTATTTCAGATTTTTTTTTTAATTATTGCAATTTTTTTAATGTTTTATTCCGTTTTTTATTTTGTGTGTTTTTTTCTTAATTTTCCTTTCATGTGAGGCCCAAAATGAGTACATTTCCAGAACTTCAGAATTTTAGAGTGAATAACTTTACGCTTCGGACTGAAAGGGTTAAGTAAATGCATCGACGACCTATTTCAGTTTATTTATTCTATAACTGTATAGTGCTATCTTTTGTCTAATCATTACACACAATTTCTAAGTAAAATCAATGATAATGAAAAACATTAGAACTAGCGTTTCACAGTAATGTGCGGTTATGCACAAAGTATTCAGAGCTGTGATACAAATGGGTTAAATGATTACATTCACAATATTAGGCATTCATCAAATTTGAAATATTTGCTAGTTAACATTTTAACTATAAAATTTATTACCACATATTAAATTCCATGTATCTAAGTCGTTGCATTTAAAAGTTAAAGTGTTCAGAAGCATGGGATTATATAGACCGCCACTCGTTCGACGGATAGGGTCCAAAATTTAATACGAATACGGACCTACATTCCTGATGATAAAACCGTGAACCAAATTTTATCCATTTAGCTATTTAAGTTTTTGAGTTATCGTGTTCGCATGAACAGGGACAGACAGATAGACAGACTTAATGTGGACGGATTTTGTTCGAACTCTGATAGAAACCTACAAATTATGTGTCAAAATGACATACCAAATTGTATTCCTCTAGGTCTAATAGTTTTCGAGTTATAGTGTTCACAGACAGACAGACATAATTCCCAAATTGTGTTTTTCGGACTCGGGGAGGTCTAAAACGTCAACATCTCGAGTCCGAATATTTTGACGATTACAATACTTTCTCTTTGTATGCTCCGTACACGAGAAAGTGAAAATTTAAAACGTCTCTATAAACCGCTTTGCAACGGATGCATGTTATTCTTGTCGGTGCTAAATGAAGTGGCCCGAGAAAGTGAATCAACACGAGTGTTATCAAAAATGCGCTGATTATAGCAAATGAAAAGATTTCGAATTAATAATAAATGTCCAACAGGGAAAAATTACGTTCCATTAATATAAATAAAACGGATTCCGGAGGACTAAGAGTTTCCAAACAGTGATGAAAATTTGAGAAAGCTCTGTTTTCGGTCCCGATGTTATTCAGCTAGTTTTCAAATCCGAAGTATTCTCTCCAGCACGAATGTTTTAAGAAAATATCCACAGTACAATCTAACTTTAAAGTGTCTGCTGCTGGGTAGGTAGTTAATGCTATACAAAAAATCATCATTTTTGTCTTTATGAGCTGTCCGCCCCTTTCTCTTCCCCCCAAATAAAAATTTAAAAAGACGTTTTCATGTGATCAACAACTATTCATTTAATTGTTTAGTTTGGGGATGAGAAAAACCTACCGGTTTCATCCGAAAACCTGTTTTTTTTGTTTGGGTTAACCGGTGTTTGGTTATTCTTTGTTCCGGTTATAAAAAAACCGAATCGGAAAATAAGCTCGATTTTAGGTTCGATTAGACTAAAATTGACCAAGTTATGAAGCTTTGAATTTCATCATCTTACGTCAATCAACGACAGCCCCTTTCTCGAAGCTTCTGTTGTTGGCGGATGTCCGAAAGAGTCTTTATGAACAGATAAATATTGGCCAATGGATCGATTTCCTGTAGAAACAATACTAATTAAGAATTTTGTCTGCAAACGGCGTTTGTTTTTTTTTATTAAAAAACTCCCGAAAACCGTTTATTTCACAAACCGGTTATTTTGAGCTGTTATAACCGTCCGGTAAAGCCGGAGGTGAAAATAAGCCGAATAACCGAAAACCGATTATTTTCGCAATAAACGCCTAGTTTAGTCAGAAAAAGCCAGTAGAAATGAAGAGAAATTCCGAGTATGCTCCGAATAGTTTGAAACAAAGTTGAGAAGCGTAAACATGCTGATATATCCATAAACGAAGGCGTGGCGTGCGGAAAACCTGAACGACTCGTGGAATGATTTCTCGTGTGTGGTTTTATATTCAAATTCAGAATAGATCCAGTTTGTCTTTTATGGGTTTTATTGACACACACCACACCACTACGACACACACATATATATACAGGTAGAATCACATGGCTTAGAGCCGGATCAAAATCTACACCCGCTCGGGGGGAGGGTCAAAAGGAATCTGAGGATCAATCCCTGCTGGGGTGGGGATGACAATTCTCCTTTTCCCTTTCTAGGGATTACTGAAGTCAAGTTGCCACAACCCGGTCGCCGCGACAATTAATCGGGCGCATAACTGCCCCCATTAGGAGCGGCTCATGCGACGCCCCCTCAGAGAGAGGTACGTCCCGTCATCGGCGCGTGGTGATTCAACCCGCACCGTTACTATACCCCACCGGGAAGCGAGACTCTTCTTACTTATACGGCAGGTTCTCATCGCATATTTGAGGTGCCCCCTTAAATGAGAAACATGTTGATATATGAGACATTCCAGCAAATGCTCTCTGGGACGGAAAAGTTGCCCCATTGAATAACTTTTTTGTTTAAAACGTAAATTTAATTGATAAAATAGTAGAAATAGTTGTAAAAAATAGTTCTCTAGAAGAAAAAGAAAATGGAGGCCTTTCTAGGAGGGTGCCATTCTGTTTCTCTCTTCACCGAATTGGAGCGGCAATTTTTATAGTCCATCTCCTGATGGCAATTTTATTTGTTTTTAAGCAGCTTAAAACGAAGGCTGTTTGTTTTGTGATACTCTTGATCTAATCATTTTTGAACCCGGCACAAGCTAGGAACTGAGTTCTGGAGCATACGCCGGAGACACACTCTTCATCCTTAAATCCTTAGTTCTCTAGAAATTACGATTGAACAATGAGTAGGTTTAAGCAATCCACCAGATGAACTTTATCAAGGAGTCACTCACTGAGTGGATTCAAAATA
Organism: Araneus ventricosus; assembly: GCA_013235015.1. Taxonomy (NCBI): domain Eukaryota; kingdom Metazoa; phylum Arthropoda; class Arachnida; order Araneae; family Araneidae; genus Araneus; species Araneus ventricosus. The sequence continues at coordinate 162,092 of BGPR01001410.1, forward strand.
AGAAAAAACAGGAATGCTTTTCTGCATGAGATTTCGACAAAAAGTCAAGGAAAATTCGGTCACATGAGATTTCGGTGAAATTCTGTTGAATTTTTCTTGACTTCTTGTCGAAATCTTATAAAGAAAACATTCCTGTTGTTTGTAATTTTGAATCCACTCAGTGAGTGACTCCTTGATAAAGTTCATCTGGTGGATTGCTTAAACCTATTCATTGTTCGATCGTAATTTCTAAAGAATATTCATTTTGTTTTATGGTGCTTTTATCGTATGTTCAATGTTTTCTTGGTTGCTGGCTGCATGTGCGCACTCCAGGGTCTTTGTGTGGTTGTGTGTTTCTTTTCTTTCTAATTTTATTCTTTTAGATTAGATTAGTTATATTAACGTCCCGTCTTGAAGCAACACGAGGGCTATTTTGGGACGGACCTCGTAATTTTGAACCTCGGTCAGATGACGAGGACGACGCCTGAGCTGGCACCCCCTCTCCAAACTTCCACGCCACACCAGCGGGAGGACGTTTGACCACTACGTATGATTTAGCGTGCAACAGGCCCCATACACGGCGGATCTTCAGTGGAATCGGGTTTCGAACCTGGAGCCCTCTGGCCCCACAGCCGAGACCTTACCACTAGGCCACCGCGGCCCTTCTTATTCTTTTAGATTTTGGTTTTCACGTTTCATATTATTATTTTATTTGCAATATTGTTAGGATATCTTTGGGACAAATCTCGCAATTCAAATGAAGAAACGACAACGAGCCATCCACGATGATAGTTGAGTTTGTATCGTCTGTTGCAGTACTAGCCTCGAGCATTTAAAAATATAGAGGCAGGGCCGTATAAAGGGCCCTGCAGGGCTAATGGGCCCTTAGGCAATACAAGTACCGGGCCCTTCCTTTTCCTCATATAAGATATTTTTTATTGGTTTTAATTTAATTTCTACACAAGCAATTTCAATTACAAAATATTGATAAACTGACGTTGATTTACATTGATTTCAGTATATCGCGAGAAAAAATGCAAAATTAAATCATTCATTTTTTCATCCTGAAAATTTTAAATTTAGAAGCAATTTTATCCAAAATAGTAAAAAAAAAAAGACAAAACTTTTTAACATATTCTAAATGATATTTTACTATAGAAACGGATATTTTATAGATTATAAAAGTAACATTTTTTTAAAAAAATTTAAAACAATATAAGGCTCTCAAAAGTAATTAATTAGGAATGCCTTCAGAATAATGTTCTAAAATTTAAACGATACTCGATTTTAATTTGAATAAGTTCGAATGTACTGCCTTGGTAGATCAAATAAAAGAACAAAATTAAGTTAGTCAGGAAATGCTGCAAAAAACAAACAGAAAAACTCGAAGCCTGAGAGCCCCAAAATTGAGGGGTCCGTACGCACTGGCCTACTTTGCCTATTTAGTGATCTGGCCCGGCATGGAGGCCATTTCCCGCGTTATATTAGTGGTAACTAATTGGTTGCTTAGCATTCTCTTGAAATGATGGCAAAACTAACGTTCAAAAAGTTAAGGAAGCAACATATTTAGTTACTAAACTAGCTGTATGAGTCAAATAAACTTTTACGATAAAATACTGATGATGGTGTGCTGAATATACGAAATCATCTATTATAGTTGAACATTTCCATTTCGCGTTCATGCCTTTTTAAATTTGTTTTCGTCAGCCAAAGACAGTTTGGTTTAATATTCATCCGATTAAATTATTTTTCTGATGATTAAAATATCCAAAAGTGGATTTCTCGAGCAAACCGATTTAATGACAGTGTCTAAGATCAAGCTGTCTGAACTCGCTCATTGCAACACCTGGAGCTTCTTCATTCAGAAGAAGGAACATTTAAATCATCGAATCGATTCCTGCTGAACCCGTTCGCAGAGGGAAACAATTCCGCACGGAGGAATTAATCGATTTACGCGGGAATCCAAATGTTTTGATTAGAGCGTGGGGGAAGCGAGGGGGAGAGAGTAACTAGGCGCCTTGTTATCGCCGGTAATCAGCTTAGCAGTTGTCAGTTGCAGAAGGTGTTAATATCGTAGTAACGATAGAGTAATGCCTCCCTGCTGACGAAGGCAGAAATCAAGATTTAATCTTCGGATTAGCTGATTCGCATCTACGTAATTCTCGTTATAAATTGGACTCAATGAATAAAATTATTCGAATTTGTGTTGTAAAAGAAAAGGAAAAATATAACAATACGTTGGTCACCAAAGAAAACGCCATTGTATTTTCACTAAGAGGCCAAATTGAAGACCAATATCGAACGCGTAGGCTGGATTCACTTAAGTCAGGGTCTAACTTTGCTCATAAATGCGAGCGTGTTTTAGGTCATTAGACGCAAGAAAGGCTTTTAAAAGGGTGTTTTGAAAAAACAGTATATGCTTTTCATAAACAACGACGCAAATTACATATTAAATCAAAGAGTTAACCCTGTGGCTGCGTATTCCGCCGTTTGGAAGCAAGTCTATTTTCTGCTGTATCCTGCGATTTTCAAAGGCTAATGTGTCTACTTAGTACTTTTACATTGGTGAATCCTATTATACTAATAAAGGTTTACATGTAACTAACAATTCGATTGGCTCAAGGGCAATTGAACACGCTTACAAAGGTTGCATCTAAATGGTCATAAAAAAATCAACGGGAGGCTGTCTCTGTGAAACAGCCGCTGGGATTGAGGGGCGTAGACTTACTTACTTTACTCAACTGTGACTAAACTAGCTGTATGTGACTCTCTATAGTCTGTAGTGACTATTAGTCGAGTGTGACTATGTGACTGTATCTATGTAAAATTCTTCGTGATTTTCATCTCCTTTGCAACTAGGGGACGTTCAAATATTACGTAAGCACCCAAGGGGGGGAGGGTTACGATTTGCTTATTTTTGCTGACAAGGGGGAGGGGGAGTATCAGTGATGCTTACGTAAGGCATTAAAATCACTTTATTTCCGATAATCTCTTGTAACTTGCACAATTAATTTAATTTTTAAAAAAATGTTAAATTTGGCAAAAGAAAATTAAAATTGATTTGTGTAAGCTTAAACTTGAAATTGTAAGGAAATTAAACTTACATTTTTTTTTTTTCATTTTAAGCCGAGTTAGAGTTTTTTATTTGAATTAAGTCCTAAAATTTTTAAAATTAGATTATTACTGTTATACGTTTTGTAAAAAAAAAGAAAGAGGGGGTTGCAGTTTGCTTACGTAATTATAAGAGGGGGGTTTGCGGTTTGCTTATTTTTGCTGACAAGGGGAGGGGGTCAAAAAATACCAAAAAACATGCTTACGTAATATCTGAACGACCCCCTAGACTGTGACTAAACCGTGTTTACAAATTCTAAATTATTTTTGCAATCTTCAATGCCTACCTTTCTCTATTAAATGAAACTAAAACCAACTTTCTATGTCATTTTGTCGAGGAGCTATAAGCGTTTAACTTTAGCATGAAATTCGACGTAATTCAACAATTGGTCGCTATGACGTCATCAAACGTTTTCGTGATTTTCACCAACTTTGCAGCTCGACTGCGATTAAACCGTAATTCCAAATTCTAAAATTATTTTTGCAATCGTCATTGTCCACCTTTCTCTATTTAATCAAACTAAAACCAACTCTCTATGTTATTTGGTTGCGAAGCTATAAGCGTTAAACTTTAGCGCGAAAAGCGTCATAATTTTTTCCTTTCCCGACCCACCATTAGAGACCATGTAGAGACGTAAGACGTAAGTCTACGTCAAAAATCTGCAGTCAGAGAGTTAAGCAAAACGGAGCTGCTTCAATGGCGACAATTATATAAAATTTATCAAACCCATCTGACGACATTCTTTATCCTCATGTAGAATTTCTTCTCAGCAAGCATTTTTTATTGCTATTCCTTGCTTTGTGGACAGAATAGAACGTTCCTCATTAACCATCTGACTGCGGATTTTTTAAATCAGCATTTAGATAGAATGTTTGCAAGCGTGTTCAAATACTGTTCAACCACAAGCAAATTGTGATTTAAATGCGAAACTTTATCAGTATAATATGATTAAACGCTAGTAAACATATTAGCTTGCGAAAAATCGCAGGATGCAGCAGGAAACAGACTTGCTTCCTACCGCGGAAATCGCGGGCTAAGCAGTTAGAGGGTCAACAGCACTTTTCTGGTAGAAGAGCCTCATCAGAACTACAGCGTCTGTCACTAGTAGTTCTGTGAACAGTAGATCTCGCTCCCCCCTAAAAAAAAATTTAAACTAAGCCAAAAAGAGCGATAAAGAATTAATATGGCAACCTTTCCACAAAATGAGACTATTATTTTAAGTAAACATCTAGAGGCACAACAATAGGAACGGGAAATTTAATCCTTAAGCCATAACATTTGAAACTCCACTTTAAAGATGCATTAATATTTACAAACAGAATGTTGAAATGTTGAAGATTCCCATTGACTTATCATTACTACCGTAATATTACTTTAATGCAGCGGCGAATCCAGGGGAGGGGCAGCCCCCCCCCAGAGCTAAACCAAAATTCTTGATTTAATTTAAAATCACTACAACTATGTGTTCTTAATTTTCATTTTAAAAAATAGTAATAAAAGTCTATAAAATAGTAATAAAATCGTTACAACATTGCTTTCTGGATTGACAGGCTCGAAAATTTTCCTACTTTTCTGGTCATCCCATTTGTAGAGTTGACGCGGTCGAAGACATTTTTTGGCTAGTTATTTCATTGCATTTTTTATTAAACTATCGAAAGTATTGTAGTGTTCTTTATGATTCTTATTGTCAGGAGAGGAATGTCTGTAAAGTTAAAGTGTTTTGGTTTATATAAGCCATGAGATTTCATATTCGTCACTACGATACAAAATTTTTATGACCTCAGCTCCCCCAGACCCTAATCCTGGATTCGCCACTGCTTTAATGCAAATAAACAAAACAGGAAACTCGCCCATTCCAGATTAAATTTTATGCAAATCAATGAGGCCGCATGAACGGAGCATCTGGTTTCAAAGATGGGTGATTCATCTGAAAGTCTCCCGCCGTGCTCGCCCCTTGGCACCCTCCCAGACCTGCCCTCTGACGGCAGAAGCGCACGGCCGCGCCGCCCCGCCCCCCCCCCCGCAAGCGCACGGGCAAACAATGCTTGTTTACACTTTCACTCGCTTCTTTGTTCGCGGAGTCTGAAACAACAGTTTCCACTCGCTCGTATGCGTAGTGTGAAAGGAAGAAAATGTTGCAATGATTGCACCTCGGGTTGTTGATGGGACTCCGCGATTCTCCCCTCCCTGAGTCGAAAAAAGCCATTCTGGGAATTAATTTATAACAGGGTTAATAATAATAAATTAAATAATAAATGTTATTAATAATAATTGAATAATAATTTAGATAATTAAAATACTCAAATGCAAAGTTTGCCAGGAGAGCTAATTACAAAAAAAAATTAGACCAAATTTGTCAGCGAAACCAAACTTGTATATCGAATTTGAAAACGTGGAGGAAAAATCCCAAGAATAATGTTCTGAAATTTAAACGATATTAGATTTTAAGTTGAATACGTTCGAGTATATGGCCTTTGTGAATCATATGAAACCACAAAATCACACAAGGTGTTCGAGAATTGTTGAACACATTTAAAAATTTAATTAAAAAAACTAATAATGTTACAACTAACATTTTTTTTTAAATAAGAGCGCATTTTTAAAAAGTTTTTTTTCAGATAGGCACCGCGCCGTTACGCCGGTCTAGGAGGTCGTAAATTACTGGAAATCTCCCATTTTTGAGAGCCATTATCTGCGAAAATATTAAAACTAGAAGAAAAATAAAAGCGTGTTTTTGAAGGGAATTTAACGCTCTTTCATTTGTTAATTCACATGCAGCGTGAAAACTGAATTAGTTTTCGCGATATTTAAGAAAGTCTAAAAACAGAAACCAGAAAACGCGCTTCGGCATCTACCGATCGGTAACCATTGCGAATGGAAATCTCTCGCTGTATCAAACTTACAACGTCGTAATGGTGCGCCACCTATCTGAAAAACCTTTTAAAACACGCTCTCATTTAAAAGAAAAATCGTAGTTGTAACATTATTAGTTATTTTTTATTAATTTTTGAAATATGTCCGCAATTCTCGGACACCCTGTATATTAGGACAGAAAACAAGTCAAATTACTGTGAATACGATAACTCAAATGCAAAACAAGCGAGACAGATGAAATTTGGCATGCGGCCATTATGCCAAAATGTTAGACATCTTTCAAATTTTGTCTTCGTCTGGGGGAAGTCTAACAGACTGCCCCTAGGCGTTAACATGAACAAGATAAGTCGATAAAAAATTCATAAAAACAATTTTTAAAAGACAATTTTATTACTGTACTAAAAAGTAAAAATCTTTTTTACTTTCATTATTGGCTACTTATCAGTCTTTAATTGATGATTCTTTATTGTGGACAAGTTTTCTGTTTCTTTTTTTCTTTTTATGATTCACGAAACTTCCGTACCCAGGCTCCACTTCCGATTTCCAGTAACCCACCATTTTAAACAATCGCCAAATCCACTTACATAATAACCCTCCCCGACTCCATCTACGCAATTAGATGTAAGGCAAATGTAGATCTGAGGGGAGAACCACCACACGAGGAAGATCCTCGAACCCAACTTAACGAACGCAGAGCCCCAGACCCCAAGAGCACCCGGCCCCGCCACCACCATTTCGATACTGTATCAAAATGTAATCGCCAGTGATAATCTAAATCGTTTGGATAAAATTTTAACCGCCAAACAAGCCTTAGAAAGTCGCCAGAAAGAGTGATAACTTATAATTATGGCAGCCTTTCTACAAATGAAAAACTCTACTTTAAACATTCATTAACTCTTTAATCCCGAGGCGCATTTTTTTCTTCTAGCCCCTTTAGCACCGGGACTTTTTGGAAGGATACGACATGAATTGGACTCTCCCAACCTGAGTTGTCATTCGCCCCCCCCTGCTGCAACCTTCCCTTAAGGCGCACGGAAATGGGCTGTGGTGGAAAAGGATAATTGGACCCCCTACCTCGCTTCTCTCCTAAGCAATCTCAGTTCCTCACCTCCCGTCAAAAGAAGCCAACCGCCTCGGACCGGCCTTCGTCGCTGTTAAGGGGAAATTTCTCGCTCGATGTGAGAGGGTGAACATCTTCTAGCAGAGTGTTGAATATTTCCATTAATGAAGCATTACACCGGAAGTAGGTTGTTACGGAAGTTTTACACTGCATTAAATAAAACGAAATAAACAAAAGAGAAAACTCGTCCATAGATATTATATAGATATTATAGAATCTTGAAATCAAATCTTTTTCATTGCCAAGTGTCACCACTGGTATAGCATCAAAATTTAATTAAAGCTAAAGCTTAAACTGATCACGATGTTAAAAAATATTGAAATAGTATATTGTCTTCGGGAGCGCGCAACTGCACAAAATTTCAAATCTCTATCCTATCGGGAAGTGAATGAAATATGGATTCAGAAATTCCGTTTTCACAAATGGATGAATGTTCTGTTTTGTTTACTTACATTAAAAAACGACTTTATTTGCAATAACTTTTGGACTCTCGCTTTCAAGGGGTCTATTCTGCTACCCCCGGTTGGGGGGGGGGGCGTCACTTTTCCCGGCCGTTAACAACGGAAAAAGTGACGTCTCCCAACCCAACCGGGGGTACCAGAATAGACCCCTTATTATTGCCAGTGTGTAACGACCTGTCTTTGGTAGAATCGTTCTGTACAAAGCCTCTCTGATGAAGCCCTTTCGAAAGATCGGCGGCCTCTTCCGAATGCATTGCGAAGGCTTCGGAAAGGGGAGGATGGATTCGGTGGCCGTCCGAATCACTGGTGTAGATATACACGGGATGAAAACAAAGCAATACTCCGATCTCGATCAAAACAGGCACTCAGCTCGAAGCGCAGTTCTTGAAGCCACTGTTGGAAGGAAATTCTGAAGCTTCATCTGCTGTCTTCGGTCCATTCTATTTTCACCGTGAATGCAAATTCTCACTTGCATACACTAATATAATAGCCCAGATCTCTCGGCAACGCTCTGACGTCACCAATAATAAAACTCCATCATTAGCACTGCGAGACGTTAAACAGCATCATTTCATCGTTAGAGAACCTAAATTTCAGTCATTTTAAATTTAAAACAGTAATTGTCTGTCTAATTTCAAATTTAATAGCTCTAAAATAGTGAAATAAAATTTGCTATATATTGATATAGAATTTATCTCGCTATGATCAATAGTTCCCGAAGAATTTTAAATTATATTAATCCTATATTTCAAATTAATTTCGGTTTTTTAATAGAAAGTAGTCAATTACGTCAGTGGTATATCATGCGCGTGATGGAGTTTGGACGCCACAGTACATCTGATTATTTATTGCAATCGTGATGATATAATTTGATGATATTTTTGGCAACGTTAAAGTTTTTTTGGCAAAGTTTGGCGATTCCACAAAGACATCTGAAGTACAAGGAAAATTGTTAATCAACGAAAAATACTTCACACTGAATGTTGTTCACCAAGAGGTTTTTTTGAATAAAGAAATATGTAAATAATATGTAAATAAAAAAAAATGTTTCCTGGCATAATACATATGTTTATTTTATTTGTTTTCAATCAATGTTAAACATTTCTCTCGCATATATATCTATTTAAACACGTCAGATTTGACGGAAACGCTCTCGAATGAAGAGGCAATTTGCACCCGTCATACCATGACTGGTGATTTTCCAGTTTTCAGATAGTCTCAAAATATTGGAGTCACTATTCCACTGGGCCACTATTCCACTTTGGCAGAGTCCATTTTCGAGATAAATCGAAAAAATTCTCCATGGTACATTCTCTATGGGGAAAACCTTCAGTCAGTCCCCTAGTCCCAACCACTAGACCGATTTCAACAATTTTTATTTCATATGAAAGCTTATGACGTCTAGATATGTCATCAATGGCCGCCTGCCTTTAACTACTTTCCATTTTCGATATATATCTCAAAATAAAACTTTGGCAGAGTCCCTTAGCCTTTTCAATCGCCATTTTATTTCGCCAAGTTGGGAAAATAGCTACATGCCATTAATATTAAGGGCGAACAGCTGGTCGCCGAAGGCGGCTATTTAATTATTATGACCATTTTGAGAGAGTAATGTGCCTACACCTCGACTGCTGAAGATTCAGGTTGAAGATCACGAGCTCCATCTCAAAATCGTATCTCTTCAGAAGGAGACGTAAATGTTAGTGTGCTAAACTAAATAAAACCTACCGCTGCAAAGAAGGTTGCTCTCACCAAATTTTTCGATGGAACAAAAGCCTAGATATTTCATTTTTTTATCTCGAGCTATAACGAAGTGTCTTGATTTGTTAATTAGTGATTAAAGAATCATATTAAATAACTTATCAATATAATGAATAAATAAGTTGAATGAATCATTTTTATTAGATCAGTCTCATTTCCAGAATTATTTTAATGAGCCATTTCTAGGAAAAAAAACCGACTCTTTAAATGGTTGAGTTTGAAGTGGTCCACATGTTTTGCTTTTTAATAACCACGAGCCGCTCTCGCCACCCTCCCGGCAGGTTCGCGGCCGGCACCGCCCCTGCCACCTCGCTGCTTCGAGGCTCTCGGTCACTACCTTTTCTGTTTTAAATGCTGCATGAAGATCAGTGAAACAGACCATGAAACTACAGCAGATTTCGTATTCTTTGGAGACAACAAATTTCTGTGAAATTGTAAAATCTTTCAATAAACCTCATCTAGTTGTAATGTCTTGTCACTTTTTCACGAAATTTGACATGAATGTCTTCATATCCATAAATACAGAATGAACAAAACAGTTTCCATCACCTACAATAGGTATTTAACAGCATTTTTGACACGACATTCTGATGGAACTGTTGGGATCGATATTTAAATTAATATAGTAAAACCTACAGACAGTTCGCCGGCCCCAACCACTCGACAGATTTCGATAACTTTTATTTTATATGAAATCTTATGACGTATAGATTTGTTAACAAGGGACGGCTGCCCCACATTTTCGAAAGAAATCGAAAAAACACTTCTCCTCTGTATACTATTGTCTATAGGTAAACCTTGAAGAAATCCCCGAGCCCCAACCACCTAACCGATTTCGACATTCTTTATTTTATATGAAAGCTTATGACGTCTAGATTTGCAATGAAGGGTCACCTTCCCCACACACCACCATTTTCTAATGAAATCGGAAAAAAAATATAGACAATTAAGGGTGGAGAAGTGTTTTTTCAATTTCGTTCCAAAATCGGAGGGATGGGGGCAGGCGACATTTCATTGCAATTCTAGACGTCATAAGAATTAATATAAAATAAAAATTGTCGATATCCGTCGAGTGGTTGTTGCTGGCGAACTGTCTAAAGGGTTTTCCCCATAGAAAATGTAGAGTGGGAAAATGCTTTTTCGATTTCGTTCGAAAATGGGAGATGAGAGGGGGGCGGTAGGCGACATTTGATGACATATCTAAACATCATAAGCTTTAATATAAAACAAAAATTGTCGATATCCGTCGGGTGGTGGTTGCTGGCGAACTGTCTAAAGTGTTTTCCCCATAGATAATGCACAGCGGAAAAAATTTTTTTCAATTTCGTTCGAAAATGGGAAGTGGGTGGGGGAGGCGACCATTGATGATATGTCTAGACGTCATAAGCTTTGATACGAAAAAAATTCCTCGAAATCGGTCGAGTGGTTAAGGCTGGCGGACTCGGTAAAGTTCTCAGCTCAGTCATATTTTAAAGTTGATTTTACTTTCTTAATTATATCAATTTCTTCCACATATTTATAAAATGGGCGCGAGTCATTTTAAAATTGCTTCCATTGTCTCCACTGACAATCTGATTCTTTCGGCGGACAGTTGAATTGACATTAGGGAAAGCATTCTCTCCGCATTAGAATTGTGGAGTGGAATGGCAAATACGTATCCGCACAGCTTCATTAGACGTGACATCCGATCAATACACTTTGTATCTGCAAAATCCTTCAGCCGTTTCTCTCCTATACTCCAGTTCATAGTTGCTTCTCAGTTTTGGTTGGTATTATTTTTCTCTAAATAATCTTTTATACATACAAACTGGTTGAATAGACTCTCAGTGCTGCAGATAATGATACGGGAATGGGTAGTGAAATGCGGCGACAATCCCTTATATATGGAACGTGTGGCAACCCTACCTATCGCTTCATCTCCTTAAAAACACAATAGAAACTATCGTATAATTAATTAAACCACCACCACCAGTGATCCGGTTTGTTCGTCGTATTTGAAACACCTCGTGAAAATTCCCTCGCCGTTCGAAGAGATGGACCTCTTCTTCAGGATGCTCCGAAAGGATCACTTCCGCTCATTTTAACGGGAAGGATTCGTGGCGGTTGATGAAAGGTTGGACGCGCGAGTCAATCACTTTTTTAGCTTATCTGGGTTCCTCAACGTGTGACGGAAGGTCGTGAATTTTTGTAAGCCTCCCTCACAGGGAAAGTTTGCAGACTATCTGGGGATACCGGCGGAAAATAATTGTCTTCTATGTCGGTGAAGTAAGAGTTTTTATTATACATTTTTATTTAACTCGACTTTTTTCACGCTTATTTAAGACAGAATTAACAGTTATTACGTAATTAAGTTAATAATAATATAATATAAGTTAATAATAATATAATAATATATTTAACAATAATAAATATAATAATTAAATAATTAAAAATAAAATTCATTTAAATAATTTAAAATTTTCTACTCTTTTCTCGATTATTAATAACTTGAGTGATGTAATGATTGATGTTCCCCAGTAGCACAGAAATATTATACAATATTTTCACAATGTTATACAGTATTATGAACACCGAGGAACACCGAATACCGTAATAAAGTATTGTATTATATGTATCAGTATTTCGGAGATACTAAATTTTCACAAATAATATAAAAACAATGTTTTTTATAAAACTCTTCATTTTAACTCAGGATATCACTCGATTGGAGGTTTTATTTCAAAAAACTCCACTGGAACAATTATTCTTTAAGATGCTGAATATTATATCATACTATACAATACAATGCATACAATATTTTAATTTCTACATTTATCGACGTTTATCAGTATTTTAAGATGAAGTTATTCTTACTGCCAGCAGATGGCAGGATGATCATGCTGTAACACTATATTTATCAGCGTTGAATCATATGTCCGAAAAAATATTTTGCAAAACGTTCATTTGAATAATAATGTTTACACAATCATTGTGTTTTACTGTATATAAAAGGCGGGCCGGATACAGCTAAGGAAGTTAACCGTAAAACTGCTCTCACATATGGATTATCTATTGTTCTGTGAAAAAAATTTGAATATTATTCTCATTGTAAAAATATGCACGTGATTTATTGTTGCGAATCTTGTGTTTGATTTTCAATCAACACTGTAATTATAAATATTAAAGGTGTCTCGTAATACATTGAAAGAGGAATAAATAAAATTCAAAATTATTTTAAAACCTTTCAAACATATTATAATAAATACTTTTAAACCTTATTGCCTTAATTTATTAAATTAGTAAACTTATATATAAGAGCTAAAATTGTTTCATCTTTGACTTCAAATTTCATTTTGAACTCGAAATTGTAGCTATAATTTAATAAATTAATTGATTTAATTTCGTAGAGATCCGAACTCTGTAAAAAGCAGAAAATAATTAAAATAAAGAATTTCTAGTTTTTCTCGCCTGAACCAAACTTAATCTCCGTCTGCGTACTTATTAGTTAAAACATTTTAAAATGACTAGATAAGATGTATTTCAAAGATCCAAAAAATTCCTATGATAAATACGGCATCAAAACCAACCCTAAAGCCAAATCAAATAAACCAACTCAATATCGTTAAAAGAACTATAATTTCAGTTGAAATCAAATCAAATTCATATTTTCACCACCATTTATGATGAATGTCCAGCTTTGAGCTGGCAATTCATCTGAGCTCCATTCCATCCATTTGTCCCAACACTGTGTTTGTTCCCCCCATTCAAGTCGAAAAATCAGGCACGTCCATTCGTCTGAAGATCCAAAGTGCGCTGGCAGTAGGGGGAGAGCGATCTTCTTTCCCCCTCTACAGCTGCTCTTCGATCCCTTTTCCCACTTCCTTCCCCCACTCCGTGGATTTTAGATTTGCTACCCTCGTAGCAGGGTCTCGATCTATTCCAATCGTTAAAATAAGTGTCGACTACCCTCTCAAAAATTCCCACCGAAGATTCGGCGCGCGAACTGCCGGAATTTGGTTTGGTTGGAAATCCGATTTTTCCCAGCCGCTATGCTATTTCCCATAGGTTTTCGACCTTGACGATTGTTTTTTCCTTTCCGTGTTCCAAAATTTCCATTTTGGAAGAGATGCGAATGGCCCGCTTTACATCCTTTGTCTCTTCTGTTCAACTCAACAACGCACTGCTCATAATTGCTCAGTACCAGATTTCCCCTGACATGTGCAGCGATCTGCTTGAGAAATATCGAAGTTCTACCGCGTGCCCTACTTTCATTCGAACAGGTCTCGGGGGAGGAAAAGAAAGTGGGTCTTAGAGTTAGGCAGAGATGGGTTTATCGGCAACTTAAAGCACTTGTTTAAGGGCAGCTCGAAAGGTTGCTGCACCTCCTAACAGCCCTTCATCCAATATCCTCCTGCTTTTTACTCAATCCGGAAACCTACAAATCTTCCTTCCTCGGCGTATGGAATAACGTTGTCACTTATTAACTGTTTCCATGGCGACGTGTCGTCACTTCCGCCCAATCTCTCCTGAACTGTCACGTGACCCTTAAAAAAGGCTTAGATAGGAGGGGACGGTGATGGAGAAAAACGATTCCCGCAGGATCGTTTGCATGGGCGCGCTCCTTCGTTATCTATCGCTCGGGTTCTTTTGACAGGGTGGAATAAATTCTTCGATACCTCTGGAAGGGGGTGGGCCGGGGCCGATTGTTTACCTGAAAAATTCTGCGGCACAATTTAGAGATCTATTCTGACGGGCTGGGTGGGGGTGGGGAAGGAGAGGAATGTCGTCGGCTTTCGAGACGATGGAAAGTTACGAAAATGGAAAATTCTTTGGAGGAGTTAGTTTTTTTTTATCTCTTTCCTTTATAAACCGCCCGAGGAGATGACCTAAATTATCAGATTCAGTGGCGTAGCGAGACGGGGCGCAAAGAAGGCAATATTTGTGCCCTTCAGTTACGTTTCCAAAACCAGATTAGTTTAGTTTAGTTATATTAACGTCACGGTTTGACGCAACACGAGGGCTATTTCGAGGCGGAACTCGTCATTTTGAACTGGCACCCCCTCGCCAAACTTCCACACCACACCAGCGGGAGGACATTTGGCCCCCTGCGTATGATTTAGCGTGCAACAGGCCCAATACGCGGCGGATTTTCAGTGGAATCGGGTTTCGAACCTGGAGCCCTCCGACCCCGAAGTCGGGACCTTACCACTAGGCATCGCGGCCTCTTTTCATAACCAGAAGTCGCGGTGGTGGAGGATGGAGAAATAAATATACAGTAAAGCACCATTTACGCGTTCCTCGTTCATACGTCGTTTCATCACAGACCCGTCTCATTACTATTCATTGTAATGAGAAAGCGCTTCGTTTATACGACGCAGAGCTTTGGTTTTACATCGTCTTCCTCTCGTTCTAAAACGTGAAAACTTCCTCCTTTCTAGTATGCGAACTGTGATAAAAATATCGCGACTTATTCATTATTGATGAATGAATAGAAGACAAATTGCCTGGTGCTAATTTAAGCGATGTTGAAGAAGTTATATTCCACCTCTCTTTAAAGACGCGATGGATTCCATCGAAATATTTCGAATTTATTTCATTTGTAAAAAGAATAGCGAAAACTACATTCAATGAACTTAATTCGATTCATAGTGACGTAGAAGATTTTTGTAATTAAAAGCCTGCCTGCGAGCACATAAATCGTATAAGATACGCATGATTAGAACGCAAGACGCGCAATAAAGGAATGATTTTTCTCACTTTTTATGGTGAATGTTTCATTTTAAAATTTAATTATTGCTTTCCATACTAGTAATTTCGTAAAAGACTTTGAAATTAACACTTTTAAATGCGTTTGCATTAGTAGCATTCAATTTGTCATAATCCAAGTTGTGTAATAAAATTTCAATGATATGTATTTCCATTTATACGTCGTTTTACGTCTGTCCCTGGAAAGACGCATAAACGGTGCTTTGCGGCACTTTATACCCACGAAGAATAACCCCCGCCCTGCCGTAGCATCCGGGTCAACATGAAAGACCGGCCGCCGCGACAGGCACTGTACTTCCTGCATGATAGCCCCCATTACGAGCGGCTCATTCAACAGCCCCCCGTTTTACCGGGGTACGACCTGTCTTTGGAGATGTGTCCTAAGAGCACACCACCATTATTGTATCATCGGGTTGGAGAGAGC
The DNA here is from genome assembly GCA_013235015.1 of Araneus ventricosus. Taxonomy (NCBI): domain Eukaryota; kingdom Metazoa; phylum Arthropoda; class Arachnida; order Araneae; family Araneidae; genus Araneus; species Araneus ventricosus. The sequence goes on from BGPR01001410.1 coordinate 177,568, forward strand.
CTGCTTACTCATACGGCAGCCTCTCATCCGTGAAGTCGCGGTGCCCCAACATATACCTTTACTACACCACTGACTTAAAACCGGGATGGGAATCCGAAAAATATATATTGGGCCCAATCTGAGACACTGTAGATTAAAAAGTACAGGAAAAAAAATTTTTGTGGGAAATTACTTGTTTGGGAAAGTTGTGTCTTAAGTATATTAATTTATATAAATTTTTTATTGAAATCCATTGATATATTCCGGTGCCCCAAGCGCCCCAAAAATAGTTGAGAATTGAAATTTTTATAAAAATTTCCTTTTTTTTTTTTGAAATTACATTTGCCGCGAGGTGGGAAACATGTGCCTTAGGTATATTAGTTTACAAATATTTTTTTATTGAAATCCATTCATATCTTCCAGTGTCCCAAAAATAAATAAAAAATAAAATTTTTTAGAAATTCATAAAAAATATTTTCAAAATTCCCTTTAGCGCCGGGTAAGAAAGGTTTTATTATTATTATTATTATTATTCAAATTTATTCATATCTTCTGGTGGCCCAAGTGCCTCAAAAATAGTTAAAAATTGCCCTTTTTACGATTTTGGCTCATTCAAACAACAAGGGAGGTAGGAATAAAAGAACGCCTTTTCAAAAGTTTCCCCTGCAGCGAAGTCGAGATTGTGACGTAGTTTACCTTTCTCTTCGAAATAAAGTAAAATATAAAAAAGAAGAAAAGGTAGTCGTGGGTCCCGGAATATTACATAAATAAAAATAATTTAATTCATTTAATAATAAAAAATTAATAATTTTTCGTTCTCTCCTATACGCTTTTCCCTGCAAAATCGTTTCTTTACCGCATTTTTCATTTTCAATTTCCAATTCAAAATTTGCATAAAAATCGTTTTTATTTGCGAATATTAAAGTGTCTTGGGGCATCGGAAGATATTAAACAAAGTTAGGAAAAATGTTGCATGTACACTTAAAAGACAACTTTTGACGCCGATTATTCTATCTACACTTTGAGTTTTCGATCCACCCTACTGTAAAATCTGGACGCGCATTGGCTGGTGAAGGGGTCGGGACTAATGGAAACAGGAAATGAAATTTAATGATAACAATGATCAGAAACAATGAAGTATTAACTCTTTAATCCCGAGGCGGCTTTTTTCCCTTAGCCCCTTTAATACCGGGACTTTTGGGGAGGGAGTGGCATGAATTGGACTCTCCCAGTCTGGGTGGTCATTTACCCCACCCCTGCTACGACCTTTCCTTAAGGCGCACGGAAATGGGTTGTGATGAACAAGGATAATTGGACCCCCTACCTCGCTTATCTCTAAAGCGATATCTGGGCCTCACCTCCCCTCAGAAGAAGCCAACCGCCTCAGACGGCTTTCGTCGATGTTAAGGCGAAATTTCTAGATCGCCCCGGACCACCTCGCTCGATGTGAGAGGGTTAAATAATTTAAAAATTAAAAAAAAACTGGGTGAGATAATGAAGCATAAATAATAGAGTTTATTTTCACTTTACGATTTTTACTTCCTCGTTTAGGTCATACGTCACAAAATTTGATTTCGAGATTGTTAAGTACCTCCACTTTCCACACCTACACGAGTCAGAAAAAATTATTTTTTTAATTAGGGTCGGTCTGCGAGGAAGATAAATCAGAAAATCAGTGAGCTGGACGGATGAAATGTGTTTTTTACATCAACATTTCTATCAACACTTGGCGAAATCCGTGAATTGGATACCTGTCTCAACTCTCAACTATTCGCAACGAGCAACTAGACGAATGAAATTTTGCTTGGGGTCTTGGCGTCAAAATCGTAAATCTGTATCAAATTTGAACCCAACTGGATATATATCTTATAGATTATAAAATAATATAATATTATATGCGATCTATAATATATTATTTTAAATAACATAATTATTATGCATAATATATATTATATTGTTACTAACATGTCATGTCGCCTTCCCACTATGTTAGTCTTTTGGTTGGAAAGAGACATTTACAGAGGTTGTTACTACCCATCGGGGAATGGAGTCCAACGATCTCCGACCTTGGCGATCATTGTGACGACAAATTTGGCGACAAAATGAAGGACCTCAACAATGCTGGAATTTTCTCGATATTTCTATCAGGGACGGAGACATACAGAATTTATTAGATGATTCTATGCGACGTCATATCCTGTCAGGAAAGGTATAAAAACCCGGGAGTTGCGGAGATGAGACAATCGTCTTTGAACGCCTTTGGAGTGCGAAGAATCCCTTCGGAGTCTTGTTAGCATTGCGAGACGCTGGGGAATATTGTTCGTGCTATTGCTATTATTGTTAGTGATTTGCTGTTTCCTAAATTGTGAAAGTGCTGTGTTTACTTGTTACCTGTGTTTCGTCTTTCCTGAATATTCGTGAATAAAGCGTCGTTTCTCCGTTATCTTGCTTGTTGGGCTGTGTTCAACGTACACACACACAGGACGATTTTCGTAACAATGTTATTATATTATTTATTATACATTTATAATATAAAGCAGAATTTACATGTATCTGTCTGTCTGTCGGTCGGTCGGTCACAAGAACTCCTCCTAAACGGAGAAATCCTTCTTTCACGTGTTTCATTAACAGAGGCAGAAACGTGATTAAGAAAATATTGCTTTATTTGAACATTAACTACGAGTCAATGTTCTTACTGCCGTTTTCATTTACAACTTTTACTGTGCGCGCGCAATAATCCAATGATGTTAGCTTGATTACAATGCGATGTTTCGTGTTTCATTTTAATCGATTTTAAATGCTCCTCATAAGTGTGTAAGATCATGGAATGTTTTTGATGCCCGAACACCGCGGTTGTTTATTGTTAGTTTTCTTCTTTCTTCAGTTCTTAAATTATTTATTTTTTAAACACCCGGAAGAAAGAGAAAAGTTTAACTTTTCTAAGCCTCGCTACAATGCATTAAAAGCAGTCTCGTTTTCGCGTCTGTTAAAGTTATGATAAAAATATTGCTGTCTTTGAATGTTTACAGAAAGGCAGAATTTATGTTTCCGCTCTTCTTTCGCGGCGTGCACCTCTTTCAATTTGTTTGCACAGTAATCCAGTGAGATTAGTTATTTACTCTCTCTATGTGATGTTTTATTTAATTTTTGCTCATTTTCAAATGATCCCAATGAGCGTGCAAATTCATTCAAAGTTATTAAGTTCGGTTACTACCGAAATGAGATAAACTATGGAGAAATAGAAGGAACACTTTGCGGCGTTTCTCTGATTAGGCACACAGACACAAAAAGGAAGGAAGAAAGGTACTTCGGATAGCGGTAATAAATCCCAGGATGTGAAGCAGTTTCTGTTGTCGCCGTAGCAATGACGAGGAAGAAAAAATGTAGTATCAAGGATTGTGAGATTCGTGACAGGTTATTCAAAGACCGGAGAAAAAAGGAAGCGAGGGGTTGAGCTGCTGGCCGTGAAGGTGAGGTAACACTGGAGTGGATGAATGAAAAGGAGTGGACGAAATTGCTTTGCAACAATAAAAAATATTGTTGTAAATAATGCCAAAAATATTTTTGAAAATTTATTAAAATTAGAAAAAAACGTGTACGTCAACTTAATTCATATTATTGGAAAGGTAATTTTTGCTCTTTCAGATAGTGTAAAAATGATTTTTGTGCTGTATTATTTTCGAAAGTTATTAAGGAAAAACAACAAAATTTCGTTAAATTTGTAGTTAATTAAAATTTCAAAAAAGGGCTCCGAGGTGCATATTCCCACCTTCCAAAGTATGTTTGAGCCAAATTTTGTAGCTCTAAGTTTCGCAGTCTGTCCTGTAGAGCACCAACACACACGCACACATTCTGTTTTATTATTAGTAGAGATATTATAATAAACAAATCCTTTTATCGTCGGAAACGTTTAATTGGAATGATTTAATTAAAAAATCAAGTGAGCCAAAAGATTTTTAAAAACAGCCAAAAATTATTTTCTCCGTAAGTTATTAAAATTTTTTTAAAAATGGCATGAAATTTAATTAAACATTTTGATGTTTCAGTTTTATTTATGTTAAAAAGCACTCGACGGAATTCCAAAACAAAATCGTCTGCGCCTTTATTTTTAATTAAAATGAGAAATTCTGTAGCATGAAAGATTTTTAGGATCTCGTAGATTCTCAAAAAATATCTGATTGCATCAAACGATTTTTAAAAATAGCAGAAAGTTATTTTTTTCATAAGTTATTAATAATTTCTTACGGATGATTCAGAATTAATCATTAAGAATTATACAAAAATATTTGAACGTCCATCCACCGTTAAAATTAGAAAGTATTCGTAAAAGAATAGAATTCGTAATAGAAAGGAAAGAAGAAATTCGTTCAAGATGAATAGGAAAGAAAGTAGAAATTCGTGTTCGTGAGAACAATTTAGGCGAACAGGCTAAATTTTAAGCGAAAAGCGATGTTGTTGTTCCATGTCCGTCATGTTTTCAGGAGACAAAACAGGAATCTACGGATTAACTATTACTGCAACGAACTGTTAGTGCTAGTAAAAGCACGCGCGAATGACATTTATCTTGTCTTAATTTAAATAAACGTCATTGTATATTTGTATGTACGTCTGTATGCATGTTTGTATTTATGTTTGTATGTATGTATGTTGTATGTTCCACATCTCCTCCTAAACCACTGCTCTGATTTTTACCGAATTTTGTAAACTTATTATTTTGGAAAAGGGGAAGAAACCTGTCAATTTTTCAAAGAGCGAAAGTTAATTAAACAGTCAGTTAATTAAAAATTAACCGAAACCGTTTTTCTGCTGTAAATTCGTATTAAATTATCTACCAAAAATATTTTTGTACCATCTTTAAGTTCAAAGTTTTAACTTTCTAATGATACCAATTTTATATCTGTGACATTTTTCCTTCAATTTTTATTAATTTTTCAAAATTACTAATATAATAGCCCAGATCTGTCTCTCACTGATCCAGCAACGCTCTGACGTCACCAGCAATAAAATTCGCCCCATAGCACTGCAAGACGTTAAACAGCATTATTTCATTGTTAGAGCAGATAAATTTCAGTAATTTTAAATCTTAAAAAGTAATTGTCGTTCTAATTTCAAATTTAATAGCTTTAAAATAGTGAAATAGAATTTGCTATCGATTGAATAAAATTTATCTCGCCATGATCAATAATTGCCGAGAAATTTTAAATTATATTAATCATATATTTCAAATTAATTTCCGTTCTTTAATGGAAAGTAGTCAATTACGTCAGTGGTATATCATGCGCGTGATAGAGTTTGGAAGCCACGATGCATCTAATTATGTAGTGCAATCGTGGTGATATAATTTGATAATATTTGTTGGCAACGTAAATAATGTTAATAACAAGAAACATGTAAATAATATGTTAGTTAAAAAATATTTCCTGTCATAAAACATATGTTTATTTTATTTGTTTTCAATCAATGTTAAACATTTATCTCGCATATATATATATCTATTTAAACACGTCAAATTTGACGGGAAATCTCTCGAATGAAGAGACAATTTGCACCCGTCATGGATTACACGCAGACGATTTTTAAATAAAGCAAATTTAATGATACTGCGTTGCTAGGAAACGGTGTGATTATTTTACCATTATTCTTTCGGTTTATTTTTTTCAAATATCGTTTGGCAATGTTTTCATTGGATCTGAAAGAATTCTAAAGCTTATCTAATTAAATTAAAAAATCGCTGCAATTAATGTCGCCTGTCATCTTTATCTGTGTTTTCTACGAAATAATAAGTAAGTAATATTTTAATTGAAAATATATAACTTGAGTATTACGAGATTCGGAGTTGTGTTTTAACGATGCCTAAAAGAAAGCATAAGTCGGTGTTTTACCGCGATATCTTGTAAAAATGTTATTTAACAAAAACTAATTTTACAACATATTTTTTTAAAAAAATAGCTTTTCAGTGACACTAATTTCATTTCAGTACAATTTCTTTCTTTCATTTTAATAAATTTTTCAAAATTACTTGTAAAAGAAAAGTTTAAAATGCAGGTAATTCACAATTTATACCAGTAAGAACATTTGATTCGGTTTATTTTCGTGTTTTTTATTAATCAAAAAGCAATTAAACGTTCCAAAACGTCCATTAAAACATTTCTTAAACTTCAGTATTTGTCAAAAATATTTAAAGTATTATTATATTAGTATGCAACAAATATTATGGCGAGAATGAGTTTTCGGCGTTTTTTAAAAACAGTTTGCTTCAATTGATGCTCTCATTTTCATTTAAAAACATTTCACACGATAAAAGGATTTTGTGTATTATAATATTTTATACAAAAGTATTTTTATCAAGAGCAACGCCGATATATATTAGCTGTTTTATATAAGAAGAGAGAAAGACCACTGTCAATTTTTAAAAGCCCCAATGCTAATAAAAATCTCAGTTAATTGGAAATTAAGAAATATTTTGGCATTTTCTGTGATATTTTTCGAAAATATGTATTATTTCACAAAAACTATTTTTACACCATATTAAAACTTTAAAAAATTAGATTTTCATGACACAAGTTTCACTTCCTTTCAATTCGTTGTCCTCATTTTAATAATTTTTCATAAATTGTGTATAAAATTCACAATTTGTAACCCTTTTTTTATTGATGAAGAACAAGAATACATAAGAAGAAGTTTCGCTAGATTACATTAGAAGAATTCTGGATGAAGACTAATTTTATTACTTTTTATTCATATTTATTTTAACGCTTTTTTAAATTAAAACTTTACTATCTAATTAATTGCCCCAAAAATCCATTAAAATATTTCTTATACAGCAAGATTTATGAACAAAATTTGAAGTACCTATGCAACAAATATTAATAACTTGTTGATTAAATTAGCTATCGGCGGTTTTAAAAAATTGTCTGGTTCAATTGATATTCTCATTTTAATTAAAAAACGTTTGAGATGATAAAAGAATTTTGGATATTGTAATTTTCTATACAAAAGTAGTTTTTTACATCAAAAATATTAGACATGTAAGTAATTTAATCCCGAGCAACGCCGGGCATAACAGCTAGTATCTTATAAATCAAACATTTTTTTTCTTTTTGATGTAAGAATATCGTCTGAGATGTGAGAATATGAGTATATGTTTTACTATTTAGAGCTATATTTTTGTAGTCAGAATATCCTTAATTATTTTTTCTGCAAACTATGTACATAATATATGATGTTTATATTATTAGTTGCAGTTGAGTCTTCTTTCTTGAGTAGGAATTCCGGTTCTGGAGTTGAGCTTGAATTTTTACATCGGAATTCAAACAATTACTATAAGGCCGTTTTCTTATTTTTTAAGTTTCATATATTTTCTTGATAATATAATTATATACAAAGTCAACACGCCTATTTATGAATACTTTACAAAAGATTTTTCAAATGACATATCAAAATATCGACAGGAATCACTTCCAAATGAGTTTTCACTGAGCCATCATGATTTTTCTTCTTTTCTTTTTTAATCGGAGAAGGATCTTTTCTGCGCATGCTCCAAACAAAAGCTGCAGACGATGTCAATGAATACATTGTTGGAAATCGTGTTTGAAAATATTTTCAAAAATGAATTTAAGATTAAACATGGAAATGAAATTGGTGTCGTTGAAAAGGCCTTTTTTTTAACTTTAAGATGATGTTAAAATGGAGGTTTTGCAATAATATGCTCCGAAGTTATTGCGGGAAAAACGATAAAATTTAAGGTAACTTTTAATTTATTAAAATTGTACTTAAAATTTCGAAAAATCCTTTCTCAGTGAGCATTTACTACCCAAGAAGCAACCACCTGATAATTTTCAAGATTCTAGTCCCAGTGGCTTGGGAGATTCGGTGATGAGTCAGTGAGTGACTTTCTCTTTAACTAGCTGATCCCGCGCAGAGCAGATATTTATTTGCTCTTTTATATGCACACCGTGCATTTTGAGCCAAATTGGCACATTCTGGTTCCTGTCGCTTCAGATAGCCTAAAATACAGCGCGCGTCAACTATCGCCAAGAAAGAAGTCGAGCCAATCTGGCGATTCAGCGCTACAGGAAAATGCGCCAACACAAAAAAGGCCCCAAGCAGTGTGAGTAAAACAGACAAGTACCGAATTTACAATGTTAACAATCGTAAGCTTCGTGCCGTTCTCCTCAATTTTTGAATTTAACGCGATTTCCCCTTCCCTGACTTAAACTATTTTTCGTTGATCTGATCGTTCTCTGGCTCGCCTGAGCCCATCTTCTAACTTCATTTCTAACAGATCTCTTTTGAATCAATTCATCCAAACTTTCACTAAGAAATATTGTGAATTCTTCATTTTAAACTCAATTTCTTTTCCGAGAAAAAGTTATTTAACACCAGAATGAACAAAGTAACAGGCTATGACTATGAAATTATGCCTATCATGGAAGAGGCTACCAGTTTTGTTTTGCAAACAAACCGATCGTTGTTGCCATCGGCGAAAGAGAAATTGACATCTTTTCTGAGCCACGCATGCTAGCGTTTTGTATATATAGATACATATAGATATAACCAAAGGGAAATGGTCTCCCCTAAACTTTCTCGTATACTCCCTAACACATATGGAGAGAATAAAGCTAAGCAGTCGCGATATTTTTTTGCGTCATAGTATGGCGAAGAAAACCAAATATTCAATATAAACGCCATTTTTCAACTGACTGGAAAGAAAATTGGGCACGGATCTACAACTAATGTTAGCAGACCTCCTTTTATTTATTTATGTCATAGCGTTTAGGAGTTATCATGTTCACAAGTATGCGAATATGCAGACCGACAGACAGTCAATGCTTTGACGGATTCGGTCCAAATATTGATACGCGCCTAAATTCCTCAAGATAAAACTATGTACCGCATTTTATCCATCTAGCTATTTAAGTTTTTGAGTTATCGTGTTTACATGAACACGGACAGACAGACTTCCCGTGGGCGGAGTTTGTCCAAAATTCAGTAGAAACCTATAAAGTACGTGTGAAGATCACATACCAAATTTCATCTCTCTCTAGATTCTCTATTTTTCGAGTTATCGTGTTCACAGACAGACATGATTCCCAAATTGTGTTTTTCAGACTCGGGGAGTTCTGAAACGTGGAGATTCGTCAACATCTCGAGTTCGAATTTTTCGACGATTACGATACTCTCTCTTTGTGTACTTGGTGCGCGAGAAAGTAGAAACGAGACAACCTGGGAGATCATCCCGTTTGAATCCAAGCTCGCGAGTCGAGAAGCGCATTGTCCCGGCTATTTCGTGACATCTGGGGCTCTATCACGATTCTACCGGCAATTATTCGTTCTCGCTCGCGAGTACTCAAATACAGCGAGAAAATAGTCGTGACCTTCAATTTAGATCTATCACCAATTCCGAGTGAAACCAAAGGGAGTCATTTCTCACCCTTTCCGCGAGTACGAGAAGTGGAAACGATCGACCAATCAAAAGAGAGCACTCTTTCGAAGCATAAACAAACAAATCGACTGTCGAGTCGGCCTGTGAAGTATATTGTTTTAATCAAAACTACTTACTTTTGTTCAAATGGTTGTAGTCATGCAGATTTTACAGCATAATCAAACATATAATTTGTTAGATAAGTGGTTAATAAGTGAAAACTTTGCGCACTGTTCACAGACAAATCTTTGATATTTCTCGAATATGAATTTTTCTTCCTATTGTATCGTGATTTTATACTTTATGCCATTGTTTCATCTGTTTATTTCTCGAATATGATATGCGTAGAATGAATTGACTCTTTCTATGAATGTGCTTTGTTACGCAATATAATATGTTTTGGTTTTTAATGTTTATTTTCAATACTACATCTATAATCACTGCATGATTTTGCATCTAATAAAGACAAATACACTCCAGCGAGTACTTCACGTATAAAACATCAAAATAACATTTTTGAATATTGTTTACAGTTGTTTTTCGTGAAATCATAGGTAAATAAATGCTATTATCAGTGAAATATGATGTAATCAATAAGTGTTTAAGCAAGGAACCCTTCTTGCATCTTCTTGCGCAAGAGCTAACATCAAAACTAGAGCCCTCATTTAAAGTATCGCGAAACAAACAACACAACCTTCTCACTAGCGAAAAGTGCTTCTCGCTTGCCTTCAGCGTGGTGAGAAAAAACGGCTGAAACTCGCTAGGGATTTCGGTACCCAAACGATTTCGATAGCTTCGTGTTAACGAATTTAGATACCATCCCGAAATGTGACGTCACGAGTGGGAGAACGGATCATCTTCTCGCAACAGAATGGTTGTCGGTAGAATCATGATAGAGCCCCACGTCGATTAAGGATAACTGTTTATTTCATTCTCCTTTTCCTCGCCCACAATTTAGAATCCAAATTCATCTTAATACAATATTTAAATAGAATAATTTACAAGTCTTTTTGCTGAGATAATGAATATTTATTTTGCAAGTCAGAGTGATTGCGTTGTTGCTATTCGTGCCCTTAAAGTTCCTAGAGCAATGCGTATTTATTAAGCACTCCAAAAAGTTTAATTTTTTCCCCATTTTTATTCATGTTTTGGAATAGGATGGTAATTAATTCCGTGACCTATTAATTTGGATTAGATGACACATCCTATTATCTATCATCTACTTTTGGTTTCTACATGTAGATTAAACAAACTTCACATTAACCCTTTAACAGGTTTGCCCGTACACCGTACGTGCCCCGAATTAGCGCGACTTTAGAAACTAAAGCAAAGTCATTCAGAGACGCTATAATTCGATACAAGAAGACGTAGAATCCATTAACATTTCAACTGTCTTTAATATTCTCGAATTAATTAAAATGACAACGCATTCCCAGAATAGAATGTGTCAGCTAATTAGAGAGTAGAGAATACAAACCATTTAAGGGGTTAGAATAAAACGTAAGAAAGGCGCAGTTTGGGTCCGCGCCGTAGAGTTTTCGTGAAAACGTCGGGATAAAAAGATAAAACAAGTGTTTAGTATTAATATGCAATTTAATTACCAATCTCTTTAATACAATATTTACACGGAGTATTATAATGGTTACAGAGTAGATAAATCTCACGCTACCACAGACCCTTTCTATATACTATAAGCTTGTGATTTATCTACTCTATAACTATTATGCTACTCTGCGTAAATATTGTATTAAGGAGATTGGTAATTAAATTACATATTAATACGAAACACTTGTTTTATGATTTTATCCCTACGTTTTCAGGGCCTGGACCCGAACTGCGCTTTTCTTATGTTTTATTTAGAGTAGCTTTTGACGGCACCATCTGTCGACAGTATATAGAACAACATTTCGCGTACGAGCAGTAAAACATTATTTACTACAAATGCTCGTATTTCCCGTAATATTCCAATTTTAATACAATGCTTCTTTTACGTATTGTTAAGTATTCTGTAAGTTTCGTACCATTCGAAGGAAAAATCTGCATGTTATAATCAAAAAACATGCGGATTTTGAAATTTTCAAATTAATACCTATTTTTACTTATATTCTGATAAGTATTTTTATTTTCTCACTTTGGGTCCTAGTAATACTCCTCAAGCTCTTTAAAATGACACCAGAATCAACCTCCTACCTACACGCTTTTCCACGCTACACTTATTTATAACATTACATAAAGCTAATTCATAACAATCACGAGCATGCGCCTACACTGGTACGATGACGTCACAGGCAAAACAAATATTATGCGGCAATTTCTTGCAGATATGATCTATCCGTTGTGGGGTCAACCATTCTTTTCGCATTATTAGTCTCGTAGTTATTAGCGATTCAAATCTGACGGTATTTTGTCACACAAGAAAGTTCGACCGACTCTCAAGGTATATTCAGGTCAAAACGTTGTGAGTCAAGTTCAAATATCTCCGACTTGCATTAAAAATTTCTTGCGGTGGCTTTGTGAATTTCTTTTTTCACGTTAGTATTGCAATTTCGTGCAGAGTTAGTGAAATGATGCTCCAACTTTCATCTAACCTTATTCTGCGCAATTTTCTTCCCATTCGCTGTTTGCCTCACTATTCTCATTTCTTTTCCTACTTTTTTTCCCTCGGCAAATGATGAATGCATGTTTTGGAACCAGCTTTCAGCCAGAAGCTTACAAAGTCGGCATTCGCATCGATACAGACATAGATCAGTCGAGAAACACTTTTACATAATTCTCTTTAATGGTGAACTTATAGGAAAACACTTTTGGCAAGCCGATATCGAAAACGAAACGAATCGATTTTCTTTTCAAGTTCTTTCCGAAAGCGGGAACATAATAAATAACTCGATATGTTTTGCCTAGAAAGCGTGCACAGCTGACAAAAGAGATAGCTGAACCGCCTTACAGAGTTGTCATCTCTCATCTCATCCGCGTAGGAGAGATTTATAAAAATAGGCCTCAAAACGCGCATCGTCAAAGAAGACCGTTTCTGCTGTTTTTGAAGCGAAGCTACGAAATTTTATTTTTCGGCAGATAATTAAATTTCCCTCAGCTATCTTCTTCCTAATACAGTTAAGGCAAGTATTTAGGTTGAGGTTCATAAAGCCGCGTTCCTACGGCCTGTCTTCCCGCGAGTTCCGACCGCGTTATTCCCCAACGTCGGAACGGAAAGAATCGATGTTGCTCGTGGGCTGTAAGTGCATCTGTTGTTTCCCGCGTTGTGGCGGTAAAGAGCTCGCGCGTCAAAGGAGGGGGAGCATCCAGGCGGCGTCAGTGCATCCGTTCACTCGAGAGCTGCCGACAGATTTGCAAATCCACGCGCCGTAGGAACGGCGCGACTGTTCGAATTCCACCGACCACAGTCCACAAGTGCGAACCTCGAGCGACTCGAGGTTTGGCCAAGCCACGCGCTGTCGGAACAAGGCTTTAGAAAGGTATGTTCGAGACGTATGCTTGCTATAAAGCCGCTTCGTCTCTAATTGAGGATTACAAATTTGAGAGGTGACTCTCGAATTGAGGACTGTGCAAGAGAGTCGGCCATTCTCTGCAATTCCCGCAAGTATTGATCGACCGACCGCATACGAACGCACAACAAACAGCGTCTTCCAATTTTCACTTTCTCGTATAAGAAATACACAAAGAAAAAATTTGCAATCGTCAAAAAACTCTATTTCAAAATTTGGACGATAGTAATGTTGCATAGAATGTGTAAATCATTTCAAAAAAATATTCACACAGACACAATCAGTGGGAAAAATCCTAATTGACGCGTGTGATAGAAGTCAATGCGGAAGCTTCCTTGTAAAATCCTGTTAAAAGAAGACGCTGATTTGAAAAATTGGAGGCGTTTGCTCAGAGAAATGGTTACTTTCGTTCCTGCTCCTCAGGTATTCAATTAAGCAGGTATTTTCGTTGGGCCACGAGCCCCCAAATTTCTACTTACGGTTTTGATGGGGCGCCAAATTACTCTAGCCCAGGGCGCTCAAATTTGTTAAAACGGCTCTGTTGGTGAAACACCTGTAACTTCTAGGCCTACGTCGAGGTCGAGTTAACTTAGCAGCATGTGTAGAGGCGAGATTTACTGGTCTAGTCGCCGAGATATTAGGTACGTAGAACGATTGACACTTAAGTGCTTCCTCTTAACTAGTGTCGTGTCACACTTTCAAAATTATTTATGTTCTTTAAAAGAAATTAATTTACATGAAGTTTAATTTAGCATAACTCTGCATTGCAGAATTTAGCTGTTAAAAAGCCGTGCGCTTACTGCTAGGTGATTTCTTTATTCAAGTCCTGGTTTTAGGAAACAACAGTTTGGAGGTTTTCCCTCGTGATTTTGAGATTTGTTTCCCTTCCCTTTTCTTTCAGAGTATAAAAATAATTTTGAAAGTGTGACACGACACTAGTACAATACTACACTACTCGGCTTCTCAACCTATTATGCCTGTATTCCACATATATCAGAAGTACTCCGTTGAGAGAAACAAGAACAGACCAGCGATGATTGCTTTTAACGGAGCGCAAGAACTCGATGGTTCACAATCTCCGAAACATAATACTTGGCACCTATACCCCTGGCTGAAAAGTTGAGTTTAACCTAGTTAATTAATATTACCTGGGTTGAACACGGAGCTGGTGACACAGTCAAAGGAAGACTACTATATAACGAAATAACAAATTTAATATAACAACAACTAGATTAAAATTATAACATCATTCGACACGTTAGCTGTGAGATAATACAAAAAGAAGAGAGTGAACAGAAGTAATCATCGCCTTTGAGTACTCCAACAGGCTGCTATTGGTTGATAGGCGACATCACAAAGAGGACGGATCAACTCGAGATACTGCCAGATGCCGCTATGATGCCACACAATCCAGAAACCGAATGCACCCCTCATCTTAACTTTTTAATCCCGAGGCGTATATTTTTCTTCTAGCCCCTTTAGAACCGGGACTTTTTGGAAGGATACAACATGAATTGGACTGTCCCAACCTGATTCGTCATTCACCCCAACACCCCTCCCCCTACTGTAACCTTCCTTTAAGGCGCACGGAAATGGGCAAAGATAATTGGACCCCCCCAACCGCGCTTATATTCTAAACGATCTCAGAGCCTCACAGCCCCTCTAAACAAGCCAACCGCCTCAGACAGGCTCTAGTCGATGTTAAGGCGAAATTTCCAGACTGCCCGGGACCGCCTCGCTCGATGCGAGAGGGTTATTCTTCCGCCAAACAAGTCTCATTTGTCATGATCCGAAATATAACATGGCGAGTGGAAGTGTCCTCCGCTCCGAGTGCGATCCGAGGGGCCATCCGTCAGGAGAGAATGTTTTCACGGGGATGACCGGCGGGTCTTTTGTGTTGCGTCCCGATAAATCTCCCGAGCCCTCAGCGCACTGGGCAGAAATTCCATTCGGATCACAGTTCTCGGGAGGTGAGAGATTTTTATCGGCCAAAGCTCCCGGTCTCCCATTTTTCACTTTCTCGTCTACGAAGTAGAGAAAGTATTGCAACCGGCGACATCGAAATTTCATTAAGTTTAGTTATATCTACGTCCCGTTTTGAAGCAACGCGAGGGCTATTTTGGGACGGAGGTCAAACAATACACAACCATTCTACTTTATTATTTGTAGAGATAAATTACTTTCTGAGTCATTATTGCTTCATTTTTTACAGTCTCATTAAAAATGTTGAATATCGATTGAAAGAAAAGTTTGTTACTTTATTAAACTTTTAAACATTGATTTGGAATGCAAAGTTGATTGATAAAATAAATTAATTTTGTTTTGATTCCAAACCTATTAATCAACATTATTTTCGATATTTCCGTGTGTATCGATGTACCCCTAGCATGGGGCAGATCGATACAAATTCATTTATAGGAAAAAAGTGTAATATTATGTCATTATGCCATTATTAGATTAACAAATGCATAAATATAGTACATTTGTTCTAATTATTACCGCTGTTAAAATCAATTTTTTAGCTTTCCAAATAAAAGTGTATCAATGTCCCCGCATCCCCCCTACTTATATAATGAAATAATCCAGTCAACTCAAAGATTATCGTTGCTATGCTTTACTTCTTTTTCTCGGCATGTTTCAAGCCGATTAGCACGCTGCTGGACCTAAATGTGCCGGGCCAATTTAATGTTGAAATCAACTGCGTGTTTTACGTTAATGTAGACAAGGAACAGAACAAGTGCAAGGCTACGAAAAGAACGCGGGTTAAATGTCTATAGCAATTTGAAGTTTAAAACCACTTTGTTAAGGGAACCATGAATATAAAACTTTGCATAAGAGATTCAGTTGAAATTTTATTTCCGCCGATAAAGCTGGTCGCCGAAGACGGCTAGTAATATAATAAAATATCACAGCACGATTGATAGAATAGAAAATGGAGTTCATTATATCATCCTCTCCCAGCAACAATGCAGAAGAACAGCAAAAAAGTTAGAGAAATCTGATGTTTATCAGATTTATTACCATTTGGCTGAGAAATATATGGCCGCGTGCTTTTGCCTTGACTACCTGGCATCGGATATAAATGGTTTTTGCTAAGGTTAATACATATTATTTGGAGATGTACGATTTCAGATTTCCTGAGAGCAAAAATATCTTTTCTTATACAATATAATGCGAAACTTCACTCTGCTTCGCAAGAGAACTGTTTCAGAATTTTTGAAATCGTTGATACTAAAAATTCGTGAGCTTAGAGAAAACTCAGTACGAATGAGAAAGATATCGCGCTCATTACTCATACTCGGAGACATCAATACACTATCTTTAGCTATTTAATTAGAAATAACTAACTTACTTTTTCAAAACATTTCATTCTACATTTTTATTTCTAACAATTAGTTTTAATTGTCATTCTCAGAAAAGTAAATTTAAAGAAAAATATAAGATCGTCTGCGATTGACATTAAATTAAGTTTAATTGAAACATAGATAATAACAAATGTACAGATGGCTTAATGAAATCGTCTGCAAAAAAAGGCTAAAGAGGAAAATAAATGAATTAAAAATGAAATATTTAGAAAATGGTTGTTAAAAAGCAAAATATATGTGTCAGTGCAAATGTTACGTTCTCCCGCTTATAAATTTATATTATTAAGAGTAACAATTTTTTATTATTTTGGCAAAGATTGTTATTAAATTCATGTTAAAGATTTAAATTTGAGCAATTAGATGAATTAAAAGCAGCTTTTGAAACAAACTTTGCCTTTTGCAACAAAAATAAAGAGAGGAAAGAGTATTTCAAAGATCAACAAACACAATTGAATACTATTGGGGGGAAAACTAGAGCTTCTGAAAGGTTTATCTTGAGTGGAAAGAACATTCTGTAGACACCCTATTGACCGATACTGGTTTTGATCAATCCACGATTGAAGGACTTGCAGGCGTTGATTTTGCAGATGCATTGCATTACTAATATAATAGCCCAGATCCTCCAGTAACGCTCTGACGTCACCAACAATAAAACTCGCGCCATAGCAATGCGAGACGTTCAACAGCATTATTTCATTGTTAGAGAACCTAAATTTCAGTAATTTTAAATTTAAAAGAGTAATTGTCGTTCTAATTTCAAATTTAATACCTCTAAAATAGTGAAATAAAATTTTCTATCGTGAAATAAAATTTTCTATCCATTGATATAAAATTTATCTCGTTATGATCAATACTTCCCGAGAAATTTTAAATTATATTAATCATATATTTCAAATTAATTTCCGTTTTTAATAGAAAGTAGTAAATTACGTCGGCGGTATATCATGCGCGTGATATAGTTTGGACGCCACGATGCATCTAATTATTTGGCGCAATCGTGATGATATAATTGGATAATATTGTTTGGCAACGTTAAAACTTACACAAAGACACCTGAAGTACAAGGAAAATTGTTAAACAACGAAGAATACTGCACACGGAATGTTGTTTACCAGGAGGTTTTTTGAATAAAGAAATATGTAAATAATATGTAGATAAAAAATATTTCCTGTCATAGAACATGTCTTTATTTTATTTGTTTTCAATCAATGTTAAACATTTCTCTCGCATATATATCTATTTAAGCACGTCAGATTTGTCGGGAAATCTCTCGAATGAAGAGACAATTTGCACCCGTGAAACCATGACGGGTGATATTCTAGTAAAGGAATAATATGCTAAATACTGTCGAGAATATAGAAGGCGACAGAAGTCTTTAAAAGCAACAGTAGCTCAACAAATTCAACAAGAAGCACTATTAAACCTTCGACCGGCTGGAACGTAGAAGTCGCTCTCCGATTACTTTTCTGCACCCGGCTCCGTCGCAGAAAGTCGTTCTTCAAATGTTACTCTTAGACAGGCTCCGACGTAGAAAGTTGCTCACTGTTTATTACCCGAAAACCGGCTCGGACGTAGAAAATCGCTAGTGCTTCCCCACTCGCTCATAATATGCGAAGCGGGTCAGCTGCTTCTCAAGGTCGTTTTGTGGTTTTCACTGACAATTAGAATTCGGGTGGTCACTTTTGGGGGAATAAACTTTTGAGGAAGAGCAATAACGTTATTCCTGAGATATATAAGGATCGCTTGGTGATGGTGAACAAAAACTTTATTATTGGATTTAGATAATTGGATGTTTCACTGCAAATTAAACATCAAGCAAAAAACTAATGGACTCGTTAAAACTGGCGTAAATTTTCTAAAAACCAGGGAATTCTCTCATGTTTGCAGCGATCCTTAACAATTCATTCTGACTGGTTAGTGCTTAAATTTTCGAAACTTGCTTAATGAAATATGGAAAAAAGTACATATATATTTTTTAAATGCTTTTATTAAAGTGCAATAAAAGAAATTTTTTTTTCTATTTACAAGCTTTGTAAAATTACTTTATTCTAAATATTAAAAGTGTGGCAGATATTTATTTATGAAGGTAAATTTCATTGGCATCTACCCTTTTGTATATAGATTTTTATAACGCTTTTAATATTTAGCCGAAAGTAAATTTGAAAACATCTGAATAGAATTATTAATTTATTTTATTTTCAGATTGGGTTTTTAGTAAGAGTGTTTTTAACTATTATATATTAAAAAATGGTATTCCCGAAAACTATGTGCAACGATATCTCAAGCAGTGAATTAGCGGCTATCGGCAAGGCCTTTTTCTCCTTTACTTTCTCTGTTTGGCAACATCAATAACTGGTTTGGCGATATTTTCTTGTTTTACTTACAAAATGTAATGTCGTGTGCTTATTCCTGGCGGTGGTTAGCCTTTTCCTTTTTTCCTCTTTTATTGTTTTGTGAATATTTTTGTATTATTTTTAATCTAGGTCTTACGTATTCGAATTTTTTGCTTTCGATTTTTTTTAAATCTTCTTCATTGTATTTGTCTTTTATTACAGAATTTTTCCATTTTTAATTGTGCTTTTTGAAGGGATAGCGACAAAATCTTTACGTTTTTCGTATGTGGCTAGCAGAAAAAAGCACTTATTAATATCATAGGCGGGCTTCCCTTCGTGACGAGCGGCTCGCACTGATATTTTTTAATTTATTAAATTTTTGTCTTCTCTTTTTGCTCTTTGTCTCTTATATGTTTTTGAATTTTTGTCTTTTGTTTCTTGTTTAAATTGATATATATTATATATATTTTGATTTTGCACTTTTCAATCATTTATGCCGATTAAGTACAAAAATTGATGCAAGTTTTCTTCAAAACATGTTTATATACTGTTATTCATTTTCTAAACAAGGATAATAAGTCTCATGCTTCTGAACAATCTGAGAAAGGAACCTTCATCTTTGCCTCTTTGAGAAGCCTTTGCCATTGAAAAAACTGTTGCTGATTGGCGTTTCGAAGCATATTAAACGTGTTTGTTCGATAAACTGTGTATTAAAAGCTCTAGAATTGCTATCCATTCATTAGAAGCAATTAACGAAATTTGGAATTGTTATCCTTTTCTGACAGGATGTGGCGTCACATAGAATCATCTAGTAAATTCTGTATATCTCCGCTCCTAATAGAGATAGCAAAAAAAATCTAGTATTTTTGAGGTCCTTCATTTTATCACCAAAGTCACCAAGTCTCCAAAATGCTCACCAAGTCGCCAAAATGGTCGCTAAGGTCGGGGGTCGTTGGCCTAAATTCCCCGATACGTAATAAGAACCTCTATAAATGTCTCTTTCTAAACATAAGACTGGCATTATGGGAAAGCGACATTACTTGTTCGTAACAGTATTAAGCGTGTTCGTTATGGAAAGTTCACTGTTGTAATAGCACGCTTTTGCTTCGTTTACGAGTAAGTAAAAGAAAAGGGTGGAAAATACCCACCACCCGGAATTGTTATCCGAGAAAGCGAAGATTTTCCGAGAAGACTTCCCATCAAGCACTGTTGCAGTAAAAATGGCTTCTGACAAAAGTGAAGCTCGCTTCGCCTTGGTTCCCTTCCGAGAGGATGCCCGGCGATTTATGGGTTCGGGCTGAGCAAAATTTATGGATCACCCTCCGACCCATCTCCCAAACGATTTATTGTCCGGAGCCCTTCGACTCGAATATTTTTCAGACTACACCTACACCGACCCCTCCTTTCGTCAGGGTGGCACCTCTCGAACAGATAGCGGAAGCCGGCAGACGATTCAATTACACATTCCGACAGTCAATCGCCAGACAATATAGTTCAGCCGTTTTACAAAATTTTTTATTCAAGTTAAATGTTCTCGGAAGTTGAAAGAAGTGCCGGTTATCTTTTCAGCAGTTTGTACTATTTACATGCATAAAACGCTAAACATAAGTGGCACAGAAAAGAGGTTAATTTCTCTTTAGCCGATGGCAACGATCAGTTTGTTTACCGATAGCCATGTCAGGCATAACTTCATAGGCATTCACTGCTACTGTATAAGTTCTGGTGTAAAATAACTTATTCTCGAAAGGAAATGAGTTTAAGATGAAGAGTTCACACCATTTCTTACAATACAACGAAACTTTGGATGAAATGATTCAAAAGAGATCCGTTAGAAATGAAGCAGATGGGCTCAGGTGATCCAGAGAACGTTCAGAACAACGTCAAAATAGTTTAAGTCAACGGATAAAATCGTGTCAATTCACAAATGGAGGAGAACATCGTGGAACTTACTGTTGTCAACATCGAACATTGGCTACTTTTCTGTTATGCTTACACCTCTTGGCGCCTTTCTCTGTCTTGGCGAATTTTCTTGGAGAGCTGAATCGGCGCTTTGGCTCTAGAAGCGTCAAGAAAATGATGGTACGCGGATAACCGAGCGCAGATGTTCTGCGCAGGATCAGCTAGCATGAAATGATCAAGTTAAACAAAAGATTGCGTAAATGGAAGTAATACGACAGCGATAGATTACAAAAAGACTTTTGCTATTGTTGCGATGGATGTTGAGTCTATTCTAACTATTTTGTTTCTGGTACTAATATTTTTAGAGAAAGGTTGAACTAATCACGGTTGTAAATTTGGCGAGTCGTCAGTTCCGGAATGTTTCTAGAATATTCCTGCTGTCTTTAACTCTGTCGCCAAGTCACAAAAACAGTTGCCAAGGTCGCCAATTTGTTCTTCAAGTGAGATCTTCGAGTTGGGGTTTTAGAAATTGATTTCTCTAAAGATTCACCATGTATGCTGTTCTGATGTAGAATATATTTATTGTTGTCCTTACGTTAGTGTGGTGAGGTAATTTGAGAATTGGGTGTGAGGGTCCGTCCTTCCACCTTCAACAGCCACGACCATGGATTCGCGGTGATCACAGACGTGGGCAAAAAGAAGAAGGGCCGAGGAAGGGTCAAAGCTTGAGGGAGATCTGGATTCCATTCCATTGCATAACCCAGGAGGATCGACTCAACCAAATGGTTGTAGAGTCATTTGATGACCCCCGGGAAAGAGAAACATGAGAACGAATTAGGGTTGCGGGCATCGACTACAAGCAGCCTCACACTATTTTAAAAAGCAAGTTAAATATTTATGTAAAAGTGCTACTTAAGAACAATGTCACATAATTATTACACTTATTGACATGATAGCTACAGACACAAAAATGCACAAGAAAACGGCGATGATTACAATACAAGACACAACCCCAATCAGAAAACAAAGCAAAAAAATACAAGGCAAGAAAAACAGAAAAATACAAAACAAACAAAACACAAAGAATGCAAAATAAATAATGCACAGATAAAACGAAAACAAAACAAATAGCACACAACACAAAAGGGGAAAAATAGAGAGGGGGAAAGAATAGAATAAAACCGCGCGAAACACGGCACAAAAAAGCAACACAAAATCGAATTGGTGGTTCGAGATGACAATTCAATTTCTATTTTAGGCCACATGGTATTAATATATCTGTGTATCTGATGGAAATACCACGCCAACCCAGTATATAGAAGTAATATAGTAATGTAAAACTTAATATGAATGTAGACGGCGGGAATCACAGTCTTTTCCCCTCTACACGAAATTTCTTTCTGCATCAAAAATCAATCACAGCGAATGAGAACTGATCCCGTTTCAAATTTTTTTCCCTATAGGGAATTTAGTGGGTAACTTTACTGTTTACGTTCCGTGAATTTTATAATTGACTTGAGGACCAATTCTGTTCATCTATATTGATGTCATAAATTAGAAATGTGCATTTTCTATCCATTAAGAAGAAGTCTTCAATTTTTTGTGTGAATCCTTTAGCTTCTTTACAGAAAGGAATTATGGAAACGGGTAGAAAAGAGAATAAGTTACTCGCCGTCCGTAGAAAAAGATTTAATGGTACGACTTTCGGTTAATAGTTATTTTATATGAAACCGTTTTGTAGCGCGATAATTTTACGACAGTCGTAGCTTCAAGAAGAATCCGCTTTCTTATTTTGCGTTCAAACAAAATCTATCATAGATATATTATGATTCGTGGGGAAGCATTCTGAGACTGGTAATCAGATTCGAGAAGATTTTGTGTGATGGAAAGTCAGTGTGGATCCCAGAAGATTTTATGTTCTTCTGACCGGGTTCTGTCTTAGAAATGACAAACCTGGCTTCAAAGCAGATCTTTCGCTTTCTCTCTATAATTTCAGGATAAGAGTTGTTAAAACAGAAGAAAACAGCAAGGATAAAGAATCTTATGCTACTAGATATATTATTAAACATTTCGAGCGGGAATGAGACAAAAATAAAGTAATGACATTAAGATGGCTTTGATGCCATTATTACTTTTTCCGATATAGTTTTCGTTAATTTAATTACTAAGGTTTGGCTAAAAATTTGATACAGATCTACAGTTTTGGTGTTCTGCTATTTTGGCCATAAATGTGTTCTATAATTTTAGTCATAAATGTGTTCAACAATTTAGGTCATAAATATGTTCTACAATTTTGGTCATAAATGTGTTCTACAATTTTGGTCATAAATGTGTTCTACAATTTTGGTCATAAATGTGTTCTACAATTTTGGTCATAAATGTGTTCTACAATTTAGGTCATAAATATGTTCTACAATTTTGGTCATAAATGTGTTCTACAATTTAGGTCATAAATGTTTCATATGTCTAGTTTATTCCGTTTCTGAGTTATCGTGTTCGCATGTACAAGAAAGTACAGATTTCTCTTTGATGGATTTCGTCCAGAATTTGATACAAATCTGCAATTTTGGTGTAAAGGTTACACACCAACTTTCATCCATCCAGATCTTTGCGTTTTGAGCGATCATGTTCACTCACAGAAAGGCTTAGTTCCCAAAATGACGTTTTCGGGCTGAGGGGAGTTGATTCATGAAATTCGCAAAGTCGAATTTTCTGTCGATCCCACTTCGTATACGAGAAAGTAAGTAGCAAATTGTGAGAAGAGTATGCTTCCTACTAGTGTTCCTTAAACATCGATACTATCGAAGTCAAGTCGATAGTATCGAGTTTTCGGAACTATCGACTGTGACAAGCGATAGTATCTTCTTTCTCAAAGCTATCGATAATATCGATAGTTTTCTCCCGGGGAATACTATCGATAGGCGCATTTGCAGTAGATAGTTTTAAAACTATCGACTGGTTTCGACTACTATCGACAGTTACAAAACTATCGATTGAAAAACGCGCCTATAGATAGTATCGCCCCGGAGAAACACTATCGACAGTTAGGTAAAACTATCGACTGCACTATCGAAAGTTGATCTATCGATGTTTAAGACACACTACTTCCTACTACCTTAACAGGAGATTACAATACATTTTTCTACGATTTATAATTATTATTTCTCACTAAAACAATTCTGCCCATTTCTTTTCGGTGCCTGGGCAAAGAGAACTGGATGAAGCTCACTTAAATCACACATAATATTTGGATCTGTTGGCATAAAAAAATCTTCGCTTCCTTCATCCACGTCAGCACGAAACGGTGTTCACAAAAGATTTCTCTTCCCCAGCGCGCGAGTGGATTACCTTTCTCCAAATCTCGGGGCACCCCTCTCTGGATTTTGCATATTTTTCCTCACCTTCCGAAAGGAGCACAAATCGAATTTCCTGCCCTCCCCCCCTTGAATATTCGATTTGCCAATTTACAAGTCGTCTGTCAGATTTCTCGCTTGGGTTCACTCTTGAAAAATCGAATCACCCCCTTCAAATTTCATCTCTTCTTTTTCCCTCTCCTTCGCGAGAATCTGCATGCTCGAGGGAATGCGGGGAAGGAATTCGAATTTACCAGTCAAAAACAATTCTTCCTTCCCGAGCCTGTGCAATCGGAATTCGAGCAGTGGTTGGGGTCCGATCGGAATCGAATAGGACCGGCGGGCAGAAGGGGGTCGATCTCGCGGGCCTCCGAGTGTGCTCGCGTAGTTTTTTCTTTTACTTTCCTTTTATTTCATTCATAAACTTTACAATGGGGAAAATATCTTCGGTGTCCTTACAGAAAGAAGTGGGGTAAAACCGGGTAACCTTGATTCTGGCGCTATTATTTTCCCTATCCAGCAGACAGATACCCAGTTACACTCTACTAGTGAAGAAAGGAAACAGTCATAGAGGCGGGCTTTTATCTGCATTTATGAAGGCTTATTTGTTTTAAGACGTCAACTCTCTAATGTTCGTTTGATTTTAAACTATCCTTACTTAAAAATCATTACAGTTGTGAAAACTACATTTAGTCCAGCTTATTATACGTCTGAAAAGGATCTGTACTAGGGCTGGGCGATGACCAAACTTTATCATCGCGATATATCGTATAAGATAAATCGATATTTATTATTTATTTCTTTGAGGTATCAAATTGTAAATCATCTCTCTTCGCTGAATCCTTAATCAGAATTCATCAAAATAAAGAAAGTTTCTGTTTATCTTCCTCAATTTATATTTGATATAATAAAAATATTCGAGCTTTTCCCTCCAATCAAGTAATAAAAAATAATAGTGTAAAATCTCTTCAACAACGTGTTACAATAGCATTTCACTTAAGGCACATATTGATGTTATTACTTCAGATATATATTTATATATCATAAAAAAAAAGGAAACGGAATTTATTTACGTGTTTCAAAGTTATTCGATAATAAATACAAGCATGAAATCTTAGATTAAACTTTCACAATTACCAATAGTATAACCAAAGAAAACCTTTCGTTGTCGCCAATAATTTTATAAGTTTAAATTAAATATAAATTTCGTAGACATGTCAGTTTAAACGCCTGATGTAAGATTGACGGAATTTTGCAATAATGTACCAACCTCCATTCCATCTATCCCATTGCCATTATATCAGTGTTGTGGACACTGCATAGAGTAGCATTTGCGAATGGGGTCATTAAGGTCTAATCAATCAACCATTCTGCTAGTCTCAAGGCCATTGAAAATTTAAAGTTAAACTGCTACTCTGTAAATTTCTTTAAAATTAAGAATATTTTAATCTCTTAGGTTTTATTTAGTTAATTTCTTACTTCTCAAATTCTCCATTGCACTGGCAGTGGCTATAACACTCATACCACACCTTCTGACATCTTAGTAAAGGCTCTCCTGAAAATTTCTCTGAATTATAAAAATAAAAATTATAAAATGCATAAAAACAATTTTAAAAAATTTAAAATACTAAAAAACAAAATAAAAACTATATAAAAAGACTTTATGGAAAACAACAAAAAATTATTAGGTTTTTAGTTAGTGTATCCTTCACTAGATGGAGATAGGTGCGCACACCTAAAAACAAAGTTCACTTCTGAGTGTCGTTCTTTTTTTCCATTCCACAGCAAGGGAGGTAAGACATTTTAAGCCCTTCTTTTCAGACTATGTTTAAAAGACTATTTTGAATTTCTTCTTTGTGAATAAATATTTTTCTTTCCAATTTGTTCCGGAATAGGTTCAAACCTTAGAGGAAAATTCAAATTTGGACCTTAAAGTCGTTTTTCCTCGACAGAAAACCAATTCTAATTGTGAATCTGGATGGATGAAGGCCTCTGATGACATCAGCCACCAGATTCTTCTTTCTCCTCGTTCTTTTTCGTTCGTTTTTTGTTAATATTATTGTATTTTTACCACTTTCGCAATTAAATCTTGCCTTAATTCGTATCTATATCTTTGTACTTCGCAATTTTTTCCTGGCTGCTGCTGCAGTTGCGAGCACCAGATAAATTGCTTCTATTATTGTTGTTTTGTCTTTTTTAGATATTCTATTCTAATCAATCATCGTAGATCTTCGACAAGTCGGGTTAGGTGGTGATTAGAGTATGTTTGCTAGAAGTGGCTGTTGTAAATCATATTTGGCAAGTGGACCGAAAAATAGGAAGTTTGATTATCTGGACATAAAAATCATGGGAATTTCAGACTCATAAACATTGGTGCAGTCGCAAATTAAGCAGAACCGGAACGCTGTAACCTGGGTGATAAAAATCGCATTGCTTTCAAGGCAGTTTTTACAATTTTTTCTTATTTATTTTCGTGAAAAAAGTAGCACCGGAACGGCTTTCCGGCTACACTACACCCCTGCTTATACAGGGTTCCCACTTATATCCGTTACACCCCC
Organism: Araneus ventricosus; assembly: GCA_013235015.1. NCBI lineage: Eukaryota > Metazoa > Arthropoda > Arachnida > Araneae > Araneidae > Araneus > Araneus ventricosus. Next base: position 203,982 of record BGPR01001410.1, read on the forward strand.
CTTAACTTCTAAACGGTGACAGTTTAGACCGTAAAGTTGGCGTCTAGGTATAGTAAAAAGGCTCTGCGCTACTCGATGAGACAACTTACAACGCCATCTATCAGGAAAGTTTGGAATTAGTGGTCCTATCTCGTGAACGGTGAAAGATACAAGAAAACAGTCAATTAGAAAGTTGTAGAGCACTCTCGATTTAATACGAAAAGATGCCTTGAGCACATTAATACTCAAAACAAAATGTAAAAAATGAACATTTGTTTGATTGTGATTTTCAACACTATGTCGCGTCGTCAAACGCGAGAGAACACAGAAAAGACCTTCTTATGGGGGCACATAAAAGGGTAGGTATATGTAACCCCTCCGCCAACATTGCAGGATTTTCGACTACGCATTACTGATACTTGTGCCTCCGTAACACCTGCCATGCCGCACCATGTGCAGTCCAGAGTGCAAATGTGTAGAGTGGCTAACGGAGAGCATTTTGAGCAATATAAATACATGATCCAGAAGACAGGGACGTGCCTCAGTTTCTTTCTTCCACTCTTTATGACATGACAATTTTCGAAATCGTGACCAAACAAATGTTCATTTTTTGAATTCTGTTTTGAGTATTAAAGGGCGCAAGGTTTTCTTTTCGTACTAAATCGAGAGAGCTCTACAACTTTCTAATTGGCTGTTTTCTCGTATCTTTCACCGTTTACGATATATAATTGCTAATTCCAAAATTTGCCGATAGATGGTGCTGTACATTGTCTTATAGAGTAGGGCATAGCCTTTTTACTATACCTAGACTCCAACTTTATGGCCTAAGCTGTCACCGTTTAGAAGTTAAGGGGGTGTAACGGATATAAGTGGGAACCCTGTATAAATCTGAAAGAAGTTTGGTCGAATTAGTTAACATAACAATGAAATATGAACTTGCAGCAGAAGGCATTGAAGTTCCTTATTTACACAGATATTTCTTTAATTTTTATGAAAATGTACTGAAGGAAAATCTAAATCACTTTGCTGATTGTGAATAGAAGATTGATTAAACAAATGAATTAAAATATCACTCAAACTGATGAACTTAAATACAATTATTCGATTGATTATTCGATTACAGAAAGTCCTTATATTTCAGTAAAGTAACAAATTGACAGTTATCTAAAAAAATTTAAAAAATAATTGGTAGAAAAAGTTTTAATTTGTATCAACAGAAGTACATTATATTTGTGAGAAAAAATACCATTTCCATGATTTTCCTTATACATTTTTGTTTAAGCTCATTACACAACAGAATGTGTCTCTAATAAAACACACAGTGTAGAAGTAGCCCAAATCTCTCTGCATTTTATCCAACAGCAATCAAATTTCGGCAAATATAATTTTTAGTAGTAGATTTTCTATCTATATCTGTTTGCAATTGATAAATTTCAATTTCCTAATTCAAAATGTATTATGTATTATTTCTTCACTAAATTTAGTCGCTCTAACTTCCATAAACATTTATATATTTCAGCATGATAGAGAAATCGACTTTTGACAGAAACATTTTTTGAATCCTAGTATATTAAATAAATAAGTTTCTGTATCATTTTTGTTTAATTTTAGAAATTATTCCAGTTGTCACGTGATGTTTTCCTTGTAATATATTTCAATTTATCATGATTTTTAGCTAATCGTTTAGAAAAATGTCCAGCTGGTACTTTTGCTTCAATTAAGTATCGTCAAGTCCTGATAGTTTACGCTAGTTAATTGAAGCTGAGCTATATATATATATATATATTAAATTTATTACTCAATTGAAATGAAAAGTATGAAATAATCTTCGATATTGAGTTTATATAACATTAATTTGACGAAATAAAAAAAACTAACTGTTCAGAAATTTTACAGAAAAAAAAGTGTGGCAGAATTTATAAAATTAAATAATTAAAGTTGGAAAACGGAGCAGAGATAAATCAGTAAGTGAAAATTATATTCCATGTATGTGAGAAGAATCTAAGAGAAAACTACGCAGGAAAAATATTATAGCTACAGTAAAGCAAGCAAATTTCTGTGCGGAAATAATATAGTTCAAGGTTTGGCAATCTATCGCTCCAAGTCAAGATTTGGCGTTGGAATCGCGAAAAAATCAAAGCATATCGTGGTAAACAGTCGCCCTGGCTCAAGTCGAGATTTGGCGTTTAAGTGGCGATGTTATCGCCGGAATCGTGATGGAGATGATATTGTCATAATCGTGGTGGCGATGATATCGTGAAGGCTTTCAAAGCACACGAACAGTTTGTGGTGATTGACAATCAATTATCCATGCTGATTACTTGTAAATGGGTCCAGACGGTCAATAAGTTTTCGTGTGTTGAAGAACGGATAGCGCACGGAGGGGGGCCTCCCTGTGACCGAAATGGCTGGACGGCCCCCCCCCCCCTTTCCCTTTTTCTTGGAATCAAGAAAGGCAGAGAAGACGGACAGAACTTGGTATTTCCAACGACGCTGAAGTGAGACGATTCGATCGCCGTGATACCGATATGTCGATTTTTTTAAAAAAATCGCTATCGAAAAGTCAATTTCTATTGGAATATCGATTTTTTTTCGATAAATCGAAAATCGGCACAGCCCTAATCTGTGCCCTATCAAACAATAAGGATTTACTCCAATAATTGCGCGGTTCTATTTCGTTTTTTTAAATCTCTGCACTCGGGGTAAAACCGGGTACTCCGAATAAGACCGGGACAGTCAGTATTGGCGATTCCTCCGATGAAGACGGTAAAAACACATCAGACGTTGATTGTTCATATTTTAAGGATGTATTTTCTAATTTAAATAAAGAAGAAAGTTTAATCCAATATAAAAACTCTCTTAGATGTACCCGCGAAAGCCGCAGTGGCCCGGAGAAAGAAGACAACTACTTTACATGTGAATTTTGTAACCAATATTCTTAAAATTGCCATATAAAATAAAAACGATTGCAACTTTTCCACTGAGGATCGAGTTTTCCTCATTTCCCATACCTTCAAGATGTGCACCCGGTTTTATCCCACTAGTAGGGTAAAACCGGGTGCACATGTTAACGGTGTGGGAAATAAGGAAAATCACTAGTAGGGTAAAACCGGGTAGTCTTACATTTTTTTTATAAAAATATAATTTATAGAAAAAAGTAATGAAACTAAGATTTTCATGGAAAGATATATTGTACTCCGATAACTAATGAAGATTTTATTAAAATCTGACTAGCTTTATGTCGAATAGTCTAGCCTCAACAGGCCTTCGAACCTTAGCTACTCGGTTTTACCCCACTTTCCCCTAGACTTTCAAAATCGAATGCATTCTCACCCACTTGCAATCCTCGTCTCCTGATTGGACGCCAGCCTTCCACCGGCAGTAGTACTTAAAGTGACCATTCCTCCCTTTGCTCACTCCAGACTCTGACAGCAGCGAAGCAACATCTCGCTCTGCTCTTTGCCACGTAGACTCAGATTATCACCACTTCTGAAGAACCCTAGCGCCTTCTGTGTTACAGTTTTTTAGTCGACTTGAGGTCTCCGCTGCTTCGCAGCGGGCTGTACTCCATAAATCTCGTCTCGTCTCAATGTCATGGGCTTCGGCTGAACAATGCAGCTTCTCCCGAAGCAAGTTATTGCGTTCGTATCTTTTTTCCATGTGGCGGCACTGCGCATCTGTATCAGTTGAAGTAAAGCGATCGGCATTTCTGAACAGTCAGGACCTGTGTTTGTAGGCTGGGACTTCCGTAGTTAATTTTTACTTCCTAGTATAACACTCCCAGAAACTCGACTAGTCAAAACACTCTCACGAGCGAAAATTAGGAATTTGGTGGTTTTTATTTTAAAAAAGGAAGCTATTATATTTCCATCCTCCTAATTTGCGATTTCGTAACAAATTCTTTGTGACCCTAAACTGGAAGACATTTCAATTTTCTTTTTTATTATCTTATAAATTTTAGCACTTTCCTTCGCTCTTTTGTGTTTCCCTTTCAGTTTGTTCGTTTTAGGCATGTCATTGTTCAATATTATGTTCTAACATTATCCGCTCTCCAAATTAAGGTCTTCAAAATCTAAATTTGTTTTATTTATTTATTTGGGGGGGGGGCAATAAAGCTTCGCGCCTACCCATACAATCGACAGGGAACACTCCTGGCTCCGAGTTCGGGGTGTGCCTGGTGATAAAGTATAAGTACAAGAAGTGGAAGCACTGAATTCGTCAAACCTCTAGTTTC
>BGPR01001410.1:208204-228876 GCA_013235015.1 Araneus ventricosus
ACAATATCGTACAATATTGTACAATATCGTGTATAATATCGTACAATATTGTATAATATCGGACAATATCGTACAATATTGTATAATATCGTACAATATCTTTGTGCTACTAGGGCTCTGAACACGATAACTCAAGAAAGCAGTGAACTAGAACAGAGGCTCCCAACCGTGGTACGCGCACCCCTAAGGATACGCGAAAGACCAGATAGGGGTACGCGAAATCAAAGTTGATAACGGCGGAAACAAGAATACGTAAGTGATTAAAATGAAACAAATGCAATTATAGCCATCCTTATAAGGTAATGTGAAATGACTACAATTCTGGTTTCATTGGTTTTGGCGTTGAGTTATCATACGATTGCGAAAAGCGAATAAAATGCAAAAGCGAAAATGATTCCTGCAAATGCTAATCGCTTGACTCTTAAGCTAGACCAATTATTTTACGCTTTCAATGAAAAAGTTTTCGTATGGAGCAGGGGAGGGGAATCTGAGGCCTTCCCGGTTTAGGACTGTGCCGATTTTCGATGCATCGGAAAATATCGATGTTTCGCAATCATCGCTCATCAAAAATCGATGTTTATATTGTCGGTTTTTTTTCGAAGCATCGGAAATTCCGATTTACCCGCAATGTGTACGATGTTTCACGATACATCGTTGACATCGATGTCCACACGTGCCGCGAAGAGCAATTGTTCCCGATCGCGCATCGATGACCGCAAGCGCGCGGCATTTCCCCGATCATCAGCGATTACCGTGGCGTATCTTTCCTCATGTTTCTTCCATACGTCAAGCAGAGGCATACGTTGCGAAGTGCGGATCGTTGTGCTGACACGATGAATCCCGAGGAAGGAGGATTGAGGAAGTGAAGTGTTTTGTCTGTTGTAGAATCTCTCAGTCATCGTTTGTTTGGTTGAAGAGAAGGTCGTATAAATTGTTTTTAATATACGATTTATTGTTGATAACTAGACAAATTTATAGTATTTTTGACACTTTATTTGTTAGGTAACTAAGGATTGAGTTTATTATAAGCATATAAATGCCATAATCAACCACTCAAAAGTGTAAGAATGCAAAATTAGGCAATAGTAAGTGCGGAACATCGATGTATCGAAATATCGCGATGTTAGAGTGGCGATACATCGCGATGATAAAACTTTAACATCGCCCAGTCCTATCCCGGTTATTTACAATTTGCATTGAATTTGATAACTGACTGTAATTTAATAATAACTATATAGCAAATGCCCGCGACTTCGTTCGCGTAATAATATACTATTTGTACCTTATATAATTCTCAAAATAAAAATACTTTCCCGTCTAATAGTTTTAACGTAAAAAAATATTTCTTCTACATAAAATATTATAACTAACTGTATTCTGCGAGTGATCTATAATCCATTAATCACAATTTCTGCATCCGTACTTGTAGATTTAGTTAACTTAGCAGGTTAAGTTAGAATATCCAACTTTATTTTCCGGGCTAAGAGGATTTTGAGAACCAGAATCTGCAGAAAAAGACTGAAATTCTACCAGTTCGTCAGTATGTAGACATAAATTAAATGAAAAACAATTCGCAAATGTTCGTAAACGAACAGAGAAGAAAGAAGAAATTCGTGTGATTGAAAACATCTTCAAAAATTAATTGAAATAAACAGAATGTCTCATGGAAACGAAACTGGCATAATTTGAAAACCAATTTTTTGAACTTTAAGAAGATGTTCAAATGTATTCTGCGCTGGATGGATAAAATATATTAATTAAATTTCTACTTTAAATTTCAAAAAACCCTTTCTTAGTGATCACCTACTACCCAAGAACCATGCCAAATTTAAAACCTGCCACCTGCCAAATTTAAAATTCCTAGTCGCAGTGGTTTGGGAGATTCGATGATGAGTCAACGAGTGATTTTCTCTTTCATATACAGGGTTCCCACTTATACCCGTTACAACCCCTTCACTTCTAAACGGTGACAGTTTAGGTCATAAAGTTGGTGTCTGGGTATAGTGAAAAAGCTATGCGCTACTCGATGAGACAACTTACAACGCCATCTAACGGTAAATTTTAGAATAAGCGATTATATCTCGTAAACGGTGAAAGATACGAGAAAAAAGTGAATTAGAAATTTGCAGAGCAATCTCGATTTAGTACGATAGCATACCTTGCGCACATTAATACTCAAAACAGAATGCAAGAAATGAACATTTGTTTGGTCGCGATTTCTAAAATTGCCATGTCATAAAGAGTGGAAGAAAGAAACTGAGACACGTCCCTCTTCTGGATCATTTATTTATATTGCTCAAAATGCTCTCCGTTAGCAACTATACACATTCTCTCTCTGTATTGGATTTCTCGCTGCACATTGTACAACATGGTAGGTGTTACGGAGGCACAAGCATCAGTAATGCGGTCGTCGAAGATCCTGCAATGTTGGCGGAGGGGTCGCATATACCTGCCCTTTTTGAATTATGAAGTTCAATGGGAACCCTGTATAAAGGTTGCGGAGCAATAAACCTTTAAGATTCTGCTCGTGCGGCTTTTGCCCAACTGCCGAAATTTAATGATGCATTTCAGTGCAAAAAGGCATGGCCATCCATGCGCAAACATAAAAAGATTAATCAAGGGTTACATGAGGAAAAAGGGGTTGGGAACGCCTGAACTAAAAGGATGAAATTTGGTATTCACACTGAAATTTGCAGATTTCTATCAACTTTCTGACAGTATCCCTCAAAGGGAGGTTTATCTATCTTCGTGCGTGTGAAAAACTCAACGATCTATATAGATAAAATATGTGGTTTTATTGCCGAAATTTCAGATTGGAAGTCAGCAGGTGTGTGGACATACCCGCCAACATTTCAGGACTTTAGATGACGTATTACTGTTGCTTGTGCTAGCGCAGCAACTACTTGTTAAAACGTGTGCAAAGTGAAAGTCAAACAAGAGCTTAAATCTGTATTGTAGATAACGGTGAGCACTTCAAACACCGAAAATAAAGGTATCTTGTGATAACTATTTGTGCTCCAGTATATATATATACACAGTGTGCCCGCTAAAGTCCGTTGTCACCCCATTAATTTCTGAACGGCAAGAGCTCTAGTCATAAAAGTGGGGTCTAGGTATAGTAAAGTTACCATGCGCTACTCAAGGAAACCGCTTACAGCGCCACCTGGCGGAAACATTCGGAGTTAGCGTTCTTATCTCAAAAACGGTCCGAAATACGGGAAAATTCAATTACAAAGTTGTTTAGCATCATTGATTTATTACCAAAAGACATCTTGCGTACAAAAATGATACAAATGAAGATTTATGAAAAGCATAAAACGCACATTTGTTTGATCGCGTTGAACAAAACTGCACTTGCCGGAAATGAGGCTCATCTATCTGTTATGCTCAAAATGGTGTCCTTCAGCAACAGTACACATCTGGACACGGAACTGCACTTCCAGCTACACATTGTGCAACATGCAGGTGACACGCTGGCACAAGCATCCGTAATACGGTTTCGAAGTTCCTGCAATTTTAGTGGAGAGGTTGCATACACTCGCTGTTTGATGTATCCCCAAAGAAAAAAGTCCAATGGGTTCAGGTCAGGTGAACCTGGAGGCCATTCTACGCAACCACCATACCCGATGACTTGTTGCTGGAATGTGTCCCGAATGTACTGTTGGACACTTGAACGGGGTCCTCTCGAATTATAATCACGCACGCTAACACTGTGCCACGATAAGGGATGCTCTGGAGTGTTACTTTTTCTCTTTTCTTCCGCGTTATGTTGCGTTACAATTTTGGGAGTTGCGAACCAAACAAATATGCAATTAATGCCTCTTATTTTTAACATTACTGTACGGAAGGTGTCTTCTCTTACTAAATCGATGATGCTGAAAAACTTTGCAATTGACTTTCTTCCCGTATATCGTACCGTTTTTGAGATGAGAACGCTAGCTCCAAATTTTGCCGCCAGGTGGCGCTGTAAGTGATTTCCTTGAGTAGCGCATAACAACTTTACTATACCTAGACCCCACTTTTATGACTATAGCTCTTGCCGTTCAGAAATTATTGGGGTGACAACGAACGTTAGCGGGCACACAGACATTTTATATATATATATATATTAATAAAAGAAAACATTAAAAACCCGTTGTAAAAGAAAAACCAAAATAATAAAAAGGAACAATATTAATTTTTTTCAATTGGACCTGGGCTTTTTGCTTTGTTTCAAACTTTGGTTTTTGTTCGGTGTTCCGGAGAAACAAACTCTTTTTGGCTTTATTGCTAGAGTTTTGTGTTCAGAAAACACCGAATTTTATGCTTGCGCCCGTTCGGGATTTCCCTTGCTGATGACGCGTCCCGGACGTTGGCGTTTTTGTTCTTTATTATTATTTTTTTGGTTTTTCTTTTACAACGTGTTTTTAAAGTTTCCTTTCTATGTTTTCTTTTATTAATATTTCTCACTTTTCGGTTGTACTGCTGCATTGGCGCATTCACCGCATTTGTGAAGTTTTTTCCTCATATTTAAATCATTTATAGAATCTATTTTTTCTCACATTTAAATCTTTTTCAGATTCTATGTTTATCATATTTTGTCCTTTTCCTAAAGTTTACTTCTTTTGAAATTGCACTTCATTTTGAGTATTTTCTTAACTGTTATTGCAATTGTTTCTGGTTTTGTTTGTGTTTGTATATATGTATATATATATATATAGTTCTGGATGTACACTCCTGCTCAAAAAATAAGCAATAAAGGCAAAACTCGGAATAAAACAAATACTATTTAAGGGATATGCGTGAAATCTGTATACGATGAAGGTGTGGCATTACTAGACCACATATCAAACAAAAACACATATATTACGGCCGTCGTAGCACGACAGCCCAAATTGGTAGACAGAATGAGCGATGGGAACCACTCGCTAATAACGGTTATGATACCCTCTAGCTGAAATACATGCTTGACAACGTCGAGGCATGCTGGCAATAGTGTCGTTGATCGCTTGTTGTGGCAGTAATGCCCATTTCTGTAGTAAGGCTTCTTGGAGCTCGTGGAGGGTACCCGACGACTCACTGCGACCTGCAATCCGTCTTCCCAACATGTCCCACACATGCTCTATGGGATTCAGGCCCGGTGATCTAGCAGGCCACGCCGTCTGAGGAATGGCTTCCCTCTCCAGTTAACTCCACACCAATCGTGTTCTATGCGGGCGGGCTTTATCGTCCATAAATATCCAGTCGCTACCCATTGCAGCGGTAAAAGGCCGCACAAGAGGGTGTATGATTTCGTCGCGATATCGGACAGCTGTGACGGAACCCCCATCGAACCCGTAGAGGTCGGTTTAGCCGTTCGTTGCTATCCCTGCCCAGACAAGTACCCGCCACCTCTGTAATGTTCTCTTCGGCGGCCGATAGCGTGTCCCTAGCTCTCGCCACATCATTACCCTTCAGGAATCGTTCTGGATGTAAAATCGAGACTCATCCGTAAAGAGTACGTGGCCTCATTGCTCTGGTGTCCAACTGCGATGTTCATGGGCCCAATGCAACCGCGCTCTGACGTGCGCTGGAGACAAAGGCACACAAACAACAGATCGTCGCGTGAACAGTCCTCCTTTATGCAGTCTGCGCGACACAGTTTGGCGGGACATAGACCTTCCTGCAGCAGCAGAGAGCTGCTACGAGAGCTGTCGCGCTTTTAGTGTCCTCCGGCGTCTGGCACATTGCAACAGGTAACGACCGTCTGCCGTTGTTGCGATTCTCCGGCGTCCAGACCCACGTCTTCTACTGGCGTTTTAATCCCTTTGGAAATGGTTCCGCAGCCTATGGATGACACTACGATGCTCATTCAGCTCTCTGGCAACAGCAGATTGTGTTGCACCAGCTTGCAACATACCGACAGCTCTCCAACGCAACTCATCGTGCAAATGGTCTCTTCTACTCATGCTTTCCGCTTTGGCTATCTCGGATTCCGCGGAACTATCGCTGCTTGCGAACTGAAGCATAGGTCCGGTAAACCCCTTTTTAAGGCGTTGCGGTGTGACCACGGTTTTGCGTTTTGTGCTAATTTTGGTTGCCTATTTGCATTCAGCTATGCAACCTCTACCTCGTATGTAAATTGTGTGTTTTAATTCACCGTTTTGCATCTGTACCGCGTCTTTTTGTGTTTGGTTCTTATTTTTTTGAGCGGGAGTGTATTTGACAAGCTTCGAAGCAGGGACGGATACAGAGAGCTGGCTCATTGGGGCACGCAGGACAAAAATATCTTCTTCATTTTCGGCGTTTTTGCTTTGTACATAAGCATAAGAAAACTTCTTTGCATATGGAAATTTTCACTGAAAAATACACTACGAAATATTTCGTATGCAGTATCTCACAGTGTTACATTTTTATTACTGTAAATCAATTTAAGTACTTTATCTGCAACTAATTATTATATTTTGAGAAAAATCAATACGTTTGTCTTAAAATAGAATCTTCTCGCACAGGGCAGTTAAACCTAGGGAAGTCGGTTATTGCGGAAATAACCGATTTTCGGTTATTCAGGTATTTTTCACCTCCTGTTCAACCTTTCGGTTATAACCGCTCAAAATAACCGGTTTTCGATTTTTTTTAAAAAATAAATATACAAACGCCGTTTGTAGACAAATTTTTTTATTAATATTGGTTTTAAAGGAAATCAATCCATGAACCAATATTTATCTGTTCGTAACGACTCTTTCGGCAATCCTCCAACCAACAGAAGCCACGAGGAAGCGGTTGTCGTTGATTGGCCTATGATGATGAATTCAAAGCTTCATAACTTGGTAAATTTTAGTCCAATCGAACCTAAATATCGAGCCTATCTTTCTATCCGGTTTTTTCTACCCGGTTACTGCATTTAAAAAAATAACGCCTTATAATCGGGACAAAAAAATAACCGAAAAAAACCGGTTTTCGTTTAAAACCGGTAGGTTTTCCCCATCCCTAGTTAAACCACTGATTCGTCTCTGCAGATTATGAAATGTCGCCATCCTCTTTCTTCCTTAAAGCTGCATCTAAACCCTAAATCCCGGATTTATCTCCGTCTTTCCTATAAAATGCGACTTCCCCGGGGGGGAGCGGGGGGAATTGAATCCGGTTTCTCGTTGATCGAATCTCACCAACTGATACGAAGCGGGAATTTTTAGAGAACCCTCCAGATTCGAAAGAGAAATACAAGACGTATTTCTTTCAGAATTCCTCCGGGTCTCTGATGAGATTCGAAAAAACTGCTCGGGGACTTCGAAAACATATCTCTGGACGCATAAAGTTTCAATATTTTAGAGAGTGAGCATTTTGCTTCCTTTAAACTTAGGATTCGACGCGCGCTTTCTATAAAGTATTCTTGCATCGTGTGGATGAATTTTATGTGTGCGAAAGCAACTGATCTGTTCAGAGTCCGGTTCGCGGTTTTATTATTATTAATCCGCCATGAGGGACCTGACACGATAAGGTTACGGATAAATTCAATTTAAATGTGAATCACAGAAAAAGGTAAATCTTAATTTGTGGGTATGTATGTATGTATGTTCCACATCTCCTCCTAAACCACTGGACCGATTTCAACCAAATTTTTCACACTTATTATTTAAGGCAAGGGAAGATTATTGTCAACTTTTCGAAGTCCAAAAGTTAATTAAACAGTCAGTTAATTAAAAATTAACAGTTTTACTGCAGTAACTTTGGAGCGAATTGTTCCACAATAAATATTTTTATACCATCTTGAACTTCAAAATTTTACCATTTTAATTATACCAATGTTATATTTGTCTAATTTTTCTTTCGCCTTTTATTAAATTTTCAAAATTTAATAAATAATAGATTACACGCAGAAGATTTTTAAATAAAGCAATTTTATTTATACTTCGTTGCTAGGCAACGGTGAGACTTTGAACTAATCCATCTATATCTCTGTTTATTTTAGTAAATATTTTATATTACAAGTGAAAGATCCATGTCAATTTTTAAAAGCCGAAAAGTTAATTAAAACTTGTTAGAATAGAGTATTCGCACATTACATCTCTAGGTTTCAGAAACCTCACGCCTTTTTAAATAGAGCTGAATGGTTGTCGTATTAATGTTTTCTATTCGCTGTTCCACTGTATCATTACGAATCCCCATTGGCTGCCTTTCTATCTTTTCAATCCTCTTGAAAATCTATATATATGAGTGACTTTCATTTTATCCTCTCTGTGATTCTGCTTGTCATGTACGATAGACCATGATGTAAATAAAACCTGCTTTATTCGATCCAAAGGACTCTGAATCTTTTAACACAGGCATTTTCCACAAAATGAAGTGGTCATAAATCTAACAAAACTTTAGTTAATTAAATATTAAACAAGATTTTGCGTTCTTCCGCGATGACTTTCGCGAAAATATTATCTCACAAAAACTATTTTTACACTATATTAAAGTTTTAAAAATTAGCTTTTTAGTGACAGATGTTTAATTTCCTTTCAATTTGTTGCTTTCATTGCAATAATCTTTTAAAAATTAAATTGTGCATAAAGTTTTCAATTTTTATCAATATTTTTTTTATTGTTAGAGTGCAAGAATACGTACAAAGAGCTGTTGCCAGAATTCTGGAAGGACATTAAAGAAAGTTTAACAGCAGACGATTCATAATTTATATCATGAACAACTATTGATCTGGTTTATTGTAACGCTTTTTGTTAATGAAAATTTAAATATTTAATTAATTGTCCCATAATTTCGTCAAAACCTCTCATATACTTCAATATTTATGAATAAATTTAAGTGAAAAACGTTTCAGTCGACAAAATAACTTTTTGCATTATTATTTACAGTACAAAAATAGTTTTTTCATTAAAAATATTAGAAATAAAAGTATTTTTAATTCCGAGCAATGCCGAGCATAACAGCTAGCAATAAATGAAAAAAACTGCTTTTAAAAATACATTTGATTGTTCCCCTAGAGAGTTAACTATTACTAGGGGGCTCTGCCCCCTGCTCGCTAAAGCTCGCCAACCACCAGAAGGATTGCGTTGCAATCCTCCCAGGTTTGCTACGCAAACCCTGCTCGCTTCGCTCGCTATAATGAAGACACTGTGTGTTCTAGAAGTTATTCTAAAATCTTCATATATATATATATATATATATATGAATCAGCTTTATTTTGCTTCTGATGCTTTAACTTAAATCAGCACAGAATAAAATTTTTTAGCCTCAAAAAAGACATTTTTCTTCAAATAAAACTTACAAAGTAAAGCTGATTTCCTTTTAATGCTTTCACCTTAATAAAGAAGGAATAAAATTTTTTAGCCCTGAAAAGGGCCGTTTTTTATATAGTGAAAGCATCAGGAACCTCCCCATACACACAATTAAATATTTCACATTTTGGAGCTATCACAGAAACAGATTCAAAAGAGTGTGCTGTACGAAAGCAGGTATATACATATTCAATAAATTCCTATATATAAAATAATATACAACATTGAAACAAATTAAAAATGTAAAGCAAAAAAAAATACACTTGACAATCAACCACACAAAACTTCCCACTAAACACAGTTAAATATTTCACATTTTGGAGCTACCACAGAAACAGATTCAAAAGATCGTGCTCTACGAAAACATAAATTGTACGAAAGTAGGTATATACATATTCAATACATTCATATATAAAATAATATACAATATTGAAGATTGTGCTCTACAAAAAAAATTGTATCAAAGCAGGTATATTCAATCCACTCAGATATAAAATAATATACAACATTGAAACAAATTAAAAATGTAATGCAAAAATTACACTCACAATCAATCACATGAAAACTTCTCATAAACACAGTTAAATATTTCAATTTTGAGCTACCACAGAAACAGATTCAAGAAGTCGTGCTCTAGAAAACATAAAGTGTGAAGAGGATATACATATTCAAACATTCATATATAAAATAATACAACATTGAAGGCACTGTTACAAAAAAAATTGGCCTGCAAAGCAGGTATATTCAATCCACTCAGATATAAAATAATATACAACATTGAAACAAATTAAAAATGTAATGCAAAAAAAATACACTTGACAATCAGTCATAGAAAACTTCCTTATAAACACAGTTAAATATTTCACATTTTGGAGCTACCACAAAAACACATTCAAAAGATCGTGCTCTACGAAAACATATATTGTACGAAAGCAGGTATATACATATTCAATACATTCATATATAAAATAATATACAACATTGAAGACTGTGCTCTACAAAAAAAATTGTATCAAAGCAGGTATATTCAATCCACTCAGATATAAAATAATATACAACATTGAAACAAATTAAAAATGTAATGCACAAAAATACACTTGACAATCAATCACAGAAAACTTCCTCATAAACACAGTTAAATATTTCACATTTTAGAGCTACCACAGAGACCTGCACAAAGTTTTCTGTCCCAGCAGGACCATCTAAAAATAACAGCAGGGTGTATCTGCAGCGTTGTTGTACACTGCACTTAATAAGATTTCTACAACATTCCGCTGTTCACTATTTAACTGCATAGTATAACTATTAGCTTTAGCCTGCTCTTCCACAACATCAAAGTTCGCTCTCTCCAAAACACTTGCAGGCAAATCTACAGTTGGTAGATGCAGTTTTTGGAGACTTAAATTGTAGGATGTAAGCAGTTCCTCAATATCTGCAAGTGCATAGTGAGGTCCAGTCTGCTCAGAATAACGATGCACAAAGTGAAACTTGATGCTGCACCCATAAATCTGGAACATCCTCCACTTCTCCAAAGCCACAAATCATTGCGAATAGCATGCGCAACTGTCTCGGAGATTGAAATTGTGCAGCGTCATTCAAAGCATCATGCCACTGCTGGTCACCTCGAAGAAGTCCATACTCCTAACATGCTTGTTGAAATGCAATGCATCTTAATCCATTTACAGTCAAAATATCATCAAAACTAATGGCCCCAGACTTGCGCAGTAGTAGCATCCGCAAATAGTACCTCTCAGTATCCAGTATACTAAATACTGGCAGTCTCCCAATAACATTTTGTCCACCACGTTGTCGCTTCTTCCAATTTGTGGTACTCTTATCAAACATATAATATTGTGGAATATCTGAGTAAGAAATGTTGTGAGCTGAAGGATCATTTTTGTTTAGTTCAAACCATGATGTTAGTGTTGTTTTTCTTAAAGCAGCTCGTTCAATTGCTTGGGCTTCTTGACCGTCTTGGTACACAATCGGCTGTTGCTGTGGTAAATGCACAGCTAAGCGCACTACAGTGTGGGATTTATGCGAAAAATTAAATTAATTTAAACGCCACATGGCTTCATGTGCACTAACATACCTACCTTCAACAAAACTTAAAATTTCATCATGATCCAGAGCACCTTCTTTTTGTATTTTGACCGAGGCTGCATCATGTCCTTTGTATACATATTTATATAAGTATTTGACACTTTTAACTGAGGCACAAACTTCAACATTAATATGTGCATTAAATTTTTTAAGCAACCAAGGATTATATGGGGAACCCATCTGTTTATCGATGGAATATTTCCCTACTTGGACAGGTTCAGTGGCTCTTCTGCGATAAATAGGGTATCCATTAACATTTTCCTCTGTATCATCCTTGAATTGTTTCGGAAAACTTTTGCAGCACTGTCCATCTCTCATGCATGGAGAATTTATATTTATAGTTCCACATGGGCCATGTACCATGCATTTTTTCACAATTTGGAAGAGTCTAAGATCAGTGCAAGGATCTGGAAGTTCTGCACTCACAAACTTGTCAATGCCATCTTTAGTGCGAATTTTGCTTTCTGAATCTAATGTTAGACGAATGTGGGCATGAGGCAAGCCTCGCTTTTAGAACTCAATAACATAAATATAGGCCAAAACAGTTCCAAATATTCCATGCTTGCAAATATCTTCTAAAAGTTCTTTTAATTTCATATTAAATACACGTACAATAATATCAGGTCGGTCTTCAGGACGTTGTACTCCCTCCATGCTATTTAAAATTTCAGATCAAGATGGGTTGCAACTAAATGTCAGAAAGAGATCTGGCTTACCAAACTTGCGTACCATAGCCATTGCATTTTGGTAATTCTGTTGCATATGACGTGGGCTCCCTTGGAAAGAAGATGGCAGTATTATAAGTTTTCCAGTGCGTATATTTTCATTATGTGCTCGACACTCTAAAGCATCTATATTGTAGTTGAGTGACACGGGTGCGCTTTGCTGTTCTCCTTTCTTCTACATGTTCCATTCCAGTGTTTCAACTACACTCGCCCCTTGGAAATAGAAAAGGATAGGTCATTGGATCACAACATTTATTTAAAGGTTAAATGCTTTGGCATGTATCCCCAACTGGGTACACACAAATGTCTCGGTTGACTGGGGGCTTTCCATTATCACCTACAAATATAGCTGCTACTTCAGTGCATAAAGTAGGAGCATTACAGCGCCGCATATCCAAATTTTTATCTTCCAAAAATACCATTTTCACTGATGTAGTTGGGTGCTCTTGTACCAATCGGTACATTTGAAGATAAGACTGAGCAAAGGGATTGATTTCCCTTAACATAAATTCAAGTTTTTCAAATACATGTTGCAAGCAATTTTGATTGTTACTCAAGCGTTTCTCTGTTGCCTCACTGGAGTCAAATATATAAAGCTATCCGTAACTTTCTTTATGTTGGTCACTTGTATACAGGGGGGAAACTCTGTGGTACACTTGACCATGTAAACGGTAACAGTATGGCCCAGTTCCACGTGGTGGTTTAATTTGTGCTCCCGTCGGAGCGAATGCTAAGGCAGAATCGTATTCCTGAATTCGCTGTCGATAATTTTTAACATCAGGTGAATTTTCAGTTTGCTTTCAATAGTTCCGGTGCATCAGGAAATGCCGGTAGCTGAACCTTTCCATCATTGCAACATTTTGTATACTTAAGGGCAGTATTTTTCTCTTTCTTCCAATAAACAGCCCCACAAAAACCGCACTGTTCGGACATAGTTCCACAATTATGCTCCTCAACATCGTTTCGAAAACGCACACGTTTTGGGCGACGGCGATTATCGGCTTCGCTTCTAATACTTCGCCTTACAGTGGATTCCTGAACTGTTTCCTGGCTCCGTTCATAATATATCCAACAGCACGACTTAAATTCATTATTTTTACAAATTTCCAACTACTAAAATAGTTTTCAATAAACGTGATCACACGAAGCGGCTTCGGACTTTCCGCGGATGTAAACAAATCAAACTTGCGATCTGTTGCCAAACGGCGATTAAGAAATTCGACCCTTTTTTGTCGCCACGTAAGAGAAATATATATAGAGAGATTTCTTTCTTTCTAGGCCTTTCTTTAAACAAAATTTTTTGACCGCACGAAGTGAGGTTCGTTTTACTTTTTCGTATATGAAGTATGCAAAGAGAAAGTACTGTAATCGTTAAACAATTCGAACTCGAGATGTTGACGAATCTCCACGTTGTAGACCTCCCCGAGTCGGAGAGTTACACCTTCCCTGAAAAACACAATTTTGGAATTATGTCTGCCTGTGAACACGATAACTCGAAAACGGTTAGAGCTAGAGGGATGAAATTTGGTACGTGATCTTTGTTCCTAATTTGTAGTCCCGTGTCCAATTTTGGTTTCAATGGGTTGAAAAAAAGTTGTCCAAATTGCATATTCCGTTTTCTTTATTTTACTATGGAGCAAAGATGCGCGCCATATCGTGTATCGGCGCACAACCTACGTAAACTTGGTGCTATTTTACTGACTTGGCGAATTTTATCTCGCTTGCATTTTTGGCCCTTTCCTATTGCAGCATCCTTACAAGACAATATTAATAACAATCGTGGCCTCCGCAATTTTTAGGCGGGGGGAGGGATAGAACACCTTTGTTAGAAAGTATACGAGAAAGTTTAGGAGAGACAACTCCCGCGGTTTTAGTACAACTGTTTGGCATTTCGTTTTTTCGCCTGTAAATTTGTTTATCATGCAGTCACGACCCGATTCGTAAAACGATTTTCTTCGAATTCGGCATGAATGTTTCTGGATTGTGTGATGATTTTTAAGATATATGTGTAGGGATTTTTTTATTCTTTGATTCCGTTTCAAGATGGCAGCCGCTTTAATGGTTCCTTTTCAAGTAATCTCCAACTTTTTTAAACGATTCTAGCCATATAGAACTTTATTCATAATCCCTTCGAAAATACTGATAATAGCCAATTTTATTTAATTGCAATTTTGCTAATAGTGATAAAAGCAGACATTTAATTGTAATTAAAAGCAGAGACTTATGTAATTAATTGGTATTAGAAAGAAAATGGATTAACCTTTAAAGATTGAGATGAAGAGCAGACCATAGACTTTTCTTTATTCATGAGGTCTATTGTTCATAGAACTGCATGTATGTATGTCCATGTTTGTACTTATCTACGACACAGACAATACTAAATTAAGAATTCTACACTTTTTTACTTTCTCGCATACAATGAGAAAGTATTGTAATCGTCAAAAATTAGAACTCCAGATGTGGATGAGTCTTCATGTTGTGGACCTCCCTGAGTCCGAAAAACACAATTTTGGAATTATGTCTGTCTGTGAACACAATAACTCAAAAACTATTAGAGCTATAAGGATAATATTTGGTATGTGATCTTTATACATAATTTGTAGATTTCTTTCAAATTTTGGACAAAATCCGTCTACGGGAAGTCTGTCTGTCTGTCGGCGTTCATGTAAACACTATAACTCAAAAACTTGAATAGCTAGACGGATAAAATTTGGTACACAGTGTTAACATCAGGAATATAGGTCCGTATCAAATGTTGCGCCAAATCCGTCAAAGGGTTGACTGTCTGTCAGTCTGTATAATCTCATGCTTCTGAAGACTGTATCTTCTAAAAGAAATGACTTAGATAAATGAAATTTCGTATGTTGTCTCGAAACCATAATTGTAGATTTGTCTCCAATTTTCTTTTAAATCGGTTAAAAAAGAGCGTTGAAATTGCATATTTGGTTTTCCCCCATTCTCGACGCAAAAAAAATAAATAAATAAATAAAATAAAAAAACAGGCGCAACCTTAGGGAATACCGCACGTTTTCTGGCGCGCGGTGTATTTTTTCCCCCACCCATGCTAGTCGTATGCGCGAAAGTTTCGGGGAGACCACTCCCGCTGGTTATTTTCTGAGTTAAACTTTTGGATCACCCGAGTTCTGCTTAGTAAAGGTTTAAAACGTGGTTTTACATCTGCTGAAACAAGAGAGAATTTCATGCCTGCTCATGTCATGGATTTAATTCATTGCGCGGAAGACTTCAATTCAGCACAGGAACAAAACTTTACTTTGGTGTCATTCGCAAGCGAGCAAAATACAGTAGAACCTCGGGAATCCGGTGTAACTGGGGGGTGACCTCCGTTCGGATTCCGGAAAATTCGTTAAAATACTCTTTGCATACCGCATGCACTCTATGAAAAGAGTACGGAAAGATCGCATCGCCAAGCAGGTTTATTTCCCTCACGTCAGAAGGAGATAATCGATTTTGTTTGTACTCATTAAGATGCTGTATTCATTCTTGAATACCAATTCAAATGTTTCTTTCAAGTTCGGAATAAACATTAGCTTTGTTTCTGATTCCTAACTGTTATTTCCCTTCGTTTTTCAATGAAAATCTTTCAGAAAATTAAAAATGGTTGTTCGGATTCCCGGGGTGCTACTGAATTAATAGCGAAGAGTCTCCCGTTTTCCGATAATGAATAATTTCCTTGGAATTTATTAGAGAAATCGTCTTTGGCGAATTTCTTCGTACAGTCCACAAATTAGGGATGACGGTTATTGCAAAAAAAAAACCCGGTTTTCTGTTAAACCGGTTTAACCTGGTGGTTAAAACCGCTCAAAATAACCGGTATTTTCGGTTGTTTTTTGTTTTTTTAAAGCAACGTTTGTGGGCAGAATTTTTTATTAATAATAATATACAATAAGTAAGTATTAATGCAATAATTATTGTAATAAGTAATGATTATAAATAAGTAATTAATACAATATGCAATAATAATAATAAATGAGTAATTACTGTAATAAGCAAGTATTATAGACAAATAAAACAAGAAATTAGAGAGTACAGACGTAAATAATCGTAATTTGTGTTGTTAGCGTCTATATTTGTAATGATAAAAAAACTATGTCTAAATTTTTATACAGTCCCTCGCTCCTATTAATCATATTTATTAAAATAATTTGGCACACCAAAATGTTAAACAAAATGTGCCACTCTTCTGCGACCAAAACTAACCGAGTTATGAAAGCTTCACTCTAACTATTTTAGACCATTTCAATGTCCGCCTCGAGGGAGCGGTAGCCGTTGATTGGCCTCAGATAATGAAATTCAAAATTTCATAACTCGAACTTAAAATCAAGCCTATCTTTTGATAGCTGATTTTGCAGGGGGGTTTTACCCGGATTTTGGATTTTAAAAAAATAACCGGTTTAAACCGGGGCAAAAAAATAACCGAAAAAAACGGTTAACCGGATAAAACCGGTAGGTTTTCCTCATCCCTACCACAAATGATCCAGTAGGCAGGTGAATTTGTGCGCAATAACATCGCATTATTTCAGTTTGAGTCGTCATTGGCTATAGGTAGAACTGCCTTGTGTCCCGTATATACTACTGAGTCCCGTATCACTATTTGTCCCGTTTTTGGATGACTTTCAACCAAGTTCCTGAATGGGAAGAAATAGAACGCACTATCGCATATTTACAGGTATGAAACATCGATAGTGGCAACGCTGAGATTCTCTTCAACCAGTTTGCTTATCTACAAGATTATTTAGAGAAAATCTCTACCAACTAAAACTGCGAAGCAACTATGAAATGGAGCGTGGAAGAGAAATGGATGAAATTCTTTTGCAGATACAAAGTGTATTGATCAGAAGTCACGTCTAATAAAACTGTGCGAATACGTATTTGCCGTTTCAAAACACATTACTAATGCGGAGAGAATGCTTTCCCTCATGTCAATTCAACGGTCGGCCGAAAGAATCAGATTGTCAGTGGAGACAATGGAAGCAATTTTGAAATGACTCGCGCCCATTTTATAGTTACGTGAAAGAAGAAAATGATATAATTAAGAAAGTAAAATCACCTTTAAAATTTGGCTGGTCTAAAAAAGGATTAGCCTGGCATTTTTTTTTTATTATTATTATTTTACGTGTTGATTTTATTAGATTGCCTACATTGCTCATGTTTTATTTATTTACCTCTTTAACGTCCCGTATCGAAGCTTCGCAATTATGGCAACTCTAACTGTAGTCCTAAGTATGGTTCTAACGTATTTCGGGGTATTCGAACTATTAGAATCGATTTTACCTTTAAGAATAAATATTCCATATTCTGTATAATAAAACTCTACACTTAAAGCAGAACCGAGCTCGGCCCTTTCCAAGCGTAGGAAGATAAATGAAGTTGCTGACAATGCGGTCGCTCGAATCTGTCTGATTTCTGTAAGCTTAAGTTGGTTTTTTTTTTTTCACACACTTCTATTGGACTTGGCTCGTTTCCTGTTTGTAACTTTGTAATGGATTTTTCATTCCCTTCCTCATGGCCTACAGTTCTGCAGATTTTTATACACTTGTGTTTTCGATGACAATACGATATTTTAATATTTTCGTCTATTTCATAATTATAATTACTTGATTAATTTTAATTAAACTGCGGTTCTGTACCAGTGGCGCCACCTGATAGAGGATGTGAGAGAGAACTGATTACAAAGTTACCTAGTACTTATAATTTAGTTTTATTAACATTCCGCTTTGAAGCAACACGAAGACAATTTTAGATGGACTTCATCATGATGAACCGGGGTCAGATGACGAGGACGACACCTGAGCGTGCACCCCTCTCCAAACTTTCGCACCACATAAGTTGGGGCCTTGTCCTATTATGTCCTTATACCTTGTTGGGTAGGCCGGGCGGAGTGTGCTTTTGAGCACCACACCAACGGGAGGACGTTCGACCCCTACGTAGGATTTAGCGCGCAACAGGCCCACAAACACGGCGGATCTTCAGTGCCATCGGGTCTTGAGCCTGGAACCCACCGGCTCCGAAACCGTTACCTAGGCCACCGCGGACCCCCTAACCTTATAATAATGAATTGTTATAAGGTTAGGGGGTCGTGTGTGTGTGTGTGTCTGTGATGTCCAGACGAATCTAGCGCACTTACAGCCATGAAATTTGGCACACAGGTAGTCGTAATGGTGACTGAATGCACTTCGAAGCCGTAATTTTAAAATTTAGTCAATAAATTTTTTTTATTTAGTGTTTTGGGTCATTTTTGGCACGTTTAAGGTTGCAGCATCTTTTCTAATGATCGCTGAAAAACAATCAATGCACCATCGGATAGAACAAACAATTTTCTTTCTAATGAAATTTGCTTTGAGCTTCAAAAGTAATTTACTGAATTTTGAATTTTTTTTTATAAAATAGTCACTTTTGCCGACAAAATTTTGTTTTCGTATTTAAATTTACTGCATCCCCCGTTCTAATAAAGTAATCTCTTTCATTTGTTTTTGAGGTAATGAATGGAATATTGCCCTCTGAGTTAAAACAAGAACGGTTAAAATATTTTTTATGGTTGAATTTTAATTAATTTTTTTCTGAAGTATTAAAATAGTTTAGCTCTATTTTTTCCCTCGATTCTTCGTAACCAAGGTCGCGGTGTTGTTTCCCAGCATGCGTTTCGTCGAAAACAAGTGACGTTATAATCCCTTTGCTGAGATAGTAAGCTTTTTTAAAAAAAATTATTGAAATTCAGAATGTCATGGGCAACGCCGTGTTTTATGGTTGAATTTTAATTAATTTTTTTCTGAAGTGTTAAAATATTTTCGTTCCAATTTTTCCTCCGTAATATTTCGTAACCAAGGTCGCGGTGTTGTTTCCCAGCATGCATTTCGTCGAAACCACTTGACGTCATAATCCCTGTCGTCGCGTCGAGAGATCAAGCTTTTAATTTGTTTGTTTTTATACATTTTGAAGGCTGATATCTTTAGTTACAGAAGACATGTTCATCATGCGTGTACTTTGGCTGAAACTGAAAAAAATGAAATGTGACCTCAAGGAGCTATTTACATAATGTGATTTCAAAGTTTAAACCTGAAGCTGAAGATTGTGAGCTTTCTTTTAAAAATTTTGTTGAAATTCATGATGTCACGGGCAACGCCGCGAAGTTACAGCTAGTGAATTATAAATTAAAGACTGTAAAGTCGAAAATAATGAAGGTAAAAGTTTATTCATCTTTCATGTACCGAAGACACCCGTGGCTGTCAAATGTATGAATTTAAAATGAATAATATCTGAGTAGTTTCTGTCTAGGAATGCAATTTTTCATTCAATGTTTTCTTAGACTGTTGTTTGCTTTTGTTTTCAGACGCTTATGTTATTTTTTCTTCTTTTCAGGTAACGTATGAACAAATTTTCTTTCAAATACAAGAACGTAAAAAATGGTAGCTGTAACTGTAAACCGTGTTACCCCTGTCCTGCCTAAGCATTCGGGCACATTTGAATGACAGTCGCTGCAATGCCTCGAGTTCTGAGGCCGGAGTGCTAGTAGCCATCACAGACCACGGCCCGACCCTCCCGTAGGAGGTACGTACTATGACTGCAGGGGGTAACTCCACCCCCACCATTATTGGACCTCCATCAAACGCGAGACCCAGCTTACCTATCCGGTGGCTTCTCATCCAGGTGCTCCCCAAGCGGGAAGTAGAAAGTGGTAAGAGAATAAACTTCTATTTTTAATAAGAGCTGTACAAAAATAAGTTAGAGAAGGAGTGGTTTCTTTCAATAGGAGCACAGGATTTGTCCTCTTCTTCTTTATTTTTGGCATTCACAAAACTCCACGCACACAATAGACGATCAACACAGAACACATATTAGTAGACTATGAACGTATTTCGTAATTAGCCGCTCACAAAGAACGTGCTGTGCCTAATTGCACCATGTTGCAAACAGTCGCGCCGATGTACAGCGACTGGACTTACTCTCGAACTCCGTGTACTTAGAAAGTACACGCGGCGCCATCTTTGGATTGCACTCGTGCACACACTGAACTGATGGATATCAATATACAAGAAGTAAAAATGACAGATAATAGACACACATGAACAGAAGGTTTCAAATTGTCTTTATTGCAAATAAAAATTTGCAGAACGTATTAGAGTGAAAATGGCATCGCCTTATCAACTCGTCTTTAAAAATTAGACTAGAGTCCTATAAATGCATTTGGATTTTTTTCCTTTTTTCAAAGCTTGGCTGTATTTTGTTAATTTCATATTACTTAATCCGTCGAATTTCGGTCATTTCATCAAAATATAACTTACCATGGTATTTCAACCACGCACTAAAACATAAATGTGTTCCGAATCTGTTTCGACCTACCTGTTGCCTCTGAGACAACTAAGCTTAAGGGGTCTCGAGAACGAAAACTGTCGAAATTATAGTTGCAGACAAAGGGGATTTCTTCTAAGTAAAAATTACTTCTTATCTAAAATATAGTGATCTAAAATGTAGTGCTATAAAATATAGCTCTCTAAAATATAGTGCTAAAATATAGTGCTCTAAAATGTAGTGCTCTAAAATACAGTGCTAAAATATAGTGCTATAAAATATAGTGCTCTAAAATATAGTG
>BGPR01001410.1:228886-260360 GCA_013235015.1 Araneus ventricosus
TCCCATGGTTATGTTAGCGCTGAAAGGAAGCCGCTTTCAATGATTTGAGACTGTGCGTTGAAAGCAAAACGGACAAGAAATGACCAGAAGCACTGCTTCAAAGAGTGGGAAATTTATCTGGAGCCATGAGAGTTTCTTTGGAAAGGAGAACATTGAACGCGTGATCATATCCGAGTTGTCAACAAACCGGAAGGCAAAGGTAGATTCCTTTAGTCCGGAGATATAAGGAAAAGAACATTTCGCCCTCTATTTTCATAAGGATTGGAGCTGCAAGATTGAAAGAGGGTGGAAGAGACTTCGAATGACGAGAGCTTCCCAACAAGGGGTAATACGCATAGGTTGAAAGATACTTTAAGTTAGGGGAAGGGAAGGGGATCGCTTTCAGTTCATAACTTCTAAGCAATTGTTGCTATCGAGAAAGTTTGAAGGCAAAAATTGATCGTTAGGATAAGGCGATCATTCGCCTCATTTCAATTTTCTCTCTGTCTTCAATTCTAAAGGAATGGTGGGGGGGATAAAAACTTCAACACCCCAACCCCTTTGAGCTGGAAAGCCCATCTAAGAACTCGACCGACACGTTCAACGTTCTTACAACATATCCCACGCCGGTTAAAATCAAAACAAAATGTTATCGTGTTCACAAGATAACATGGGCAAAAGCGTTATGCATAAACATTAGAACGGGGGGTGGTTTTGGGTTCTCGGAGTGATGATCGATGAAGATGTGCAGAAACGTTCCGTGTCATGAGAACCATTGCCATAGGTAGATTTGCTATAAGGAATCTGCCTAAAATAAGAGGTGTCGGTTATCTTCCAGCCGCACTACGCATTAGGTATCAACATCCAAAACAAGATATTTTTATTCATTTTCATTTAATCGCCATGTAAGCAGTTTTAAAACTGAAATAGCGAGACATAGAAATTACAGTAATAACAGAAAGCTTTCGAAAGAGTATAAAAGTATAAAAAAAATGCGAAATTGAAATTTAAAAGAAATTTTATACAAAATAGTAAAAAAATGACAAAACTTTTGTTAGACAATCTAAATTTTATACTTATTTATAGAATCGAACTCTTTTTTTTTTCAGAATTATGAAACAACGTATTTTTTAGAATTATGAAACAACATAAAATAAAACTTGCAAAAGGTAATTAATTAGTAATGCTGTTAGAATAATGTTCCGGAAATTAAACGATTCTTGATTTTAATTTGAATACTTTCGAGTGCACGGTGTATATTTAAAAAAAACACAAAATTAAATTACTCTGAAAATACAGAAAAAGTTCTCTAGTCTAGGTGCCGGGGCCCTCATATGGGTAGGGCCCGTAGGCAGATGCCTACTTTGCCTATTTAATAATCCGGCCCTGCTAATCCATATGAAAATAGAGGGCGAAATGTTCTTTTCCTTATATCTCCAGACGAAAGGAATCTACCTTTGCCTTCCGGCTTGCCGGTGGCCATATTTTTTCTCAACTTGTTGCGATCACTATATTTTCAACTCATTTATATTTCTCGTTCGGAACATAAATTCCATCTCCAAAAGGACGCCTCGAAGCTTCGAAAGGCGAGGCGCCTGTCTATTAATGTGACAAAATCAATACCTTTTATGTTCGACCATCTGTTCCAAGCGAGTTCCGACACTCCCCCCTCCTCGCCAAACGATTGCTCCCGTCCATTTTTACGGCTTTTAATTGGAACGTTTCGTGTCGGCCGATCTAGAGTGCTGATAAAGACTGCCCCAATCAGGAGTGGATTTCTTTCCCGCGCTTTTATGGCAGGTGTTATGACCGCCGCGTTTTATATCAATGGAATCAAACTGTTCGATTCGGGGTGGCCGAATCGAGCATTCTTTTTATTTATATATTTCTTTTTCTTCGTAAAGCGTGCAAAATTTATTTATTTTTGAAAGGGTCATAAAACCCTTTTCAGTTCATTGAGCTGTTAGTAAGTTCGAATTTTTTTTTCCTATCGACGATACAATTACATGGTAAAAGTTAGTCAAATTAACTGCAGTGGAACTTTACTAATTCGATGCTGACGAGGCCGCAATGGAAGAGTTTTCTGATTTGTTTATTTTGGTTTCACAGAACTTCCGCGGTGAGCGTTCACTTCCGTTTCTCAGTAACCATCCAATTTCAGCGAATCGCCAAATCCAGTTGAATTCCATATCGAGCGCCAAGTTCGAATCGGTTCTTTCTTGAGTGCACAAAGCGCCAAAAAGAGCGATAGAGAATAATTATAGCAACCTTTCCACAAAACGAGGCTCTTATTTTAGTAGAATATATCTGCAACAATAGGAACATGAAATTTGATATTTTGAATGTTTCCTTAAGCCATTATATTGAAAAACTTCACTTTAAACATTAATTAATTTCTTCAAAGAGAGTGTTGAAATGTTGAAGGTTCCCATTGACTTAACATTACCACCGGAAGTTGATGGGTAAGGCGGAAGTTCTACTTTACCGCAAATAAACTAAACAAAATAATTGTCCATATGTCCATCATTTGTCCAGTTGTGAAGGCTACAAATTTTGATTCCGCAGTTGCAAGTTAATTCGATGCTGACAAGACACAATAAACAATCAATCGAACTTCTGGATCTATCAATCAATGAGCTGTGACGGTCGGTTGTGTGACTGAGAAGAATGAGTCCTCGAGATACATTATTGAATGGTAAATGAAATCTACTGTTGACAGAAATAATACTAATGAAAGATTTGAACTGCACAATAAATAACATACGTAGATTTCATTAATATGTTAACTAATTCAAGAAAAATTCTCTCAGATTTATACAACACAATCTAAAATACCGATAACTTTAATTTCTAGATAAATAAATCTTTGATTTTTCGGTTCGATTTAAGGATGTTTAACCAACCGGGTTTTACCGAAAACCGTTTTTTTTTTGTTTCATTTAACCGGTTTTTTCGGTTATTTTTTTTGCCCCGGTTATGTTTTCTAAATCAAATAACCGGGTAAGAAAACCGGATCGGAAGATAGGCTCTATTCTAGGTTCGATTGGACTAAAATTTACCAAGCTTTGAATTTCATCTTCTTAGGCCAATCAACGACAACTGCTTCCTCCAGGCGTCTGTTGGTCGGCGGTTTGCTGAAAGAGTCGCTATGAACAGACAAATATTGACCAAAAAAATTTGTCTACAAACGGCGCTTGTTGTTTCTATTTAAAAAAAAACGAAAACTGGTTATTTTCAGCTGTTATAACTGCCAGGTTAAACAGAAGGTGAAAAAAAAAACACCTGAATAACCGGAAACCGGTTATTTAACCGCCATCCCTAGACCGGTTTGCCAAACCTTCTTGCCAAGAGCTATGCATTCTAGCAAACCTACACGAGTCACTGACTCAACGACTCTTGTCGTTGACCAATAGATGACTGATTAGGCGTTAATGGCTTGTACGCAAATGTTACTGTACGCAAGTGTTTCAACACCGGCGTAGCGAGGGTAAGTGGCGCCCGAGTCATATTATTGTTTTTTCGCTCCCCTCCTGCCATCATCAGTGATTTAGCTCGTGCAAGCGGCGCCTGGGTCATGCTATTTATTTCGCACCCTCCTTGTATTTGACTTTAGAAAGTGCCATAGACGCATCCACGTTCTGTCACTACAGTGCAACAAAAATAGTCTTGTGGGTGTGCGTGAATGCAGTCCGATAAGCAGGAATTCTAAGAATTATCTTTGATTCTAAGAAAACAATCGCAGCACAGGTGATCAATCAGTACTTGTGCACATCTTCAACAGAGATCACCAATAAATTTCAACGCAGCGCTCAAAGGTTTCTTATCAGTTCACCAGCTTGCTTGCTGATCAAATTCCAATCGGCTGCTCTTACCTTGAGAGATTGCTTTTCAACCTTTTCAACAGGAAGCGGCCTCAATACGGAGGAAGAGACGTAATCTGTAGAAGGTTCATGACATTTCTGCCTTCTAGTAGATAGATCCACAGTTCAGGATTTTTCTAGAAGATTCTTTTTGTCGCCAATTTATCGCCAACTAACCAAGTTTGTCGCCAAGATTAGCATGTCAGGGAAACAATTTTAGAGCTTTGTGGCAATAGTCAGTGGCGTAGTGATAGTAAGTGGCGTCAAGAAAATATGATTTTTTTGTTCCAGTCGTCATCAGTGATTTAACAAACATAAATGGCGCCAGAGATATGGTATTATGTTTACTTCCCCTTATATTTTGCTTTAAAAATGGCATAAAAGAAGCAGTAATTTCTTGACTTCTTGGTGACCACCTAAAACTGGCGCCCGGGGTATCCATACCCCCTTGCTCCCCGGTCGCTACGCCGCTGACAGTTCGAACAAAGAAAGCAAACACAGCAAGAGAAAGCCACGATTTTCAAACTAAAAATTGAAGTAAAGATTTTTTTTATATTTAGCTCTTTTTCTAAAAAAATAACACATAACAAATAATTGAACAGTGGTTTAGTTTAGTTATATCAACGTCCGTTCTGAAGCCATAAGGGGGCTATTTTGAGACGGACTTCGTCACTTTGAACCAAGGTCAGATGACGAGGACGGCGCCTTGGCTGGCAGACCTCTCTCCGGGGTTCCGCACCACACCGGCCATGGGACTACATATACGGCGGATCTTCAGTGGAATCCTGTGGCCCTGAAACCAAGACCCTACCATTAGACCACCCCGGCCTAGGTTTTTCAAGCTAATTAATAACTTTATCCCACTTATAATCTGTTTTTGCAAGACACTCATTGTGGGACCATGGGCGGTACCTGATGGTAATGTCTCGAAAGAGTAGGCCGCGGTGACCTAGTGGTAAGGTCTCAGAGCTGAAAAGTTTCAGGTTCGAAACCCGATTCCACTGAAGATCAGTCGTGTTTTGGGCCTGTTGCGCGTTAAATCATGCGCAGAGGCCAAACGTCCTCTCGTTGGTGTGGCATCGAAAAAACATTTCTCCACCGTACATTCTCTGTATGTTTTTTCAATTTCGTTCGAAAATGGGGGGGTGGACGCGACCCTTGATGCCATATCTATTCGTTTTCATATGAAATTAAAATGATCGAAATCTGTCTAGTGGTTGGGGCTGACGAATATGTCTGAAGGTTATACCGTATTATTTTAAATATATAGATGTTGTAAAAGCATCCCCAGATTTTCTGCAAATCGTTCTCATTACAAATATATGTCATTTCTAGAGCCCATTTTCATGGTATAAAGAAAAGGTCTAATAAGGCTTAGTTTTAGACAGCCATTCCCAATTTCGATAAGGAATTCACTCACCACAATATATCTTTTTTGTATTAAACAATTACAATATTATGAACGAGTTTTCTGTTTTGTTCATTTGAGGTAAAGTAGGACTTCCGCCTCACCCATCCACTTCCGGTGATAATATTAAGTCAATGGGAACCTTCAACATTTCAACACTCTGTTTGAAGATAGTAATGAATGTTTAAAATGGAGATTTCTAATGTTATGGCTTAAGGATACTTTGAAAATATTTCGTGTTCCTATTGTTGCAGCTCTCAGAATTTGCATAAAATAAGAGCCTTATTTTGTGGAAAGGTTGCCATAACAATTTTTTATCGCTCTTTTTGCCGCTGTGTATACACCAGAAAGAACCGATTCGAACTTGGCGCTCGATATGGAATCCAATTTGGCGATCGCTTCGATTGGAGGATTACTGGAAAACGGAAGTGGACCCTCACCACGGAAGTTCTGTGAAAACAAAATAAACAAATGAGAAAATTCGTCCATATAACTTAAAATATGTCAATAAAAATATAAAGCGAAAAAAACCTGCTTTTTAGAGATCGGAATTGCCGTGTCTTGACCTTACCTCTGTCTGAGGGATCTTCGCACGGGCCGCTCGTAATGGGGTCTCTTATGCGAGAGCCCGATTAATTGTCGCGGTGGCCGGGCCATTAAAGCTCTCATCATGCCTAGGCTGTTCGGAGTAATTCGTTTAGGATTGTTCTTTGGCTTTTTGCGATGCGGGATTGTAGCTGAAATTTTGTTAACCTTCCATCGGGCGCGCGTACATAGGAGATACTTATATGTTGCATCGTATTACATATTTATATCGTGCTGTTTTACAAAAATAAATACAACTTTTATTTATGTAATCTGCATTTACTAGCTTTATGCCAAACAAAAATTTTATAAATAAAAATTACACTTAAATTTATAAAAGAACGATATAAGTATATAACACGATGCACAATCTTCTGCATGCGCGCCAGCTGGAAGGTAGAGCCCCATTTTTTGAAGGCCCGTGCAGATTACCGATAGGGTCATTGATAAGTTATGCTATAGAGAACGCAGAATGTGGCCAACTGATTTAAGAGATCGCGATAGACGGAAGGCCTGTATTGAAATCACTCTCTTATTTTGAGCCACCATCGATTTCGAAGAAAATCCGTTGAATAACACCTTGACGTAAATGACGTCTGTAGACTGATCGTGCCTGATCGGAAAAGCACCGGATCCTTCTTTTTCTCCTTAGGTCCCCTCTCTTCAGTAGGAACTGGACTCAATAACCTTGAACGACCTTACGCACTCATTAGGATCATTTAAGAGTTTGTCGAAATTCAGCGATGGCGATGGTAATTAACTAACGTCATCGGATCGCTGCGCAAACATATTTAAATTGCTACGAAATAAAATTGGAAATAAAAATTCTGCCAATCTGTGAATATTCAAAGAGAGCAGTATATTTCATTACAACTTTAAACAGAGTCAGACACACAGGAATGAAGGATTTGATAAAGCAATAAATCGATTTGAATTTAATTGCAATAATAGAAAACATTGTTACAAATTGTGTTTGAAATGAATTTCGAAATGTTTACTAAAATTGGGGGAAAAGAACATACTCCATTTAAGTTCAGATCAGTAACAAGAAAATTCATCAATTCATGTGATCTCGATCAATTTTAGTTCGGTTCAGTTCGATTAACACGTTGACGTAACAGACGTCCAGTGCTTGGGATTACAGATGCAGATGAAGGTAATTGCCATCCTATATTCATAGTATTATAAATGAGTTATGAAAATGTATATCAGTGTCAAATTTATTTCCTTTGATAGTCTTCAGCGTTCTGGCAAGAATGAAGGATGAAATATTTATCATTAAGTGCAACACACAGTTTATTTCATTTATTCCCAGAATTGCTCGAGTTCTATCTTATACACTCCCTTACAAATGTTTCTCAAGATTGAATTTTGTATCTCTAAATTATTGTTACGCTAATATAAGTGTTTATTCTCGAATTTTTTTTAATTCTGTATCACAAGAAGATCTAAATGAATTCAAATTAACTGAATTAATGCGAAAAATAAAGTTATATTAGTTTCTAATAATATATGTGTTTCTTTTTCTTAAATTATTCCCAAAAATTACCATTTTCGTCTGCACAACTAGCGAGACGTCTCTAGCCGTCTTTTGTATATCGGCGAAATCGAGATATTAAAAACAAATGGCGGCTCTATAGACGTCCGCCATTTCTTAGAAAAATTTGTTAGAAAAAATAATAATTCGATTCTGATAATTTGAAATCTTCATTTAATTCCCCAAGAATCAACGAATTAACGAAAAAATTCGACGGGGGACTGTCTCTGCGGAACGGCCGCTGGAATTGAGGGCTTAGACTTACTTACCTTAATCAACTGTGACTTTCTGTGACTAAAGTCGCTCTATGTGACTATTAACTCTATAGTCTATAGTGACTATTAGTCTAGTGTGACTATGGGACTCTACGTAAAATTCTTCTTGATTTTCACCAACTTTGCAACTAGACTGTGACTAAATCGCAATTCCAAATTCTGAAATTCTTTTTTCATTTTTCAATGTCCATCTTTCTCCGTTAAATGCAACTGAAACCAACTCTCTACGCTAATTGGTTGCGGAGCTATAAGCGTTTAACTTTAGCACGAAATTCGAAGTAATTCAACAATTCTGGAGTAATATTTTGCGCGAAAGTAAGATCGATGAATGAATTGCCTAATGTAATTGGATAGTCTCCTTGCGCGCGCATCAGTTGCTGTGACGTCATCAAAATTTTTCATGATAGAAACAAACTTTCAACTTTGATTTTGAACACGATTTCGAACTTTGCAGCTCGACTGTGACTAAACTGTAATTCCAAATTCTAAAATTCTTTTTGTAATCTTCAATGTCAACCTTTCTCTGTTAAATGAAACCAAAACCAACTCTCTATGTTATTTGGTTATGGAGTTAGAAGCGTTTAACTAAAAAGCGGCATAATTTGTTTCTTTCCCGACACACCATTAGGAGTATGCAAGCCTACGTCAAAAAAGTTGCTTTTGTCGACCATCACTGATTTCAGATTGAGAGTCGACGCTTTTTAGCATAACTTATAAACGCTAGAGTTTAAATAAATGAATCGGATTCGTCTGCTCTTTTGGCCTGCTGGACCCCAGAGTTGCTATATAGGGTTGCTATTCCTCTACTCAGTCCCATATTACTATTTGCCCCTTTTTCTGGCAACACCTAGATTCTATTCAACGAGCTTGTATGTCTAAAATATTATTTCGAGAAAAATAATACCAACCAAAATTGAGAAGTTACTATGAAATTGTTGTGTGAAATTATGTGATTGTTGCGTGTTGTATGAAGTGTGGAAGAGAAATGGCTGAAGTTTTTTTTCAGATGTAAAGGATATTGATCAGAAGTCGTGTCCATGAAATCTATGCGAATACATGTTTGCCATTCCAGCCCGCAATGCAAACATGGAGAGACTATTTTTCATAATGTCTTCTCAATAGTCAAACGGAACAAACAGGTTGTAAGTGGAGAAAAATGAAGCAATTTTGATTTGTCAATAAATTTTAAAATGACATAAAGTGGCTCAATTTTATAATTATGTGAAAGAAGAGAATGATATAATTAATCATTGATAAATGATATAATTAAAAATGTAAAATCAACGTTATATGTCTAGGCTGAAAAGGGTTAGAAAAGGGGTCTTTTTTCATTACTTTCTCGTATATGAAGTATACAAAGAGAAAGTATTGTAATCGTCAAAAATTTCGAACTCGAGATTTTGACGAATCTCCACGTTTCAGACCTCCCTGAGTCGAAAAACACAATTTTGGAATTATGTCTGTCTGTGAACACGATAATTCGAAAACTATTAGAGCTACGGAAATGAAATTTGGTATGTGACCTTGACACATCATTTGTAGGTTTCCATCACAGTTTGGACAAAATCCGCCTACGGGAAGTCTGTTTGTCTGTCTGTCCACTTTCATGCGAACGCTATAACTCAAAAACTTGAATCGCTAGTTGGATAAAATTTGGTACACAGTTTTATCATCATGAATGTAGGTCCGTATAAAATGTTGGGCCAAATCCGTCGAAGGGTTGACTGTCTGTCGGTCTGTATAATCGCACACTTGTGAACTCTTTAAGACAATGACTTTGAAATTTGGTATTTGACCTTGTAATCTTAATTGTAGATTTGTGTCTAATTTTCATTTCAATTTATTTAAAAAATGTGTTCAAATTGCATATTTGGTTCAAAATGCTCATTGCGACTGTGTGTTGGCGAGCGTTTCGCTTATTTCACTCAGGTTAGTATGGCTGTCTTTTGACCGCAAACACGCCCTTCGGAAATTATGGCAACCCCCAAAGCGAAACTTCGTTCTGACATTCTTCAGATGGATGCCTGTGATTAACCAGAGGTGTGGTGAAATCTTGCGTGATATCTGTAGTAAGAGTTCGCACTCAAAAACGTTAAATAAAGTTGTGGTACCTCAGCGCGAGTAGAAATTGCGAACATACGCAATTTTTTTGCAAAATATTAAGTTTTGGGGAATTCATAAATTTTATATGTTTCATTGTAAATCACCATAATTTTTTCTCGCAATAACCAGGTCTTAGGTAAATACCCCAAAAGTATTTACCTACGCACTGGGTATTTACCCACCCCACATTACTGGTCGTACGCGAGAAAGTTTCGGGGAGGCCACTCGCGCTGGTTATTGTAACTGTTCATTTTATAAATTGCTTAAACTTTATTGATATTTCATCAGAACCATGAACTGCCCACTTGTTTCATGCTTTGTTTATTTAGAACTGATCAACCCAGCTATCGTGGACCAGAGGCCATCTCCTTCCTTCGTCACGTGCCTTGGTGGTGACGTCAGCCAAGGCGTGCATCGGCGCAGCAAATTAGCACAGAGACTTCTTGTGTGCTCTTGTCCCTTATTAGCGTCACTTCCGTCTTGATCGGGAACGGTTCCCATGGAAACGCTTCCTCACTTCTGAAACGCCGCTCTGTTGAGACAGCGGCAGTGACACGTGACCTCTTCCGGGATGGAGCAAAAGTATTTCTTTCTCCATCCCGGCAGATCGTTTGCAGAAGCGGCGCCTCTCGTCAATCTGCTTCGAGAAAACGATTTTTTTCCTCTCTCTCGGTTCACGTTTGTTTACCTACGGACTTTCTCGACACAGGGTATCGATCTTCCATCGGATGCGGGGGGTGGCGAAGGTCAAATAAAACGAAAAGACTGATGAATTTATTTTTTGAATCTTTCGTGGCCCTTGAGTCCCCTTGCGGTCTTTCTTCATCCGTTTCAATCTGCATTGTTTCAAATGAATTAACCTTCCGACAGACGCATCTAATACGTGAGAGGAAGCACCCATATTTTTTGTGCCTAAGTGCGGGTTTTATCGAGAAAGGTGTGGGACCTCTAGTAGCTTCCTGGATACCTACCACTCACACGAGGGTGTCATGGATTTTCTCTAGTGCGCTTTCGATGTGCGTGAGGGGTAGATGAATTGCTCCCGATAATGTTTGCATTTTTAATTTCCCGAATTTATCTCAATATTTCTTTTTATATATACCTACGTCCCAGCCTCTCATTCAATGATAGTGATCGTTATTTCCGATATGTTGTTTAAAAAATGTCGAATTATTTCGGGCTCTCATCGACAACGGCTGTCGTTGCTATGGAACCTTGCGGGAAAACAAATCGTCTGCTCCCTTCTGAATTCCTGGACATTTGGTTGGTTGAAATTGCAGGGAAATGCAGAAAAGTTATTTAAAAACGCAAATATAGCTTTGTGTCACCGAGTACTTGAGTCTACTAAGCTTTTACCTTTAAGCAAAGATTTCACTTTTAATCTCACAGATGAGTTGCGCCCGAACGCGTTAGCATTTCTATTGCGCCGGAAAGAAGGGTAAATTAGGCATTTTAGTTTACGCTAACAATGTACGGGGGTCAGTGAAAAAGTTAGTTGCACTGCTCGAGAAAACAAAACAGGAGAGAAATTTTACAACGATGTTATACGCACACTAAAGTACCGCACAAAAGCTACTTTTCGATGTAATCACTTCCTTTATTTACACACTTGTCGAGTTGATCTGTGTTCCCAGCGAAGAATTTCCGCCCAATAACCAGTATATTGGGTTCAGCACAAATTTCACTGAATTCGAGATGCTTGATAGTGATCTTACGCACACTTCCATGGGAAATATCCAGTTCGTTTGAGATTCCGTCTACTTCCACGAGTCTGTTCGCAAGAATGCTTTCACTCACGAGAGCAGCGGTCTCAGAAATTGTCGCAGTTGATGGCCTTCCCTCGCGCTCAGCGTGTCAATATCTGTGCGTCCCTTCTCGAACATGTTGCACCACTTTGCGATAGCTTGACGTAACATTGCATTTTCACCGTGCACTTCACGCAACAGCCGATACATTTCAGTGCAGTTCTCGCAGTTCAGTTTCCTTCTCGCCCACAAGGAACGAACCACTGCACGCATTTCCAATTTGCACGCCACTTGCAGCTGCCGAGATATGTTCACGACTCATTATCGGACAAACTCAAATTGCCGCGAGGAAGCCGCTACGTCACACGATGCAGACAAATGTCTGGAGTGTTGCCACAAAGTTTCATCAAAATAGCCTTTCACCGAACATTTTTACGAAGGAGTGCAACTCACTTTTTGGCTGACCTACGTATTAAACAAGCCGGAGGCAACCTCGACCTCCGCGGATCCTTCCGCTAT
Organism: Araneus ventricosus; assembly: GCA_013235015.1. Classification (NCBI taxonomy): domain Eukaryota; kingdom Metazoa; phylum Arthropoda; class Arachnida; order Araneae; family Araneidae; genus Araneus; species Araneus ventricosus. The sequence goes on from BGPR01001410.1 coordinate 240,898, forward strand.
ACGGCACGTTTGCTGCTATAACATGTTCTTCGCCCCTGCAATTCTAAATGATTAATGCAGAAATGTTATTGATCTCGGCCGAAGCCAACAAAAGTTGTAGGAAAAGCATTATCTTATGGCCACTCTAGGGGTAAATGCACCAAAGATAAAAGAGGAGAAACAGTAGATTAAACTAAAGTATTTATTTATTAAAAATAAATGAAATGAGAAAAGTATTTACACAGATATTATTTGCATTTTAGACAAGAGGGATTTAGGGTTTGTTACTTACTTAAATTAGCAACTTACGCCTCGTTAAAAGATTTAGTTATAGCCATCGCCGCCGTGCTAACAGGGAAAAGACCCCTTAGCTGCCTATGCTCACCAATCCTACCGCATGACCGTTCTTACTGATTTCAAAAAGTCATCTCCCCAGGATTCAAACACTACACTCGGTTTTTTTAACGGAGAAACACCCACACATCACGTGATTAGCACGAACAGACCGTGTGATCGTTATCTTCCGATATCTTTCCGCTGACACAGCAATTATTCAAATGAGCTTGTACGGAAAGTGAGAAAATATTATTAGGAAGGAATTAAACTCACGCTTTTAAGCTAAACGGGAAAAATACAATTCCTACATTAATAATTCTTATACTTATATTAAACGGTCCCGAATCTTGTGTGGGGACTACAACAATCTGAACCAATAATGTGGATACATGTCAAGAATTTTAAACCTACCACCCAGGGCCGGCTATAGGAGATGTAGGTCCCAAATGGAAAAAATGTTGGTTAACCCAGGGTTGCAACCCAACTCCCCCCCAAGTCTATGGAATCACAAGAATATAAAAAAAAGTTTGTTATAGACACTTCTCCATATTTGGAGGTGGCCAAACCAAATTTTTTAAAAAGTTTTTAAGAATCTAAAAATGTGGAGTTAAATGGAGAGTAAAATGTAACACTTTTAAATTCTCGACCCCATTTTTGCGCCCTCTGGTCATGGCACCAAGGGTCCATGTTGTTCATACCCCACTCTAATCACACCACTAAACTGAGCCGACAGTAGATTACACTCAGGTACGGGGTTCCTTAGGAGCGGGACCCAACCCAGATAGCAAAGAAGGTTGCGGAAAGGTTGCCATTTCACTTTCAATAGGCTGTCCGCGAAAGCATTACCTCGCAAACCATTGCCACAAGATTTACGTAGTAAGCTTTTTATGAACTACCTGTCGCATCGTGTATAGCTCCTTTCGGTACAGTGGTTAGTGCTCCGGCCATCTAACTCTATGAACGCGGGTCCGATCCCCGGCTTGGAGTCATTTGAAGTTTTGTCACAATCTACAACGAAATCGTACAAGTAAGTTAAATTAAAAATTAGATCAATCAAATTAATTGAAATTAATGATTACGATTCCTAATTTATCTAATTAATTGGCATTCTAGATAACTCTAAGTTGGTCTAAGATGACGTCAGAAGAAGGGGGATAAAAAAGGGGGTGGACCCCTCTGTAGGCGTACGGTTTCGGAGGGGGGAAGGGGGTTCTATTTTGTCCGCCGAAGGAGGGCTCTTAACAACCTTCTGAAAGACCTGAAACAAGCTTGTGTGAGAAAATCTTGGGGAAATCTTACTAAAAACCTTGTTCCTTGTTGACTAGGCAACATTTCCGCTACCTTGCCGAAAGGTTCAACCCTTGTCAAGGAAACCTTTGTGACAACCCCTTTACCCTTGCCGACGACAAGGTTTCCAAAACATTTTAGACAAGCTTTCTTTGCTATCTGGGAATTGGTCCAATCGGCTAAGGCCGGCCCTGCTACAGCCCAACTTTTGTAACCTGCAATATCACTCTGTTTGCGTCCTGTGCTCGAAATTCTTCGCTTGTCTTTGTGTCTGCTGTGTTTGTATGTGCACTTACGTTATTCAAGATTTCATTACCTGTTACCCTCATGTAAAACTCACTTTCTGATTCAGAAATAAAGCACCGATGGGGGCGCTGGCCCTGCGGAGGGTTTTGTTCCTCTTTCCACTCCATGCTCATCAAACTGGCAAGATAACCCTAGAGGTTAAAGGAAACAGGGGCAGGGCAAATCCAGGATTTGGGTCGGGGGGCCGCCAGCTGAGGTCCTCAAAATTTTGTCTCGTCGTGACGAATGTCAAACCTCATGGCTTATGTAAACCAAAACACTTTAACTTTACAGACTTTCCTCACCTGACAATAAGAATCATAAAGAACACTACAATACTTTCGATAATTTAATAAAAATACAATGAAGTAAATGGCCAAAAAAGTTCTTCGACCGCGTCAATGCTTCAAGTACAAGTGGAATGAATAGAAAGGCAGGCAAATTTTCGAGCCTGTCAAGCCAGAAAGCAATGTTGTCACGTTTTTATTATTTTTTAATGAAAGAGAAATGAGGAACAAACAGTCATAGTGATTTTAAATAAAATTAAGAATTCTGGTTTAGATCTGGGGGGTCTGCAGCCAAATAGATATATTTGGATATTTTAACTTAGATTTAATTTCGATATTTTAAATATATTTAGATATTTTAACAAGCATCACAAAAAACAAAAAAACTAATTATGTAAGCAAAAGCTATAGTAAAACAGAAAAACACAATAATATTATTGGCAAAATAGTACAAGACATTTCATGGCATAATTCATGATTATCCTAAATGACATTCCGTAATCCTTGTTTTGACGAAGAAAAACATGAAAAGTCCAAGAGTTCATAAACATTTATAAAGTAAGAGTCCAAAAGAAGAGTCCATAATAATTGTCCAAAGGACAATAATAGTAGTCCATGGAAGCAAAACAGTTCCAACAGTAGTCCATTACCTTACCTTACCTTGCCAAACCTTGGCTGAAGAATACTGTTATCTGGAGAAGTTTTCAGTAGTCGAATGTATTTTCTCTAATGAATTTGACCTTTGCTACTTAAGTTGGACATTGATGATCAAATGCAGAGTGGTATGTGGCATATCTGGTATGAAATTTAGAGTTATTGTCACGACAATTGATACATCGTAGGAAGTCTTCTCGACAAGATTTACAATTAAGAAGACGAAGAGACTAACCATTGCCGGATTTCGTTCCCAATTTAATTAAAAATATACAATTTTGGCGCAAAGACAACGTATCAAATTCCATCATTCTAGCTCGTTCCGGTGTTGATTTATTATGTACACGAAGACGCAAAGAAAGATTAGATGAAATTTGTTCCTCGGGCTGTTTTATCTGTATCGTTAACTAATTTACATTAAATGATACAAAAACATTAAGTCGTAATTATTATATAATTAGGCGCCTCTAATATATGAGTGATTGATATTAATGGTGTGGTTATTAATATATGGATGATTATATATTTAATTCATTTTAATTTAATAAATTATGGGGACGTACGACTCTTAAACCTCGAAAAAATGGGGGAAATGTCAAATTCGATACGTTATATCTCTGAAAGAATGCAATTCACAAACTCACTTTTATTCTAGAAGAATATCTATCGTTTCTCGTATAGTACACACATTTTTAAACCTTTATATTCGTATGTATTTATTTGAGAGAGTAATAAATATGGGTACAATTTTCGGAGAAAAAATGAGATAGTCACCTTGCGCTCTTGATTACGGATAAAATATTGATCTAAACACAATGTTTTGGGTGTATAAGTAATCCAAACTGCTTAAGAAACTGACTTACAATTTATTAACATTTAAATTCAATTTTTTATTTTATATACAAATTTAAAATAAAATGTTAAAAATAGTTATAATTTCAACTTTTCTTACCCCAGCCCCGAAATAAACTCCTTTGGAGAAAATATTAAGAAAATCTGTGTTTCAATTTGTAGGACATAGGGTAATACATATTCAGTAAAAATCTTATGTAAAAATATTCAATAGTTCTTGAGATATTGTGCGTGCAATATCAAAAAACACATTTTGAGATATGGCCATTTTCAATGTTTACGTTGAACATACATTTTCCTTCATAACTTTCATAATTATGAGAATTTTTTTAACGCGGATGGTTTTAAATTGTTCAGAAAAGACTGGGGAATAATATATATATTCATAAAACCGAAAATTTTCGAGGTTTAACAGTCATATGTCCCCTTAATTTTAACCCACATAATTTTAAAAGTGTTATTTACTATTAATGAGAATATGTCAATCAACAAAAATATCAGATTTTAATTCCAAATCATGAAAAAAATGGACAAATAAACTTTGATGAAGCAATAAAATGAGCTGCATTTTTTCAAAATAAAATAAGGCAATTATACAAATAATACTTAAGAATTAAATTTCAAAATTTATTAAAATTAGAGACAAAATATCGTACCAATAAAAAAGGCAACGTTAAAAAATCTATTTTTAAGTCAATGTGAAAAGCGGAGAATTATTTTATATAATTTCTCAGCATAGGAAAACCATGCTATTTAAACGTTTTATGAAAGAATGGCTGTTTGGCGTTCATTACAACAAAGAAAAGTATTGATGCAAATCACATAAAGAATATTTTGTGAATGCTTAAAATTGGGGAAAACATTGTATAGCAATTAAATTGGTATAATTGAATAGTAATTCTTTTTTTTTATTTAAAAAGTAATTATTTTTTTATTTAAAACGTCATTCTCTTTTTTATTTTAAAAATAATTCTTTTTTAACTATTATTCTTTTAAAATGTTATAAAAATCATTTATATGTTACTATATCTTCAGAAGTTATCGTTTGTAGATAACAAAATTTCAGTTATTTTTAATGAATTAAAATTGTTTTATTAAAATTGAAAAAACTCTTTCCAGTGCACATTCTCATCCTCCAAAATATGTTTGCGCCAAATTTGATAGCTCTAAGTTGAACAGTTTGCGCTGTGGAACGTCAACACACACATTCCAAGACAAGCCAATTAGAGTTTTATCTCAACAAATACTGAAAGAGAATGGTTGTGTGTGTGTATGCCTGTTTATGCTTACAGCAATTTTTTTATACCTTTTCGGCTTAAATCGGACAACCTGTCAATATCCTTTATTTATGTCCATGAGTGTGATTTATTTTCCTTTTACGTCTGTTTCTTGCGCTTGTGCCTCGACGGACCGCTTGCTCTTACATCTCAGGACCTCCAGGTTTTTATACCTTTCCTGACAGGATGTGACATCACATAGAACTCTCTGAAGAAATCCGGAACTCGGCTTCTATGAGAGATATTGCGAAAATTCTAGTATTTTTGAGTATCTTCGTTTTGTCGCCAAAGTCGCTAAATTGTCGCCAAGTCTCCAAAACGGTAGCCAAGGTCGGGGGTAGTTGGCCTCCATTCCCCGTTCAGTAGTAAGAACCTCTCTCTCTCTCTTTCCAACCATAAAACTAACATTGTGGGAAAGCAACATTATATGTTCGTAAAAATATTACGGGTGAACAGGTGGTCGCCGAAGGCGCCTAGTTATCTTTAATTTATGGACATGAGTGCTATTTATGTCTGCTTTCATGCCTATTTCTTGCGTTTGTGCCTGAATGGGCCACTTGCTCCCATACATTCCTCTACAAAAAGTGTTTATATTACTCATATGTGTTAATTGCGATTCTCTCCGTCCTTTCTTTCCCATTAAACGGAGCTATTGCGACATGATGACGCAACAATTTAATTACGAATTAATTTAATTAATTCACTATCTATTATTTAAATATGAAATGGCATCTTATTGTTTTGTCATATCGAACAATTTTTTGTGCTGAAAGTGTGTCGATAGCTGCAATTGCTTAGAAGCTATGAGTTGAAAAATGATTTTACCTTTCAACCTAAGCATGTCACCCCTCGTTGGAAATCTCCCGTCATTTGCAGTCTCTTCCACCCTCTCTCGATCTTTCAGCTCTAACCTTATGAAAATAGAGGAGGAAATGTTCTTTTCCTTATATCTCCGGACTGCCTTTGTCGCCCGGCTTGCAGACTGGGATTTTGTCCCTCAACAGGCCTTTTGCTTAAAAATGTTTGTTGCAGTGCGCACAAGTGCGGAAAAGTCTCGACCATGAGTTGCAATTCACTCGGTCTTTTCTTTCCCATTAAATGGAACCTCTGCGACATGAGGCTGCAACAATTATAAACTGCATCTCTTTATTAGCATTCGCACGCAGAATCGTAATAAAGCCGCCCCCCTCGACTGTCATTACGGCAGTCGGTTCATCGAATGCGGGGGCTTATTATTGGAAATCGCTAAATTTCATTTCCGATATTTTGTTTATCGAAAATGTTTTCCAATAATGCGGCCTCATAAAACTCGCAGAGCAGGAAGATGAAATATGGTGATTCCTTAAGCTTTGCGGCCACAGATAAGTAAGTGCACCACGAAATACCGATACACACACTGCGTCGAGAGGAACCTCAAGAAATTAAGATAAAGTGAAATATTGGGTTCAGAAATAGTTCATGGCCCTCCTTTTTTCACTTTCTCGTACACGAAGTATACAAAGAGAAAGTACTGTAATCGTCAAAGTATTCCAACTGCAGATGTTGATGAACCTCAATGTTTTAGACCTCCCCAGAGTCCAAAAAACACAATTATGGAATTATGTTTATCTGTGAACACGATAACTCGAAAACTATTATAGCTAGAGGGATGAAATTTGGTACGTGATCTTTACACATAATTTGTAGGTTTCTTTCAAATTCTGGACAAACTCCGTCCAAGCGAAGTGTGTCTGTCCATCTGTCCGTGTTCATGCGAACACAATAACTCAAATACTTAAATAGTTAGGTGGATAAAATTTGGTTCACAGTTATATCATCAGGAATGTTCCGTATCAAAGTTTGGAAGAAATCCGTCGAAGGATCGAGTGTCTGTCTGTCTGTGAACACGATAAATCCTAAATGCAACGACTTATATAAATGAAACTAGCTATTATGCCCGGCGTTGCTTGGGATTAAATCACTTTTAGGTCTAATATTTTTAATGAAAAAACTATTTTTGTATACAAAATTATAATACAAAAAATCCTTTATCGTCTGAAACATTTTTACTTCGAATTTCGTTCATAAATAATGAAGTATAAGAAGGATTTTGACGAATGTTTTGGGTCAATTAATTAAATAATTAAATTTTCATTAATAGAAAGAGTCAGAATAAACCAGATCGATAGTTGTTCCCGATATAAATTATGAATCGTCTCCTTTTAAACTTTTCTCTAGTATTCTTCCAGAATCTTGTTTATATGTTCTAGCAGCAGCTCTTCATACGTATACGTCAGTCAAAAATTTAACTATTACTTTTTTCATCAACTGTAGTAAAACCTCGATTAACCGTTTCCGTCCGGATCAGGGCCGTGACGGATAACCGAATAGACGGATAACAGAAATCCCTTAATGCACATGCGCAGTATCGCGATTTCCCTGCTGGCTTGGGAAGAAAATGAAAATAAAATTCTTTAAAAGTGAATAATACACACATGTTGTATTTAAATTCACAGAGCGATCAATATAAACTTCAATATAAGAGTATTAATGCACAGTAACTAACACGCTAGCGACTGATTAATCTGGATTCGGCATGCCAGATCAAGGTCACCTCCTCCGCTTCCGCCATCAGTTTTCTACAGTGGGGGGGGGCAATTTCAAATAAGTCTGCTCATATTTTTTTTAAGATGATGAGGGATAACGGAAAGTGACTGTTAATCGAAGTTTTCAGTAATCACTAAATTATTCAAAATTGATTTTTAAAAATGCCACATTAAATTTTTAAAGAAGAATAAAATGTGAAAGTATAAATTTTAAAGTTTTTTAAAACGCTCCTACCACAATACTACCTGGTATGGAAATCAAAATTTAAATTTTAAAATGAAACATTCATCATAAAAGTGAGAAAAATACTTTTATTGAGCGTCTTGAGTTCTACTCATGCGTATCTTAAACGATTTACTAGCTGCACGACCCGGCGTTGCACGGGCAATCTTGAATAATGGGATATTCCCGGGCGGAGAGAAGTGAGATCACGTGAGGCCTTCGGATCCATATTTTTTCATATGCCCGGCTCCGTTTTTTTTTTCAACAAATATTGTCACTTACTTTCTCCAAGAAATGTAAATATTCTTTCAAATCTAGTCTTTTTATTACTAATTTTCATATGCCCGCCTCCGATTTATTTTTTTTACATATATTGTCGCTAACTTAAACGTTACGTTCCCCCCAAAACGTATTATCTTTTCTTTATTCTTCTGTTTCTTCGGCTCTTATGTGCTGGCTACGTTGTCCCTTTACTGCCAATCGTCTATTTCTTTGTTCTTCTGTTTCCTCGGCTCTTTTCTCCTGCCCACGCTGTGCCATGTCTGACAATCTAGCTGTGTGGCCCGGCGTTGCACGGGCTATCTCGAATAATGCATCATTCCCTGTAAAAGATTTGTAAAAAAAAATATTCCGTGTCCTAGCGAAATGAAAGGTATATCTCAGAGGTTCCCAACCTTTATTCCCTCGCGCCCCTCTTGATTAATTTTTGACATATCCTCCCCCACCGTCTATGCTAAGATGTTTTTATCAATAGCTTAAAAGTTAAATAACTCAGATTTGACATTTGCCTGGAAAACATCTGCTCGACTTATTTTATTTTTTATTGCATTTTTACAATAGTTTAACGCCAAAACAAATGAAATCAGTATTGTAATAATTTTGCATTAACTTATAAAGATTGCTAATAATTACACTCCGTATTAATCAACTATTCATGTGGTATAGTTATTAGATGCCAAGGGACTTGGAGAAACTAAGTTCTATAACTTTTTTAATCCCTTATGTTTTCTTGTTTCCGCCCTTAACAACTTTATTTCGCGTACTCCGAAATGGTCCTTTGCGTAACCCCAGGAAAATGCGTACCACAGGTTGGGAATCTCTGTTCTATCTAATTCTTGTCTAGCTGTATGGCCCGGCGTTGCACGGGCTAAATCGAATAATACCTGAGGTTACGTGACACATGCCTAATGTGTGTTATAATATTGTTGAAGTGTGTTGTATTAGTGTTTTCAACTCCTGCTTCAGCTGGGTGTGGATGAGAGGTCATGTGGTAAATTTGGCCATGAATTCTGAAGCAATACACTCCTCTCTTTGTAGACGGTACAATCTGTGCACCCATTGAAACACTTTTACGACCTTATGTTATTTTTGAAATGCACTGATAATTCATCGGAGCCATCCATCAATCCTTTCATTTCCACTGGATAAACTGAAGCCTGCTCAATTATATTTCCATTATGACAACAATGAGTGTAAATTCCTCTGGTATTCTTTTCATCCCGGAAATACAACCCTCCGCATTTCAGACAGAGATTGTCCATTTCTCCACAGTTGTGTTCTTCGGTTCAGAACAGTTCTAGCTGCATAAAAAGTTTGTATCTGATGGTGATTTTGTCCTTCAATAATATTTAGACGGCGTTCTCTTGCATGTTGTGCCATGTCTGACAATCGGCTATTTCTTTGTTCTTCTGTTCCTTCCACTCTTCTGTCCTGGCCACGTTGTGCCATAGTTGCAATCGGCGGCTTCTTTCTTCTTCAGTTTCAACAACTCTCCTTTCACGTTTTCTAATTGCCTCCCGTCTACTGGCAGCATCACCTGCAATTCCTCTTTTCCTTTTAGGCATCGGAAAAAGAGAGAATTGAACAAAACAAAAATAGTAACTTCCAAAAAACAGCTTAAATTAGGAGCTTCACAAATATTTAAACTTGATCAAATCAATGAATAATGATTAAAATCACTAACATAACTAATCTATATCTTTCGGCACATAACTTTACAGAAACAAAACACCCCTTTTAATTTCGTTAAAATGATTTTGTTGGACGTTATATCATGGGATAAAAAAAAGAATTTATACACTTTCAACAATACATTTTTTTATTTCTGTCAGCGTCACTTTTTTATTGTTGTCGTAACAATGTTCTTTAAAGTAAACGACTTCAACAATAAAATGTATTTTGAATTGCGCTGCAACAATGAAAAGAATTGTTATAAAGTATCCGAAACAATGAAAAGCATTGTTGTCAATTAGTTTTTAATTAATATCTTTTTCACTAATTAAAATTTCGATATTTAAATGGCCGAAATGGCTTCCCTGGATTATTCCCCATCTTTTGGTACCTTCCGCGCGCTTCTCCGTTCGGCGGTTCGTGAGAAGATAGAAGGACATACATACATACATACATACGTTTGTTTACCTTCGAATTTTAATAGAGTAGACTAGCTAAGTAACCCGGCGTTGCACGGGCTATCTCGAATAATGCGTCATTCCTTGACGGAGAGAAAAAGTGAGGTCATGTGACACATGCCCAACATTCTCTCCTAAATAAATAAGGAGAAAAGAGCGGTTCAATAATTCCGTCCGCGTAAAGGCTTCAAAATATACTTTTAAAAAATCGCAAAAATAATCTTTATTTTCTAAATTACGATTCCGGAATTATTTTTTGTCTTACTTTAGTACGGAAGGAATGAGATAACCCAGCGTTGATCGGAATCCGTATTTTTTCATATTCCCGCCTCCAGTTTATATGCACATGAAGCAAGATGCACTGAGTACATGAAATCTAAAAGTGAAACCTCATAGAAAACAATAGTTTTAGTAAAAACCCTATATGAGCGATTTAATTTTCCCTGTTTCTTTATATCAATTACCAAAACCCACACAAAACTCTATCCACATTGACTTGTTGCATTGTTCAGGTTTCCATATTGCAACAATACATTTTTTTATTTCTGTCAGCGTCACTTTTTTACTGTTGTTGTAACAATGTTCTTTAAAGTAAACGACTTCAACAATAAAATAAATTTTGAATTGCGCTGTAACAATGAAAAGTATTGTTATAAAGTATCCGAAACCATGAAAAGTATTGTTATAAATTAGTTTTTAATTAATATCTTTTTCACTAATTAAAATTTCGATATATAAATGGCCGAAACGGCTTCCCTGGATTATTCCCCATCTTTTGGTACATTCCGCGCGCTTCTCCGTTCGGCGGTTCGTGAGAAGATAGAGGGACATACATACATACATGCGTTTGTTTACCTTCGATTTTAATAGAGTAGATGGTAACGTAAGTTGTATAAGTAAATTTATGGTAAATTTCAGGTAAGCGTTTGATGAAGAAATTCTTGAACCGTCATCTAACGTGCTGATCGTCTGAGAGTATGAAGTACGGCTCTATGAATCGAATTAAGTTCATTGAATGTTTTTTCACTATTCTTTTAACGAAAGAAATAAGTTTTTGGACGGAGACCATTGCGTCTTTAAAGAAAGGTGGAACAACTTCTTCAACATCGCTTAAATTAGCACCGGACAATTTGTTTTCAATTAATTCATCCATTGTGCTTAAAAACAATCAATTAGAAAAATTAGAATAAATTTAAAATAGAATCTTAACTTAAACTTTAAACAAGAACAGCAACAGTTTGGAGTAATGCTAGCTTCTTACAGAAACATGTCCCAATTATTATTATTTGAATCCATTTCGAATAAAGTTCTTAGACTTTGAAAAAATGGACTAGAATGGATTCCTTGTATGTTTCTGTTTTTATTCGATTACCTCTGAGTTTATTTATTTATTTTTGGCTGTATGATCTTGATTTTCATCCATTGCGGATACTTTCGAAGTCATGATATCTTTTTCACAGTCCGTATACTAAAAAGGAGGAAACGACGTTACTTTATCATTACAACGAACACGAATGAATCCGGACTTCAATGAAACGACGTATGAATGAGAAACGTTTAAATGCCGCTTTACTGTATCATTTTTCATTAATTAATTACTAAATAATTCAAAGCTAATTTTTAAAAAGCGAAATTCATTCTATAAAGAAATGCATCAATGCGCAGCATGGGATCATAAGTTATAGCTTCTCCGCGGTTACAGTGAAGAACTTAAGGAGAGTCAAGTAGACTCCATTTGTGTACGACCCCCATCCGAAAACTGCCCGAGAAGGAAACAACATCCACAGCGATGTTGCCTTTCGTGGGGGTTATTATTTTCATTTCATTAATTCTTCCCGCTTTTATTTGGAGGCGATTCTAGACGACGACTCCATTGTTAGACGACAGAGGAGCATCCAGCTTCCGGGAAGGAAACCGATGAAAGGTAGCGCATGAAAGGCCAGAATGACAAGTTGGATGAGGGGATGAAGGCGCATCCCGGGCTTGGGAAGAAAGGCAGAATTCAGTAAAACATTTTCTCATTTCGAAATCTTACTTTCTCTTTCACCCTTCAGGGCATACTGTATCAAATATGACACGTAATTTATTTTTCGTGTTAATGATGGATAGAAAAATTTTTGTCCGCTCGTACACGCTGAATCAGATTAGAAACATCATAAGAGACCGGATAACAATCATTCGTTCCATTTTCCATGGGCAGCACAGATCCCGTTGACAAGTCTGTGGTAGTCACTTTAAACGTTAATTAATATCTTCAAACAAAGTGTGGAAATGTTGAAAACTCGCATTGACCTGACATTGTCACCGGAAGTTGATGGGTAAGGCGGAAGTACCTCTTTACCGCATATAAACAAAACGGGAAACTCGTCCATTCTGTTATGAAAAATCAAACTAAGGAGATCTAGCTCTAGGCGGACAGCTGCTCAAGCGAAGCACTGCCTCTTCTTCATTGACTCTTCTGAGCATGTCTTTGTTCTGAATAAATGCGCGCTTTCGTGGCCCTAGGTTAGTTTCGGTGTCTGCTTGCCTTGCTGTCCCGCGGCAATGCGCACCGGTTCCGCAGAGAATAGGAAAAAGAGATTTAAAAGGCGGCTTATTGCATTCATTATTATCATTTAAGTCTTTTTCTCATGTCATTTTCATGTCCTAATATTATAATTCAATTCTCTGAACGAGTTTTCTGTTTTGTTTATATGCGGTAGAGTGGGACTTCCGCCGTACTCATCCACTTCCGGTGATAATGTCCGAAGTCAACGGAAACTTCAAAATTTTAACATTCTCTTTGAAGATATTAATGAATGTTTAACCCTCTGAAGCGGTCTGCTATTTTGATGTACTAACTTTAAATCGTAAAAATTTGCTTTTAATTTCAATAATTGGACCGTTTTTGCGTTTAAAAAAGTCACTGAAATTTTATGAATATTTTACTCCATGGTAATTTAATAAATTATGCGTATAAACATGAATTATCTACTTTTGAACTCAGCTTGATGAACGGAAAAATACTTGCAGAACACTTAGAGGGTTAAAGTGGAGTTTTCCAATATTATGGCTTAAGGATACTTTCAAAATATAAAATTTCATGTTCCTATTGCTGTAGCTCTCAATGTTTACTTCAAGATAAGAGCCTCATTTCGTGGAAAGGCTGCTATACTTATTCACTGTCGCTCTTTTTGGCGCTTTGTGAACTCCCGAAAGAACCGATTCGAACTTGGCGCTCGATATGGAATCCAGTTGGGTTTGGCGATCGCTTCGATTGGAGGGTTACTGGGAAACGGAAGTGAACCCTCACCACGGAAGTTCTATGAAACCAACTAAACAAATCAGAAAACTCGTCCATGAAAAATCAAACTTATGCAGTGAAGAGCAAATGTGTCTCCGAGGCGGAGACAATGCGGAAGGTGAAATAATACTTGCGCGGCCCGTCTGTGCAGGTGTTGACAGCAGAGCAGAAAGAATGCGTCCGGGCAGTGCGGGGCTTGCAGATAGAATGAATCATTGAAAGTAAACAAACCGGTAGCGGTGGCTCAAAACTAAACATGAAGGAAACAAAAAATACAATTTGCACAAATTTCGAATTAAATTAAAGTAAAATAATAGGATATAAAAGTGATAGAATAAACATGCAAAATACATCAATATTAAAAGAAAATGAGCAATAGGGATGCGGAACACGAGATGGAAAACGAAACTGAGGAGATCTAGCTCCAGGTGGACAGCTACTCCAGCGACCTCTCTTTCATTTACTATTCTGTGCATGTCTCAGTTCTGAATAAATGCGCGCTTTCGCGGTGCTCTGTTAGCTTCCGCGTTTGTTTACCTGCAGCGATGCGCACCAGCTCCGCAGAGAATAGAAATATTTAAGAGCGGAAGCTGTTCTTGAGAAATTTATTCAGCCCTGAAGGAGAAGAAATCTCGTTTCCCTGTCGCATATTGAAGAGTTTATTTAAGACGTGACACAAATGTCCTTCGAGTCAATAATTTACCCGAAGCAGCGCAAAAAGTTCGGAATCGGCCATATTTCTTGTGTTTCCGTAGAAACATTGAAAAGCATCAGTGGAGAAATACGGCAAAAACAGTTTTTTAAAACACACTTTTACTAATGTACTAAAGAAGTTAATATTTTTTTTTATTTTAATAATAATTTTCTACTTTTTAATCATTGCCGTGATATGAGGTTACTTGCATCTTGCTTGGTGGGTGGGGATTACTTGGACTCAAAACAAAACAAAAACAAAAATCCCAGTCTGCAAGCCGGAGAACAAAGGTAGATTCCTTTAGTCCGGAAATAGAAGGGAAAGAAAAATTCGATTGAGGCAGATTTCCGTACGTGCGACTTCCGTACACCTCGAATTTCGTGCGACTTCCGTACAAAAAAATTAGAACGCTAATAAACTAGTGCGACTTCCGTACAGGTTTTTTTTAAATCCACCTTTCTCTCTCCCCCCCTTAGGTTTCGAGTGGGTCGGTCCAAATAGAAAGGGAGAGTCACAATAGATGACTCCCAAAGATGACAAAAGAAAACCAGTTTCAACAAATTAGTTAAAATCCGTTAACCAATCACGAATAGATATTAGATTGCTTATCAGAACCTATAGTGCCCTCTGTACACTTCAGTTAGTTCACTTTCAGTAGTTAGTTGGTTGTGAAAAAAAATGGCTACGCTAGAAGAAACAGAAACTTCAAAAGGTAAATCTTCAAGTATGATGGATATCAATATAGGAAGCATAGAATTAATAAGGACAATGCAATTTCTTGGCTGTGTCTTAAGAAGGTAACTGAAAATTGTCGCGGTACTTTAAAAAGTAAAAATGGAATTGTGCTAAACGTTTCTAACCACGTGTGCAAGCCCGATATTGCCGAAACTGAAGTTAAGAAATGGATTTGCAATGCCAGGAAACGAGCAAGAATAGAGGACAAAGAAATACCCAGTATTTGTCGAGAAGAAATGCAGCCATTATTTAACAAAGGGTATGATTTCGTAACGAATATACCTAATTTTATTTCTGTTAAAACATATTTCTATGTTGCAAGGAGAAAAGCGCAAGGGGAAGAGAGAGAACCGAAAACTGCAGCAGAAATTGACAATTCAGAAAGATGTAACTAAGATGGAGGATGGAATGAACTTTTTACTAGCCGATGTTTGTGATGAAGACAGAATGCTGGTGTTTGCAACTGAAGATGGAAAAAATGTTTAAAAATATTACAAGAACTTTTTGTAGATGGAACGTTTAAAAGTTCCAGTAAACAGTTTAAACAATTATATTCCGTTCATGTTGACGTTGGAAGTTCTTCAGATCATTGCTGCAGCATATGCTTTGTTATCACGAAAAGACGCATCAATGTATGATAGACTTTTTTCGATTTTGAAAAACGAAGCTGAATGGAATCCGAATACTGTAATTATGGACTTTGAAGAAGCCGCGATAATTGCGTTACGCCGTACTTTTCCAAACGTAAAAATAAGTGGATGCAACTTCAACATCACATAAAGTCTCTGGAAGCATATTCAAGAAATACAAGGATGATGAAAATATAAGATTCCATTTACGAATGTGCGCGGCACTAGCGCATCTGCCAACAGAAGATACTGTTGATGGTTGGATCTGCATTATGGAAGACTCACCAGAAAACGAAAAACTTCAACGGATTTACGATTATTTTATTATTTTGTAAATCAATGGATGGAAAATTCTGTTATTACAATAGCTATGTGGAACTGTCACAAAAAAACTCTATAGAACGAACAACGCTGTGGAAGGCTGGCACAATAAGCCGCATCCAAAAATTAAGAGTTAAGTAAAAATTTTAAAAGAAGAAGCAGGAATATAATAGTTTTTTTGAAAAAGAGACATGTGTTAAAGCTTGAGAAGAAACCATGTTTTAAGAAATACATTAACCTCGACAAATGAATCGACAAAATCTTAGATGGTTATTGTAAAGCACCACCTGTGATTCTGAGACCATACGGTAATGTTTAAGAGCACTGACCATTTTTGGAAAATTTGAGTCGTTCCCAGTATAAAGAAGAGCTGAGAAGGGGGAAAAAAGATAAAAATGTAAAAAAAAAATTCAATAAAAATGTAAGAAAAAGTTAATAAAATGTAAAAAATGGTTTAAAATATAAATTTAAAAAAGGCTAAAAATAAAAGATGCAAGAAAAAATTGCAAAAACTTTTTAAACACGCCAACATTACGCTGCCAGTCCTAAGCCTGGATGAAGTGTGAAGGGAAAGTATAAGAAAGGTGGATTTAAATAAAAGCCTGTACGGAAGTCGCACTAGTTTATAAGCGTTCTAATTTTATGTACGGAAATCGCACGAAATTTGAGGTGTGCGGAAGTCGCATGTACGGAAATCGACCATCACCGAAAAATTCGCCCTCTATTTTCATAAGGATTAGAGTTGCAAGAACGAGAGAGGGTGGAAGAGACTGCGAATGACGAGAGCATTCCAAAAAGGGGTAACAAGCACAAGTTGAAAGGTACTTTCAGTTAGAGGGCACGGAAAATCACTTTTCAGCTCATAACTTCTAAGCAATTGCAGCAATCAAAAAATTTCAAATGCAAAAATTGTTTGTTATGATGAGGCAAAATTCGCCTCATTTGAATTTTCTTTCTATCTTCAATTGGAAAGGAATTATGGGGAATGAAAATTCAACTCCCCACCATTTTCCACCCCCTTCGAGATGGTTGTTTCTTATTGAGGTTTTGCTGTTCTGTGGCAAAAACACGAATTTTTACGATCTGATAACTTCCACATTCACATCTTTGCATACTGGAATTAAATAGAAGGTAAAGAAAAACTGACATTTTATGCATAGTTCGTAACAAAATCACTGTAGTTTCGGCTAGATAGAGAACCACTTAACACATCAAGATTTATTAGTAGGGAATTGTGTGCTCATAAACTAATAATGGGGTTTACATGGACCGATTCAGAAAGTGGCTCGATGTAATCCTTAGCCTCACATTTAATTATTCATTTTATTTTTTCACCTTGAAAGTAACAAACTGGTGTCAATATTTTTTATCGTGTTTTTCATTAAATGGTTCAGCCACGATTCATGTAGGGGAGAGTGGGTATAAAATCCGGTAAGACCGGGTACCCTTGATTCTGGCGCCATTATTGTTTCTATCTAGTAGACAAATATTTAAATGCACTCTTCAATTTAAGAAAAAGGAGCAGTCATAGTGGCACGTCGGAGCTGTTAAATTCACTGCTTTCTGCGAAGGTCTATTTGTTTTAAGACGTCAACTCTCTAATGTTCGTTAGATTTTAAATTATCCTTACTTAATAATCATTACAGATATAAAAATTATATTTATTACTCTTATTATACGCTTATTATACTTATATATAACGCTTATTATACGTTTTCTAAGGATTTATACCCTACCAAACAATAAGGATTCAGTCCAATATTTGCGCAATTCTATTTCGTTTTTTATAACCTCTGCACTCGGGAAAACACCTGGCACTTCGACTGGCGTAAGATCGGTGTAGTCAGTATTAAAGATTCCTCCGATGAAGAAGATAAACACACATCAGACGTTGTTTGTCTGTATTTTAATGATGCATTTTTCAATTCAAATAAAGAAGAAAGGTTCATCCAATGCAGAAACTGTCTTAGCTGGACCCATGAAAGCTGCAGTGACGCGGAGGAAGAAGATAACTGCTTTTCATGTGAATTTTGTAACTAATACTCTTAAATTGTCATACCAAAAAATGATTGCTACTTTTCGACATAAAATCGAGTTTTCCGAATTTCCCATAACATGTGTACCCGGCTTTAACCCACTAGTGGGGTGAAATCGGGTAGTTTGACTTTTTTATAAAAAATAATGAAACTGTGACTTTTGTGGAAAGACATATTGTACTCCGATGAACAATGAATAATTTGATAAAATTTGACAACTCTCTGTCGAATAGCTTAGCTCCACTAGGCGTTCGAGCCTTAGCTGCTCGGTTTTACCTCACTTTCCCCTGCATTAATTTGCAGCTGTAATACCAAAAAATCCCCAGAGGGTAACTTGGGCTCAAATTTTATCAATTTATTCCCTGTATATAATATTAAATTTTTGGCACGTGCTCAAATTAACCTCAGGTCTCAGAAAATGTTACAAAAGTAGTAAAATTTAGATTTTCAAAACTATTACCGTTTTAAAGGCCATCGTTGAGTAACAAAAGTAAAAAAGAGTTTCTTTTTGGGTCCCAGTAACACGATTCTTCATTATTATAAATTTTATTGAAATCAATTTCGATACCGGCTTGTGCCGACCGTATGGAATCAAAATTGAATTACATTAATCGATTTATCTGATAATTAATTTCTGAAAATATTTAAATCGTGCGCTGACTTCCGAAACGCAAAAATATGCAATATTTAAAAACTTTTTCACTGGAGAAGTGAATAGATTATCGATTGCAAAATCGATCTTCACAAATATGAAACGAGTCAAGATGAACAAAGGAGTGTAAAGATATCGATTAATCGCTCACTAAATAAAATGATTTGTCCTTTTGTTAGATCGACGGCAATTTTTTTACCTAGAAATTTCGTCAACTGTAATTTTAGGCGAAATTTTTTCATATGATGACAGAAACTGTATTATTCATAGCAGTTTATCAATTATTTATGCATTTAAAAAATATTATAAAAATGTGTACATAGGTGAAGCAAATGATAAAGAAAGTTTTAATAAATACAATCACAAATTTTGTTGGGAACGTTCCAGATAAATTGTTCTCTGAATATTTGAGTGTTCATTCAAATTAGTATAAGTAATTTTAATAAACAAATAGTATACCGCGCTATGGATACAATATTTATAGAATAAAACTACGATTTATGCAGTGCAATTCATATCTGCTGTGTTTGAAGTTCTTTTTTTTTAAAAATGTCAGAATTTTTTCTAACTTTTTCGATTGAATTCATTGAATAGCCGCAAATACTTCAAATGAATTAAGGACCTCGGAAAACCATGCGCTGACGATCATTTAGGACGCGATATAAGGACGTATTGACAAAAACTACTCAAACAAGAAAATATTTTCTTATAGCTTTTGCTACTAACTACGAAAGAACCAAAATAAATCCGAATTCTATACGATATTTCGATTTTATAGCATTATGAAACTTAAGGGACCCTAAAAAATTTGATTTACAAACGAATTCGAATTTAAAAAGTTCGAATTGACCAAGTTTCGCTGTATAAATTTCCAGTTAGGCAAATTTTGAACGTAAACCAAAAAACAATATAAAGCTGTGTATGAGGTTTGACAAAAAAC
>BGPR01001411.1:0-48270 GCA_013235015.1 Araneus ventricosus
CAAAATATGACATAACTATAGACTGCAGTAAACAAAAAATTTGTCAAAATGGAAAAAACTTAAATAAAAGTCAAAATGATAAAAATCATTCAAATGATAAAAACAAACAAAACATTTCTTTACATATTTCTGAATGTAAACAAATAAACTCCCATTGTTCTCAGACCACTGAAGATCAGGTTAACCCTCCTCAGTCTGTCACAGAGAATAAATGTGAGTTAAGAAAAGAAGTAAAAGATATAATTAAAAATTTTGATTCAGTTTTTTCAAAGGACAAGTATGATGTTGGTGCACTCAGAGTTGAACCACAGAGAATTGTGCTCAATTCTGACTTGCCAGTTAGTTTGAGACTTTATCGTACTTCTCCTGTTGAGGAACAAGAAATAAAGAGCCAGGTTGAGAAATTGTTGCAAGCTGGTTTAATTAAAGAAAGTAATAGTCCCTATTCATCTCCTGTAACTTTAGCTTTTAAACGCGATGAGGGTCAAAAGACTCGATTATGCATAGATTTCAGGAAATTAAATGCTCTATGCAAATAAGACTCTGAACCCTTACCCCTCATGGATAGTCTACTAGATAAATTATCAAAAGCAAAAATTTTTTCCTCTTTGGATTTGGCTTCTGGGTATTGGCATGTGCCCATTCACCCGAAAGATACTGAAAAAACTAGCTCTCTGCACAAATTTTGGCTTATATGAGTGGTGCAGTTTACCATTTGGAATTAAAGTAGCTCCTGCAATTTTTAATAGATTAATTCGAAGAATATTAACTAAATATAAAATTGATTTTGCTTGCAATTATTTCGATGATATCATTGTATACTCTTCATCTGAACTAGAACATTGAAAACATCTTAAAACAATCTTTGAAATATGTGAAAAAGAAAACATTAAATTGAAACTATCCAAATGTGTTTTTGCCCAAACAAAAATTAGCATTTTGGGTTATGAAATTGAACAAGGTAAAGTTTCCCCTAATAATGCTAATATTGAAACTATCAAAAAATTGCAACCCCCCACTAATGTTAAAGAACTTCAAAGGTTCTTAGGTTCTGTAAATGTTTACAACAAATTTATTCCTCAATAAGCTAAACTTAGATATCCTTTAAATCAACTTTTGAAAAAAGATGTAAAATTTAACTGGACAAATGAATGTCAGGATGCATTTGACAAACTTAAAGAAACCCTAACAACTAAACCGGTTTTAAATTTATATAACCATGATGTAACTTGTCATGTTTTTGTCGATGCATCACAGAAAAAGTGTTGGAGCTGTTTTGAAACAACCTGATGCCTCTGATGTTTTACATCCAATAGCTTATCATTCTAGAACTTTAAGAGACTATGAAAAAAAATTATGCTATAACTGAGTTAGAATGTCTTGCAATAGTTGATGCTTTGGATAAATTTTACTATTACCTCCACGGCCAAAAATTTGTCATTCATACTGATCATGCAGCTCTTGTTTGGCTCAAAAAAGTTAAAAACTTAAGAGGTAGGTTATTCTGCTGGTCATTAAAGTTAAGTATGTTTAACTATGAAATTAAATATCAAAAAGGTTGCACTAACATTGAAGCAGACATGTTATCTAGGCATCCAGTTTCTTACCATCTTCAACATTCAGTACATTTGTTAGACATAAATGAAATAAAAACTCAACAAAAAAATGATAATCTCTGTGGACCTAAGTATCATGAAGTTAAAGATGTAATAGTAATAAAAAAGAGAAATTTGTACAAAATAGTTGTGCCATTTTCATTAAGACTTAAATTGTTAAATCAAGCTCATGAACAATTTGTTCATCCTGGTGTCCAAAAAATGTTAAATTTAATTACTCCTCAGTATTATTGGCCTAATATTACCTCTGATATAACTGAATTTGTAAAACATTGCTCTGTTTGTCAACTTAACAAAAAGCGAAAACAAAAAAGATTTGGCTTGCTCCAACAAGTACCTCTTACTAGCACACCTTTCGAATGTATTTCTGTAGATACTGTTGGATGTTTCAATTATTACAAGTCAACAAAAAAATTTCTTCATATTGTGATCGACCATGCAATAAGACATGTTTGGGCTTTTCCTTCAAAAAATGAAAACTCTGAAACTTACATTAATATTCTAAAACAAATCTTCCAAATTCAAGTCCCTGTAAAATTATTAACTGATAGAAATGCTGCATTTACTTCCTCTCGATTTAAAAAATTCCTAAGAAATTATAATGTTAAACATCTTTTAACCACAGCCCATCACCCCCAAACGAATGGCAAAGTTGAACGTGTTAATCAATCATTAGTAACTAGGCTTAAATGTAAAGTTAATTCCACTTCCACTAAAGTTCCTTGGACTAAATTATTAGAAAGTGTTACTAATGAGTATAACTTAACTCCCCATTCAATAACCAAATATCCACCTGCCTACTTGTTGCTTGGTACATTACCTTATGATTCCCCTATTGGTCAAAATAGTTATTATGAACCTGTTAATGAAGCTCGTAATTTGGCTTTACAAAGAACAATAGATTACCATAACAAAATAAGATATGATGCACGTTTTGTTGATAAGAAATTTAACCCAGGTGATCTTGTTGTTTATGAAGAATTCCATTATCCCAATACTAGAAAATTAAGTCCTCCTTTTTCTGGCCCATATGAAATTATTAAACAATGTTCTGAAGTAACTTATGAAATTAATAAACCAAATCCTTTAACAAAACAACCCACACAAATTGTGCATATTTCTAAATTAAGATGTTTTCATTCACCTGATAAACTTAAATTAAGTCATGAATAATAAATTAACTGCTTGAAAAAAAAAAAGATTGTCTTGCCTTTATAATTCTGTCCCTTTTGGTAAGAGTCAGTCCGTTCAAAAATCATTTCCCCATGGAGGGCAGAGTCTTACATATTTTTCTTCTTTGGTGTTTCCCAAAGAACAAAATGATGATAAATGAAATGAGACTTACTGTTTTAAAAACAGCGTTTAACAATATTGTGTTTTGTTTTGTGCATTGTCTCTCTCTCTCTGGTCTCCCAGAGAGCTGGCATGAAACAGATCACAAAGACCTTGTCCCTTTTTTGCCCAGACTTGGCGATACTCCCAGTTGCTTAGGCAACATCATCAAGATTAAAAAAAAAAAAAAAATACTTTTGTCACTGATGTTAAACTCAATGAAATGTCACCGACATCAAACATTAGTATATTCATATTTTTCTATTTGAAACATATTTGTATTTTTATTTATCAATGTTTTTCATACCATTTTAGTTGCATATACAATTGAATATTTACATTAAAATATTTTTCATATAAACAAATCAGTAGTTCAATTACTATTGAAAGAACTTTTATTTGAAGAACTTTTCATCACGTGAATGGAACTTTTTTCTACAATCAACTAGCTAGTGTTTATTGGAGTACTCCAGGGAACATGATATATAATATAAAATTTTTGTGTACATATTATTGAAATAATTTTTATATTTAAATGAATATTTTCTATGTTTTTATAAATATCCTTGCATTTATATTTTGCTTGTACTCACTGAAGTGCATTTGAAAAATGTGTAAATCTTATTGTACATTTGTTGTTGATATTCTTAAAATTCAAGCCCATGACCAGCAATTGAAGCAATTTCTCAAAATTTTAATAGAACTTTAAACGTAACTTGTCCAACTTCGCAGGTTTTGCAATAGCAAGGGCCCTGCTGTCGTACGACTCTTGCGGAGGGGGGAAATTGTGATATTTTAATTTTTCAACTTTCCTAAATAATCCTAACGACACCTCATTTTAAATACTTCTACTTTCATCATAATTAACGCACTACAACTTTCTTTTCAAGTCACGTGCCTTTTCCAGGAAAATTCCCTTCTCTGGGTACTTAAGCATTCTGCACATTCATTTCTGCCTTTTTTCATGCCAGCATGTAAGCTTTCAACAACAACGCGCCGCTCGGGCGTAACCTTCTGAGTACTGGTCATGAAGCTACGTAAAAATTGAATCATTTACCTATGAAGAATGCCTCAATAAAAGAAGATAAAGCCAAATATTGTCTGTTCCATGACTAAAATGGACTACATTTCACCTCAATAAAGCCTGATCTTATATATATATTTTAAATTTGTATAAGGAAGTTCATATTAACCATAATGTATGAATGTTAATGACTTCAGTTATGACTAAAATTCAGCACATTTTACAGAATCCATGAGCATAATTACAATAAACCATGGAAACTATTAGAAGAATGGTTTATAGTTGAGTGAATATGAATAACTGGTTTTAAATATTCAATTTCTAGGAAAATTCACACATACTCACATATTGCACCCTTTTATATTTACCCTACAAATAAAACTGAAATCACAACAGTTTCAAAAATACACCTAAATTAAAATGGAAATACTTACTGAAAAACAGAAAATGCAGATACTAAATCTTGTGTAACAAATTCTCTAGGAAAACCATATAATTCCACTATGTGTTCATACTCTGAAAAGAAAACAACTGTAAGTTTTTAAATGCAATTGAAGTTATTTCTTATAAAACAAAAGTTTTTCTTGTTACGTAAGCACAATTCCCCGCCTACCAATTGTAGCGCCCTCAAGTGGGCGAATGTAAGAACCTTGCAGTATCAATGAAATACTGATCTGGTCAACAGCTTCGCCCATGTGCGAACAACAAATCAACTCCCATTCAGCGGAGAAAAATAAATCATATTATTAAAATCAAAAGAGGTCCGTCGTATTTAATACAATCCTCTCCATTCTGGTCCTAGCGACCGGAGACGGATTAGCGAAATATGGATAAAGAATCAAAACCTCTCACTGCCAAGGATTTAAAACGAATGCGTGAGAGAGTAAAATTAAAACTGACTAACATTAAAAAATTTATTGGCAGATGTGAAAACACGATAACGGATAAAACTCAAATCGTTATAACAGCACAGCAGAAGCTAAATGGCGTTAAAGTATTGGAAGAAGAACTAGAGACTATTCAAGCAGTATCTGGACATTAAAGAAAATGAAAAATCCAGTAACAAATCTGACGAAGAAATGTTGGAACTACTAGAAGAAAGAGATAAAATAGAGGAAAGTCTGAAATGCTTACTCTCTAAGTACAATGTTAATGAAGTTGCAATGATTGAAAACAAAAGTAATCATGATTTAGATTTAAAATCATATGTAGATCATATTGAGTTGAAATCGAAACTGCCAGAAATTCCTTTACCAATCTTTTATGGCAAAATAGAAGAATTCTCCAATTTTAAAAATCAATTTGTCAGTCTAATATCTGATAACAAAGAATTAACAAATGATCAAAAACTATTTTATTTAAAAGCTGCCCTCCGTGGAGAAGCTAAATTAATTGAAACAAGTGATGATACATCCGAGTCATTGTTCTCAGCTCTCGAAGAACGCTTCGAAAATAAGAGAGTAGTTGTGGATATACATATCCAAAATATGCTAAAAATTGAAAAGTTAAATTTTGAATCTTCTAAAGGTTTAAGAAATATTACAGACACTATAAATAAAAGCTTGAGAGCAATTAAAAAGTTTTAAATTAGACTGTAATAACTTGACAAATGCTATTTTGGTTAACATAATATTAGAAAGGCTTGACAAAGATACAAGAAAGGCATATGAACTATCTATTCAGACTAAAGAAATTCCTTCTTTAAATGAGCTCTTAAAGTTTTTAGAATCAAGAGCAATGGTTCTTAATCAACTCGGAAACACCCCGTCTAATAATAAATTCAAAAAGGAATTTCAAAGCTCAGCATATAAATCAAAAAATTTCTTTGTCAACTCTAATAAAGGTAATCATGTTATCAAAAAATGTATATTATGTAAGATTGATCATCCTTTGCACAAATGTTATGAATTTTTAAAGTTGAGTATTGCCAAAAGGATTGAATTCATAGAAAAACATCATTTGTGTAAAAATTGTTTAAAGATGCATAACGCACCATGTAAGTCAACTTTTCTCTGTCGAGAATGCCATAAATCGGGTCATAACTCTTTAATCCACTTGGATTCTAAAAACCAAAGCAGTATTTTAACCAAGTAACATTACGCAATCAAATGCGAACTTCGTTCCATTGGAAAGCAATACCAGCCATAACGTAAATAGTGCAAGATATGCTTTTTCTGAAATTCAAAGTATGACTAATGTTGGAGCGACCTTGACTAGCAATACGAAAGTAGCGTCAAACATTTTGTGCACTGTGCAATTACTGATTGAAAATGAATACGGTCAGAAAATAAAAATAAAAGCAATCTTAGACTCTGATTCTTGTGTTAACATTTTAACAGCGGAAGTTGCGAATTCTCTAGGATTAAAAAAGGAAATAATTAATTCTACCATTTCTGGTATTTCCGGTGGCGAATTCTTAGTTAGAAACAAAATAACTAGTAATATTTTCAATGACAGTAATGATTTTTCAAGAACTGTATCTTTTTTAATTCTTCCTAAGATAACAGATTTAACCCCTTCAAATGAAATTGATATTTCTAAAATAAACTTCCCGAGTGAAATTAAACTTGCGTATAATACATTTCACATTCCTAGCAAAATTCATGCCCTACTAGGATGTGAATTATTCTTTGAATTATTGAAGACTGAAAAATTTAGGTCTTATGATAATTCATTACTATTGCAAAACAGTGTGTTTGGATATCTCGTTACAGGAACACTTAAAGGTACGATTCTTATTTCTTTTCTGGGTTAATTTTAGAAAAGGATAACCTAGAAAATTCTGTAAAAGATTTCTTTAAAATTGAATCATTTCCGGGTGATAGCATATGTGATCTAGATGAATCAAAAACATTTGAAAAACAATACTGTGAAGAACATTTTCTCTCAACTCGTACGAGAGATGAAACAGGCAGGTACATTGTTAAACTGCCAATAATCGAAGGCAAACGTTCAGCATTAGGTGATTCAAAAGAAATTGCTGAAAGACGTTTAAATTTACTTTGGAAAAGATTATAAAAATAAAACAATGGCAACACAATATAAGGCGTTCATAGATGAATATTTCCAGCTTAATCATATGGAAAGAATTTTAGATTCTGTTGATCCAAAAAGTAGTGAATATTACATTCCTCATGCTGTCTTTCGCCCAGAAAGTACGTCAACACCTTTGTGCATTGTTTGCGATGCATCTGCAAATTCTAATAATGGAGTTTCGCTGAATTCCATATTATTAAATGGAGGAACAGTTCAACAAGAACTATTTTCTATCATTTCAAGATTCAGAACTTATAAGTATGCATTTTGTGCCGACATTCAAAAAATGTATCGACAGATTTTGGTCAATGAATCAGATAGAGATTTACAAAGAATCCTGTGGAAGCCTAATCAGTTTGCTCCTGTGGAGACATATAGGCTACGAACAGTTACATATGGAACAGCATGCGCACCGTTTTTGGCGACTAGAGCGTTAAAAGCTCTAGCTGAGGAGGAACAAAGTAAATTTCCCCAAGCAGCTGCAACACTTCTTACTGATGTTTATGTTGATGACATATTAAGTGGGTCAAATAATTTAGAAGAAACTAAAGCATTACAACATCAGTTAATTCAACTCTTAAAGAAAGGAGGCATGGAACTCCACAAATGGGTTTCAAGCCATCCTGAACTTTTGTATGACAACAAAAATCTAGATTATGTATTTCCATCAGACTCCAACAGTGTGAAAACACTTGAAATGCAGTGGCTTCCAACATCGGACATTTTCACCTTTCGAGTGACTGTAAAGCTAAAGGACAATTTCTCAAAATGAGAAGTTCTGTCAAACATAGCAAGACTGTTTGATCCTTTGGGTCTTATTGGTCCTGTAATAACAAGTGCTAAGATATTTCTTCAGAGACTTTGGCTGCAAAAGTTAAATTGGAATGATACAGTTCCACCCAATGATCTGAATGACTGATTAAAGTTTTTAAATGACTTACCAGCAGTGAACAAGCTAGAAATTCCGAGTTGTGCAATCATCACTAATCCAGTAGTCATAGACTTGCATTGTTTTTGCTATGCTTCGGATAAGGCCTATGGCGCCGTATTATATCTCTGCTCCAAAAATGAATCAGGTGAAGTGCAAACCAATATTTTGTGCAGCAAATCAAGAGTGTGTCCAATTAAGGCTACTACTACTCCTCGTTTGGAACTGTCAGCAGCATTGCTGTTGGCTCGTCTTGTTTCCAAAGTGATTTCTATTATTCAGGTACCAATTAATCACATTTACATGTGGAGTGACTCTACTATCGCTTTGGCATGGATAAAAACTCCTCATGAAAAGCTAAAAACTTATGTATCTAATCGTGTAAAGACAATCAACACCTTGTGTCCCAATTTTGACTGGAGACATGTAAATTCAGCAGACCATCCAGCAAACTTAATCTCCAGGGGTACGTCAGCCACAAATTTAGTGAACAATTCACTGTGGTTTCATGGACCAACTTTCATAAAATCGGAGATTTCTTTATCAGTAGACACTATCGAGTTGAATAATAATGAGTTTCTCAATGCAGTTAAAACATTCTGTGCATCAGTGTTGATATGTAATTCTTCTAATGATTTTATTATTGATATTTTAAATTTGAGTAACAGTTTTACTAAACTTTGTCGAATTGTAAGTTATATTTTCAGATTTATTCATAATTTGAAGAATCCTACTGAACGGAAGAAAGGCAAGTTAAACACAAGTGAAATCAAAGAAGCTTCTAACTTCATGGTAAAACAGGTACAACTTTCTGCATTTTCAGAAGTAATTAAAGGTTTGTCAAAGGGTCTTGATATCAAACAAAGTAAAATTAAAAATTTAGCACCATTTTTAGATGAGGATAATATTCTTCGGGTAGGCGGTCGTTTGCAAAAAACTAGATTAACCCAGGATGAAAAACATCCTATGCTTCTTCCTGCTAAACATAGACTTACGAAAATAATAATGGAATTTTTTCACAAAAGGTATTTACATGTAGACCCCCAAACCTTACTTCATCTTGTCAGACAAGAATTTTGGCCAGTTGGAGGTAGGAATTTGGCTAGGAAAATAGTTAAGGAATGTATTGTTTGTTTCAAAAACAAACCAGTAAGTTGTAATCAATTATTAGGAAATTTGCCAGCCGAAAGAGTCACTCCCAGCCCAACGTTTTCAAACTGTGGGATTGATTTCTGTGGACCCTTCTTAATTAAATATAAGGGCCAACGGAAAGGTACTTTTCAAAAGGTTTATATAGCAGTCTTCATTTGTTTTGCCACAAAGGCTATACATCTTGAAATAGTTACAGATTTAACATCTAATGCATTAATTGCATCTTTAAAACGCTTCTTTGCCCGACGAGGTAAATGTACATGCATTTTTTCGGATAACGCAGGAAATTTTGTAGGGACAAATTCAGAATTAAAAAGATTGCAAAAACTGATGAGTAATCCTGATAATAAATTAACTAATTATTTAACTACAGAAAGTATTAACTGGAAATTTATTCCACCAAGATCTTCAAATTTTGGAGGCTTGTGGGAGTCAGGAGTCAAATCCTTTAAATACCATTTAAAGAGAGCTGTAGGTTCAGTTAAACTGACATTTGAAGAATTTCTAACAGCAGAAATAGAAGGTATTTTAAATAGTAGACCTATTGTACCCTTATCTACAGATCCTCATGATTATACCGCCTTAACTCCAGGACATTTCTTAATTGGCCGTCCAATAACTTCAATTGCAGAGCCACAAATAATTGACAAATCAGATAATTATTTGTCAAGGTGGCAAAAAATAACAAAACTACTCCAACAAGTTTGGAAAAATTGGAAACAAGACTATCTCAGTAATCTACATCTTAGAAACAAATGGCAGTTTGCCAAGAATAATGTAAGCCCAAATGATATGGTTATACTTAAAGACTCGGATTTACCTCCATATAAATGGAGATTGGGCAGAATCCAAGAAATAATTAAAGGCTCAGATGGTTATGTAAGAGTTGTGATAGTCAAAGTTTCAAATGGTATTGTTAAAAGAGGTATTGGTCAAATATGTTTACTCCCAATGAATTAATTAAAAGTATATACATCTGTGATATTGTAAATAGTATTCCTATATAGAATTGAACTTATTTGCATAATTGTATATAATGTATATTTTCAAGTTTTATATTGAAATATCTCGTATCTTTTCTTTTCAGTATTTAATTTGTATATATGTTTTTCAAATTTTAACTATGTAATATTTTTGTATACTACTGTGATAAGTAATGTGTTAAAATTTTATATTGTATAATTGTATTGAAATTGTGTAATTTCAAGGCGGGAGTATGTTACGTAAGCACAATTCCCCGCCTACCAATTGTAGCGCCCTCAAGTGGTCGAATGTAAGAACCTTGCAGTATCAAAGAAACACTGATCTTGTCAACAGCTTCGCCCATGTGCGAACAACAAATCAACTCCCATTCAGCGGAGAAAAATAAATCATTATTAAAATCAAAAGAGGTCCGTCGTATTTATTACAATCCTCTCCAATCCACACTATTTCCGTTTTTTGTTACTTCATTCAGCTCATTTTCAGAGAGGAATGTTTGTTCTTGACTTTTTCCCAGTAAGGTCAGGTGGGGTAAAATGGGTCATTTTATAAATAACTCAATGTAAATAAAATTGAAATTAATTTTTTAAAACTAATATTTGTGATATTATTTATCAGCATGTTGGCAACATTTTTCATTTTCAAAAAAGTTAGTTTCATGAATATGCCAATCGAAGAATTGTTTACAAGCTGTGGATGGTGGTGTGAAAAAACACATGGTTTACTAACTTTTGAAAATTCCTATATTTTAATAAATACAGTAAAAGCTTAAATAACCGGCATGTTCGGGAAACTCCGATTTCCGGATACTTGAAAATTCCGGATAGTTGAGTGTGACGGGAAAAATGGCGGGGGTGGGGATAGATTGTAGCCTTTTTTTTTCCCAAGATTTTTTCGGCCAAATAGTTTGTTTTTGTCATTTTGAAATGTGCATTAAATATAATTTTTAAGAATACTTCGATATCTTACATAACATTGTATTTACATAATATATTATGAAGATTTTAATTTAACATTGATGATTTAAAAAAAATATGATCTGTAGCCGAATTTTTACCGTAAATATATAGATTGTAAAAATATAAATATATAAAAATAACTGACGAAACTGAAAAATATTCTATTCAGAAAGCATAATAAAACTCTTTTAAGTGATCATAAACAAATCGCAAATTAAATATCAAAACTAATTATCTTTTAGAAAATCGCAAGGGTTATGCGCACCTCCAATTCTCCCGCACGTGATATTACGTAATCGGAATCAACATCTGCCGGTATTTGGATGGTAAATAAATAAAGCAAAAGAAAGAGACTTACCAATCTGTTGTAACCCTCCCGCATGAGCTTTTTTTTTGTATCGATTCTGTCCCTTTACATTTTTTTGCCGATTTCGTTGTTAGGTCTTGTTTTTCGGCAAAAGGTGAGGATCTTTATTTATTTTGTTTTGGTTCTCACTTTTGATTTTGAACCCCCGATAAAGAAAGTCTGTGTACGTCAACTGTATATTGCTTTTTTGCCTTCTACGCCTCTCCGTGCAGAGCGAACGTTTCATTCAGAGCGCGCATGTTCTAAATTTTGGCACGCAGATGTACAACTTTTAGAAACACTCATTTTCTAATTTTTCCGGTTAGTTGAGCCTTCCGGATACTTGAATGCCGGATAATCGAGAGTTTACTGTAACAGTGCATATTTGAAGTATTTTCTCATAAAAGAAGCTTTGGGAAACATCACGAACCAATCAAGTAAGAAAAATATTAAATATTTTCATTTTTATTTCAATCTGTTTTAGATGAGGTAAAATGGGTCATAGTTAGGCTTAGCTGTTTTTTTTTTTTTTTTTATAGGTCTACTACAGTAAATTTTGTTAAATTTAAAATATAAGTTTAATTTTAAATTGTTGCATATAAACAGTGTTAAATTTAAACAATGTTAATTTAACAACTCTATCACCTGTACAATTAAGTGCCACTAAAGCTGCTAATTCTAAAAAGAAAAGAAAAAGAGTCCAACACAGAGCTGGAGAAGTAATGACAGAACCTGATGTAATTGAACTTCTTCATGAAGAAAAAATAGAATGACTGAAAAAGAAAAATATGAACTTCGAACTGCCACAGTTAAAACATGAACAGAAAAAAATCTCACTCCACAACGAATTGATCTGATTGCAAGATGGTCAAGAATATAAGTGAACTTTTTCCTGGAAAATGGGTAGTTATTGAATATAAAGGAAAAAGTCTATGAAAAGATTTGTTGGTCAAATCACACATATTGATGGTTTGATTTGATTGGGGGGTTTTGGGGATTTTCAGCAACAAAGGCTATTATCCCTATTCATTCCAAAGTTCTTTTCGATCCGTAATCAAAAAGAGATGAAAATTGACATGAAAAGATGGGCTAAAATTATTGCCGATCTGATTCGGTCAAGAGAAAAAAAAAATGGCACCCTCCTAGAAAGGCCTCCATATTCTTTTCCATATTGATGGTGCTCAGGGCCGGTCGGAGGGTGCGACCGCACAAGGCCCTGCACTTCTGAAAGGCCCCGCACTGATGATGTATTTTACAAAATGAAAATGCTTTTTTGCGGTTTGTTTTTTTATATCCCAATATACATATAAGACATTGCAGAAACGGCAGACTGTGAGTTATACGTTATGACGTCTTCGGGAAATGGCTTAAGTCCGTTTCAGGTGATAACATTCAATACATTCCTTGTTCCCGAGACAATTGCTTCAGGGACTTCTGTGGGAATCTACATCTGTTCCCCTAATGGCCAACACATAGTCTTTCCCAGGGCAGTTTAAATAGACACCTCTAGATGAATGTTTATCTTTGGCTTATCTAGTTGTAAATTGAGCACATCTGTTCCCCTTGTCTCCAGCAGGATTGCTAAACGATGATGAATCACATATGTCAAAGGGGTTTCTCGTTTTTCTTGTAAAAAGTGTGGTTTCCAGAATCTATGAATTCATTGTAGGTACTTGGTAAAAGGTATTCTGTTAAATCTATCCATCCCACTATCAATCCATCTCGGAAACACACTTTTTGGTGCCCCCTCATCATCTTCTCCTTATCTAGCTCTATATTAAGCACATGTATTTCTCTTGTGCCCAGTGGGACTGCTAAGTGATGATGAGGCACATATCACAGGGGTTTCTCTCTCTTGTTAACTGTGGTTTTCCAGCATCTATAAATCCATCGTAGGTACTTGTTAAAAGGTAGTCTGTTACATCTATCCCTCAGAGTTTAACCAATAGCAGTGAATCTGAAATATTGAATTTGGAATATTATTTGGATTGAGTGAAACACTACGGATAACTTAATGAGTCTTCTTGGAAGCTTAATTTTCAGTTGAATAGTTCCTTTGCATTCAGAATATCAGCCGTACAGCAAAACAAAATATTCTGCTTTTGTTCTTGCAGACAAATTTCAGGTATGCTAATTTTTATCTCTTTTTTTATATAGTTATTCATTAAGCATTTCTTTTTATATTTCCCTAAAAGAAAATTTTAATATTATAATAGGTTATCAATTTAAAAAAACAATGTAGTTTTCCCTTTGTTTTTGTAGTACAATATTTTTGCTGTTTGTTTTTATTGAATACATTTCAGATAACAGATTCTTTTTCTTAACAAACAACAATTGGTGTTTTCTACTCTTTTACATTGTGCAGTTTTCACTAGAAAATGTTGCTTATTTGGAATCTTTATTATTTTGACAAACTACATATCAAAATTATTTGGATAAGTTTTAAAATATATGAAGCATTTTGAAGTTTTATTCAAGTTAAATATCCTAAAACCGAAACTCTCAGTAGGTTGCACATAATTGTAGATAAGTTTGTTATCAGGTGATTATCTTTTTTCTTTTTGGTCTATTTGTTATTAAATATGAAGAAATAATGAGCTCAACTTTTAAGAATTCATTTCGTAATTTAAGTTAAAAGAAAATCGACAGAAAAATTGAAAGTGTGGGAGGGACTTTCTCTTTCAATTGACTGCACAGTTAAAAATTAGTTAAAGTTTCTAGAACTTTCATGTTTTGAAACTCTAGTTGAACCTATTTTCTAATTTTAATTTTTGCACTGAAAGTTTTCAAACTGAACAGTTTTTAATATCTCCTCACAAAAGTAGGAAGACAGCACACATGTGTTCGCAAACAATAATTGAAGATTTTTTTTTATTTAAAAAGGAATGCTTGAATTCAATTATCATATTCAAATAACTGCTTCAAAATGTTAATGTAAAGTGATTTAATTTGCACTTTCATCAAATAATCGAATCCTCTTCAGTCCCAATGATTGAGCAACCTCTGCATTATTTAAAGTTATTTATAAGTTTATCTGAGTTTATACTTTTCTCTCTGTCTGAAATATATTTACAGTAATTCGTATTTAGTATTGAATATTCAGTATGTTTCTGTCCTCGTTCTACAATAATGGAAGCACACAAAAAATTGTGTGCTTTCATACTTGAATCAAAAAGTGTCAAAATATTTAACATTTCTTTTGTTCAAAAATTGCTATGGAGGATTTTAAAATTATACTTTCTTACGGTGAGGATGTTTTCCCAAATCTGAGAAATGCACTTCAGATACTTATAACAATTTCAGTGTCTGTTGCTAGCTGTAAATGCTCATTCAGTAAACTGATATTAATATTGTCATTTTCTCGAGCAACCATGGGAGATGGCCTGAGTGATCTTGCATTTCTTAGCATCGAAAAATACACTTCTGATAAAAATTAATTTGATGGAGTAATTGATGAATTTTCCTCCATAAAATCTAAAAAAGTGCATGTTTAATCGAAATCCAATATAATTCGAATTATTATTTGTCTAGTATAACACTGCATTACTAAGTATTGCATATTTGGATTATTTAACCTTCCAGCAGTTACGCATATTGTAGGAGATACTTGTATTGTGTACCGTATTACTTGCCTATATCATTCTTTTATAAATTTAAGTGAAATTTTTATTTATTTATTCTTTATTTAGTATGGAGCTATTAAATACAGATTACATAAATAACATTTGCATTCATTTTTGTAAAATAACACGATATAAATATATAATATGATGCACGATACAAGTACCTCGTACATATGCGTGACTTCTGGAGGGTTAAATTTTTGCCTTTTCATAATTATTTTTGACTAATTAATAACTATTATTAAATTAACTTCATTATTGATTTCGGGTTAATGTTTTTATCGATTTTAGCATTAAAGATTGTACGTTGGTCTTATTGAATTTAAAAATTATTTAATTATCAGAAATTATTTTTAAAATTATGTTTCTTATATTCTTTATGGATAAATTATATTCATTTATTAATTACGTCCTTTTCCAATCTGAGCAATTTAATAATTACCAAAATGCAATAAATCATTATTTTGTTACACGAATTTTGTTGCAAGGCCTCGCAAATCAACTTTGAACTAGGCCCCGCTTTTGTTTGGGCCAGCCCCGATGATGCTGATATACATGTGAAGTATGTAAACAAATCAAGAATAGAGGATTTTTATGTTTTTCTGAAAAAGAGGACATTGATAGAGTAGAAAAGACTGATGTTGTAAAAGTTTTAGAAGAGCCATTTTGCAATAACCGTGAACAATACTACTTTAAAATTTGAATATTGTATTGTTTAGCAGAATATGTAACAGACCACCTTTTTATTTTAATGTATTTCCTAATAAATATATTCTTTTAAGCATCATTTTGCATTATGACCCATTTTACCCCATGATGGGGTAAAATAAGTCGAAGCTATTCAAGCTAAGTTTAATTAATTTATAATTAAAAAATAATTGCTAAAATTACATTAAAATGTCCTGAAGGAATGTAATGTCAAGATGCAATTGAAAAAAACAGGAAAACTTTATGATTTTATTGCTACAAAACTTTGAATGTGAAAATAGCTAAAAAGTGACCCATTTTACCCTAATATACTTTGGTTTTCAGGCTGCCGTGCACACACCACCTACAATTTCAGAACATAAATGTTATCTATGGAGATTTATACTTTCACCTTTTCTCGTTTGCTATTGTGTTTTTTTGGATGCAATCAAGTGTATTCGATAGAAGAAATAAAAATACAGGTTCCTATAAAATGACTTTTTTTTCTGACTGCTTAAAGTATTTTTAAATATGTCTGAAAAGTCGAAACATTTGAATTTAGACATTTAAACAATTTTAGAAAATTTTCAAGCCTACTTAAAATAAAAGTTGCATGATGGTAACCTTCATTTTGTTATCTTCTTTCCAATGCACATTTTAAATTTTTTCAAAAATATATAAAAGTTGTGTTTTGAGCAAAAATTTGAAAAGAATTTTGTAATTCCGCCCCCCCACACACACACACACTTCACGAAGCTCCGCCTTCTTACGGAAGGATACAAGCTTTCCTTTTACTCTTTGATTTGTCACCCACTCCGATCTCGCCCTTTCTCGAGGATGGTGGGGTTAATCCCCTTCCTTCCCCCTTATCGTGTTCTGGTGAGGATACTTTTAGCCTTCCAGCCAGAATCTTTTATTTATTTTTTTATTTTATGGCAGTAGGGAAAATTTTTGTGTAATCAGTCGCTTCTGAACTTCAAACCAGAACACTAACCAAGGAGCAAATGACATAAACAAGAAATGCAATAATTAAATCTTCATATCAGTATAATAGACGCATCATACCCTTTGCTTTGGCATTTTTATCTCGACAACTCGATTTTTATCTAAACAAAACCTATTTTAAAACATTTTATCTCTCCTTTCTTTATTCATTTAGAAGTTTTAGATATATAAAGTCATATACAAAAGGGACATTTTGAAAAATTATTCCATAAAGTATTTACAGAAGATTGCTTATGAATTCGGATCATTCTAAAACTTGTGTTTAGATTATTCCATAATTCTAAAAAATATTCAATTTGATTTTTTTTGTATTGAACCCATCATGACATCCATGACAAATTAATACCTTTTCAAATCCGGATATTATTATTTTAGTAATTGAGACAATTGTGTAGTTCAAGAAATACTTCGAGAATGGTTTTCTCAGAGTGCTCACACAAACACAAGCCTTGTTCCTGGGGCTGTTTTTCGGAGTTATTTGTATGTGTACTTGATTAAAATCAGATTTTCATGCTCATCTTATTTTTCTGAGGAAAAATAGCATTGCCTACTTATTATAATAGACAGGAATGTCGCTAGAGTTTGCCCGACGGGGGGGGCGATTTGCCCGACAGGGGGGACGAGTGTAATGAAATTGGTCTCAAATTTTTGCCAGATTATTATTTATCAACTACAGTTGAATACCCAGTACAAAAAATTTCCCCGACGGGATACAAAATTTTTCCCCGACGGGGGGGCACAGCATCCCCGACGGGGGGGGGGCCCTGGCGCCACCCCTGATAATAGAAGTGAGACCGTTTTCTTCATACCATAAAGCAGTTGCGGCGATTGGGTGACAAAAGGATGTGGAGGGCAAAAAATGTAGAGACACCTAAGAGCCCTAGCACACTTGCTTATATTTCGTCACCAAGGGAGAGCAAAACCGCTTCTAGAGCGTTTGAACCGGTTTTATTAGCCCGCAAAGCGAAGATGGGAGCTTTCCAGCAAAACGAAAAAGATCCATCCAAGTTCATGGGCGTGAATAACTGAACCAATCAGGTTCGACTCGCCAGTGACGTCACTGAAATCTTAGACGCAATTTTCGGGCTACACAGAAGCCATTTCATAACGTGTTAACATCTTAATTTTTGTCACATTAAGAGAAAATTTGAATTGGAATTTTCACAGTGGATGACTGGTTTAAGTTTTTTTAAGTCGTACTAACACTATTCTTTAATAAATTTTATTGCCTGTTAATTAAAAAATCTTTCTCTGGAAAAAAATTATATTTTGAGTTATGAATTTTTAAATATATCTTCATTTGTACCAGTTTTGGCCACATAAATATCATACAATATAACAGGCATTTTACTGAATATTAAGCAAAAATACAGCATTTTCATGCAGTATGTATTTTATTACATTTTCCTTCTTTATAAGTCAGATTTTCGTTGCGTATAAAATAACTGAATATCAAATTTCTTACTTTTTAATCAATTTGTTGTGTGTCAAAGTTTTACATTATTTGTTTGAGATTTTTCTTGTTTATATTTCATAAGCATTCAGTAAATTTCTAATTCTTATATTATAGCTATATTAAGCAAAAATTAAATAAAATAATATGATTCTTGGAAAAAATTAATGCACCTATTAGTTTGTATCTATGGATATTATACATAAATTAAGTCTTAAATGATATAAAATTTATTAAAAAGGAGGCTAATACTGTCCCATAAAAGCATTTCCATAGATGACCAATCTTTTGTAAATGTTCAAGATATTATGATGAAGCTACATTTTCACAAAAAACAGGAGACTTTCAGTGACACAAATCTTTTGGTGTGTAATTTGCCAAGTTTAATATTCATTAACCTTGCATTATAAGTATGCATTGAAGCCATGGATAAACAAATATGATGCATTCTATGTTTTATGCTATTAAAAAATGCTTTGTCGCTTGTTACTTAAAAATAAATATTAAAGAATATAGATAATTAATAGATTTAGAGTGAGTGTAATATAAATCTTAACATATAGAGAATATGTATGCATTTTTTCAAGCGAAAAAAAAAAGTTCTTTGAGAATAAACATTCAAAATTTACGAAAGTGGTCCATTGTACCCTGGTCTCCCCATACATGATGTATATACTTGTACAATTTTTTTTAAAGGGCTGAATTTATATGTAAATACTTAAAGCATCCCTTTAGGAAATAAGAAAAATCCCTAAAGATAATTAATTTTAGAATGAACAGTTATTTCTGACAGCCTGACGATGAAAGATTTGCAACACTTGTGAGTACTCGATATATGTCCATGCATTTAATTTTCTTACAAGTCGCATGTTAAGGAAAAATGTACGAATCATATTGTAAATTACTAAAGAAGAGTTTGTTTAAGCTGTAGGAATGCATCTTATTGGTTAATATCAAATCAGTGGCTAATTTCTGGACAAATATATGCATTTTGTCTGAAGCTGGTACAGTTTCCAAAAGTTGGAGCATCTAACCTTTATCCTTTTATTTACTATGTATACATTTTTTTAGGGTTTTTTTTTTGTGTGTGTGTGTGTGTTTTAACTATGTTGGTAAATTATATAAATAAAGCTGAAACACCAATTTTTTTGTGTGCTGTAGAAATCAAAACAATTGAAAATATTTTCTTGGATTTTTTCGCAAATACTATGTGTCGTCTGCACATTCACGATAATTAATTCTTGACCGTTTTCAATTTTTTAGAAAGTTTCAGACAGTGAGAGGATTTTTGTGAATTATAATATTTTATATACATCATTTTTACATTAAAGATTTTTCTTCTTTTTTGTTCCTTCTGTTTTAAAATCACCCCATCGTCATCACCACTAAAGCTGCCTCAGCGTAAACCAAAGTATATTGGTATCCATGAAGACAAAAGCAATAAACGACAAGTGCGAAGTCCAACACAAAAGTGAAAGGACATCGAAAATACAAACGCCAAAAAAAAAAAAAAAGACTATTTGCATCGCCTAAAAGGCAATTACACATTGCAACTGTCATCCCTTTTTTTGGGTTGTCAGATTGTAAAGAAGGGGCGTCCAACCCCCTTCAGTCAAGGACACATTGAAGGAGAAACCGTCCATCGAATACTTGCTCTCCCTTGGTGACGAAATATAAGCAAGTGTGCTACCCTATAAAAGCACCTCGGAGGGAGTTGCCTACTCCCTAAAAATAGGGCTTTTACGTCGTTACGGCTTTCTAAATTTGCTGCAGCTAGAGAATTCCATACACAATGGCTATAGATTGTCAGAAGCCGATGCGCATTTTCTGGTTTACTTTTTTAGTTTTTCTTGAAAATATTGAAAAACATTTAGTTTTCACACTACAAGTGAATTAACAAATTAAAGAGCGCAAAATTCCCTACAAATGCATGCTCTTATTTTCTTCTAGCTTTGATATTTTCACAGATAATGGCTTTCAAAAATGGGAGCCATCCAAAAATTTATGACCATCGTAATGAAGCGTTACCTATTTGAAAGAAAAAATTAAAATACTCTCATTTAAAAAAAAAATGTTGTAACAGTATTAGGGGCTTTTTTCTGTTAATTTTTGAAATGGGTTCAATATTTTATAACGACCCTGTACATTTTCATTCTTGTATGCAGAATAATACAGGCTTACTCAATACTAAGAAGCCAGTGAGTCGTTTTCAAAATTTTTCGGGACGAATTCGAAATGATCAGATATTACAATATTATATTCATAAAAACTTCAAACATTTTTCAAATATACTGGATGATAATTTTGGTTTAAATTAAAATCTGAATTTTGGTTTCTGAATTGGGACAACCACAGGATATTAAGGATGTTCTGATTACGAAATTCTATCTCTAAATAGCTTGTGTTTCATATCTCGGATGTTGTTTAAAATGTACCTAATTAAGATTAATTAGAATATATATATTTTTTTATTCTTGGCTTTTTGTATGTAGAGAAGTTTATTAGCCCCTCTATTTTTCTAAAAATTTTCTCACTCCCCCTCTGTAACCCCGTATTATTACTTCTTTCCATATAAAGTGTAAATTCACAAGAACAGATGACTAGAAACTCATGGTGCCCTATATTATTGTTATTAGTGATCAGAAAATTTATTTTCACTAGTAGACCAGCAAAAGAGAGCTTCTCCCTACCAAAGAGAAAACTATTACAGATATGGTTTAGTTGAAAAACACCGCCCTTAAAAAGTTTTTTGTCAACGTAAGGAAAATATTTAGTGCAGTCTAGAATCAAACAGAATTGTCTGCAAATATTTCAATTATTTAAGAAATTCTTGATAGGTATGTTTATTTATACTGCATATGTAACAGTTTTATTTTATTAAGAATTAATATTCACCAAATTAGTATCGCTGTTAGATGCAAATTTTTCCAAAGTAAGTAATATAAATTGTTTCAAATCGACCCAGGGTCGGATTAGGCCCTGTTTAAGAATTATAAAACAATATTAGAATATATTATTCCCAACTAATTCGAGATATTAGGTCATTTTATTCAAATATGTATCAAAAAACTTTTAAAAACGTTCTATAAATACACCAAAAATCTTTTTCTGTTCAATTTCAGCATGAAAGCCAGTTGCTTTTTTTTTCGGCTCAACATATGTATATAAAAAAATTGAGATGATGCGTTATTTGAAATTGTTTATAAATATTATTTAACTAATGCACAGTCAGTGCCATTATTTAAAAGGTGCTATTTATTTTCAGTTTTCTTGCACTGGTTTTTAATAGCTAATTTTATTGTTTAATTATAAGAAATAAACCTGTACCAAATCTGCCCAATAATTAGTCAATTATGCTTTCATTTAAAATGTAAAAGTTCTGTTGACTATCATGTCTCCTTCTTAGACAGGTTAAAAATTTTAAAACTAAAAAATAAAATAAGAACTTCACCCCTAATATAAGGTTATTTATTAAGCTTAAATGGAAATGTCCTTGCAGTTTAAAAAATTTTTTACATATTTTTGTTAAATATTTTTTTCTTAAAGCTATTCATACTTTTTTCATGAGAACGACCCAAACACTGTCTTGCTGTTAATTCCAGCATTATAAGTTTATTAAATGGTTTATTTCTTATATTGTATTTAGTGCTGGGCGCAATCAAACATATTTATCTGTGAATATTTCAACTATCCAAAGAATTCTTAATGGATATGTTTATTTATTATTGTTGCGTAGTACCAATTATAGTTTTTATTTTCATAAAAAAATCCTATACCAATTATAGACACACTCACCTCAAAAAATAATTAAAACCAGAGAGTATATTTGGAGTTTTTCTTGTAAATACTCTGTTTATAATAAAAGTGAGAGAATTAAATATCACATCCTCAACTCTTCACAATCTTGGTAATCCTACGAGAAACGTGAGTGCGTCTATTTGATGAAATAGTATTC
The DNA here is from genome assembly GCA_013235015.1 of Araneus ventricosus. Classification (NCBI taxonomy): domain Eukaryota; kingdom Metazoa; phylum Arthropoda; class Arachnida; order Araneae; family Araneidae; genus Araneus; species Araneus ventricosus. The sequence continues at coordinate 22,098 of BGPR01001411.1, forward strand.
TCTGCTTCGTGTATGCTGAATAATGTAGACTTCCGTAATACTAAGAAGCCATTGACCTGTTCTCAAAAAAATTTTCGGTATGTATTCGAAATGTTCAGATATTACAATATTATATTCATAAAAATTTCATACAATTTTCTCAAATGTAATAAAAATCTTAGTTTTGGTTTTTGAATTGGGACAGCCACAACTGCTTTCCTGCTTTTGAGAAAATAACAATTATCCTGCAATATTTTTAACAAGAAGTTTAAATCTAAAATAACAGTTTTCACAGATTTTGGAATCTTTTCGTCAAACGATTTGCAAACACCCATCTCGAAATTCACTCTCCGTCCTCCACCCCTATTTGGAGTGTAGGTTGCCTAGCGGGTATCAGATTACCCTTACAAAGGAGTAAAGAGAGTCTTTGGGGACAAGGCATGACCTTGTCCCACTCTCCATTTCAGGACCGAAATCACGACCGCAAAAAAATAATCCATAGTCCTCGAGTTCGCTTCTAGGCTGTGATACGGCTTGTGAGTTAAGATTTTAAGACCGCCTCTTCACCCCCACTATTAGAAGGCGCTTTCATCGACACTGGTTTTTCCTTCAGGTACACGGCAGCCTTAACCCCTTCTTCCTTGTCTTCTTTCATGTGAAGTACTCTGCATGTCTGGAATCAGTGTTGATCAATGAATTTTCTTCATTTTTGTATTCAGAGGAGAAGTCATTTTGTGTAATTTTTGTAAAAAATGAGCATTCATCCTCGGAAATATATTTATCTTGGAAAAAAAAATAGGATTTTTCAACTGAACCAAAATAGGTTTCGGATAAATTCTGCAACACTTTAAAAAAAAAATCCCCTCAAGAGCTCATTTACCAAAAGTTCTTCACAACGTCACAAGAGGGAATATATGCCCGAACAGGTGAGTGACACCGAAAAAAATTAATATCTGTCGTTCCAATAAAGCAGATGCTTTTGAGCGCAAAAAGAATTGCTTGGGACAGAAAGTTTTTTCACCCCCCCCCTCCCCCATTTATACCTCTTCCCAGCAAATCCTTTTTAAGTCCCCGCGAATCAAGAGATAAATAATGCACAGAGAACTAAAAATAGTATAAAAGACACAACATAGGCTGCAATGTTTGTTCAGCAGTCAAAATGACCACAGTCAGCCTTTCTAGGTATACACATTTATAGCACTCTGACAATCAGCTCCAACAAAACTTTTTTTCTACATGACCTTTATGAATAATTAGGAAAAGTCGATGAATAAACAAGAAACCAAAATATAAACAACAGGAATTTGAGATTTGTTTGTGGTCAAAATTACCATTCCTGCCTTACCAGTGTTAATTTGAAAGAAACATTTGGCTTGAATAATCATTCAAAAAGTTTTTTCAATAAGTTGTAAAATAAGATAAGTTTGATTATTTTAATTTTAGTTTTAAAAATGAATATTTTAGGAAATCCTATAAAGAAAATAAATTTAAAAGCATATTTTTTAATTAATAAGTATTTCAAAAGATATAGTCTAGCCCAAATTATTATTTGTTAGTAAAAAACATTAAAAAATGAAAAAAAAAAGTTATAAATACTCGCATGTTTAGAATCATTCATTTGTCTCCAGGTCATGGTGCCATCTAGGAACATGTAAGTGCAAATAATTATTAAAAGCAGATTATAAATTAAGGTAATTATAAAATTTGATGTAATTTTTCTCCCTCTTCAGCTTTGTTAAACGTTATTAACTATTAAAGATATTAATTGCATTTTTACATAAACATTTCAGCTGCACTAATATAAATAATATTATAGATTAAGGAGAGTGGTGTTAAATTAAACCCCTGGAAGTAATTCATTTATCAGTTTACATAATTACTGTAAATGTAACTAGTGTAAACTCGGCTCTGTCTTTGCATCTCAAATATTAAAATATAAGTTAATATTTTTAAAATTTAAAAATATTTTGAAATCAAAATGTGTTAAGAACACTGTGCTTTATATAATGAATTTATAATTGTAAAGATGAGTTATTTTGTTTTATAATATTTTGAATTTTATAAAAGTTCTAAAAACACGTCTTCCTAGAGCATTGTTAATTGTTTGTAGTTGCAGGGAAATTATTTCACAAAATCTCAACTTAAGAAACTCTTGCGTAACAGTAAAATCTCTTTATTGATTAATATTTTATAAGGGCAGTTAAAAAAAAAATCTGTTGATGCTTGCGTCTTCGTGGTTGAGTTATTTACATAGCTTCCCATTTTGTAAATATCTTTGTCTTCACTCACGTACAGAATGCAAATATATTTGAATGCGTGTCTCATTAACAAGAGTTGTTTTGTCTAAGATTGAATCTTTAATATCTCTAAAGTACAAAATGATTATGGGGAATAATACCAAAGAGTTCTCAAAGTGCCTTTATAAACTTTAAAAAAAACTGTATGGGAAAACCGATGGAAGTCGGGAGTGATTGAATGTTGATTCTTGATATTGTGACTTGTCCATGGCATTTAATTTAATGCAAAGGGTCATTAAGAAACTAATTAATACTTGTGAAGAATTCGGTAGTCATTAAAAATGGAACATTAATAAGAAAATGTTTGTTTTGTGTTGACTCGGATTCTTGATGAAGGCCTTGGACTTCTGGGAAAACTGAAAATGCATCAACTTTTGAGACCAGCCATATCTCTTGCAATATGTATGGGGGGGGGGGTTGTGATGTTTCTGTTGACAGCAAATTAAGAACTCGTCCCTCTTGTCTGTTTTTCTCTGAAATCAGCTCAACTGTAATATCTAGGGTTGTGGATACATTGTGAATGCATACTAGTGTTTTGATGCATGCTTCAATATTTGAGTATAGAAATTTTTCAGAGCAGCTTTTTGAGGCCAAGGCATTTCAAAACATTTTTCAGGAAGCTTCATATAATCAGAATGTTGTACAGTGAAACCTCTCTACGTTGGCCACTCACCGTTCGAAGGAGAATTAGCCGCTCTAAAGGGGGGTTTATGTTTGGAAGTATAAATTACGTATTTAAACATTCCTTAATTTGTTGTTTCTGATAAAACAAACTTTAAGAATCATATAAAGAAAAAAAATCTTTGTTTTTTTTATTTATTTATTAAGATACAATTTATGTTTGTTTGAATCTGTCAGCTTTTTTGGGTGTATTTTTTTTTAATTGGAAAAATAAATCTCTAATTATTTTGTCGGTATTTGTTCAGTGGACAAAAATATCTATTTTTCTTAAAGTCCGTTGGGTCGAAAATTTCATTTGTTGATAGTTGCAAGCCATATCAGCGGCTTTTTTGTCAGATTCAGAATCAATGCCTGAAAGGCAAAAATGAACTCTTGAATGCCCAATCGCAGTAGAGGCCAAAGTTCACTCTTCTCTTCACATTGAGAAAGAAATGATTAATTTTGATCTGATCTCTGGTGTTGTTTTTGAGTGTATGAATTTTTTTTGTTCTGTTGTTCCTGCTTTTTCTCTTAATAAAAGTTCCAAAGTCAGAGAAATTAAAACAAAATATAGTTCATTAAAGTTGAACAGGCAACCAACCTGGCTGCTCAGAGGGGTTTGAGTGGCCGTTCCCAGAGGTTATTTTAACATTATTTCTATGGGCCAAAAATCTTAGGCCGTACATAAGTGGCCATTGAGAGGTGTCACTGTTATGTTAGGGTTGCCATTTAGAGAGGTTTTACTGTACATAAAATCCATCCAAAGTTATTAACTATTCTATCCGCAAGAACAATAAAAGAAACATTTGAAGATTTAAATTCTGTATGTTAAAATATTTTCTGAATATATCTTTTATATATATATATATAATGAGGACCAAAAATGTTAATCAGATATTTTAAAGACCATGTACAAATATAAGAAAACTAAAGTTTAAAACATTAAGGAAGTGCACAAAATTTTTTAAAAAATGAAAATTTAAATAAATTATGTTATTGAAATGCCATAAAACCAATCTTGGATAACTCTGTAGAGTGCCATGTTAAACTTGGTTATAATGGCACATAAATGCTTAATTACCAGCAGAACTATCGAAACTCTTTTTAGCATCTTGTTAAATTACCTGAAAATGTTTTGAAAGCAATTTCTGCTTTAAAGTTATCCAGTGAGGATTAAAATTTTCTTGGCTGGCTAAAAACTGTTGTGCAGTTATTCTGTCGAACAATTATCGTAAACTCAATTTATTCAACCACACACTTTTGTATTTCATGTCTCGAAGATAATATTAGAAAACCATCTTCACTATATATATATGAATCAATCTAATTCTGATATTATTTCACAGAGCTCTTCTGTTAAATTTTTATTACTTTAAATCATTTGAACTATATATGAATTAAAAGCCTGTTGTGAAAACAATCCCCAAATAAGAAAAATAATTTAATTGTTCAAAAATAATCCTGAAATATGGAATACTTAAAAAACATGAAGATTGACACTTTTAATAAATTTTTATTTGACACAAAATCAAATTACAATGCACAATGGCAATGCATTTAGCAGTTACATGGAAATCATGAAATGATGTCTGCTCTATACAGTTACCTATTTATCAATTAGTCTCCCGTCCCTGAGGAATTGCCTTCATCTTTTGTTGGAATATATGCACACCCAGAACAATATTTGATTTTCTATCTCCTCCATTGTTCTCTAAATGAACAAGCACAGCTTCAAAGAAATTGTGTTCAGCTTCTAGAGAAAATGGAGAATTTAATTCTCTCAGAATGAAATAAAACCATTGATATTACTAACTAAATGTTTAATTTAGTATTAGCTTGTTACTTTTTAGCATCTTATATATAAAAAAATACACTCTTCTACTTTATCAGTCCAACATCAGGACTCAAATAACCTGATTGTGAGCTCATACAGGGCACTTTAGTTTAATATTTGTGAAATGAAAGTAATTACAAAAAAGAGAAAAAAGACATCTGGTTTAATTAAACATTACCTTATGAAAAGTGGAATATTTGTAAATTTGTTTGTTACTAAAATGTGTATAGTTCAATAAAAACTGACGAAACTTAATTTTTAACTATTTTGACGATCTAGATCATCCCAGGACAAAATTCAAAATATGAAGCTGTCTACTTCCTGAAAGATTCATCAACTTTAAAATTTCAGAAAGGCAAGCATATATTTTAATCAGAAAATATCAAAGTTGCATCAAAACTCATCCAATTCTTATCATCTCGTTTCAAGCCATTTCAGAACTAAAAAGATAAAATATTTTGAATTCATGATGTTGATATAATTTCTTATAAGTTGATCAAGTTTATTCCAAAATAATATCCCTATTATTTTTAAAGATGTTAATACATAATATATTGATTATTTACTGTAAATAAACGTTATTACTAAAAGAATAAGTCATAATTTTATTATCAGATTTTTATTACTTTTTATAAGCTTTTTGAGTTGAAGTCTCTTCATAATAATATATTTGTGGATTTTAAAAATCAGTTTATAAATAACGGACGTGCAGATTCTGTGAGTGTTGCTTTAAGTCATTGATATTATTTTAGATACTATTTGAGCAACAAATAATTTAGTGTTTTATTTGTTCTATGCCTCTTGTGATATAAATTTCTGATGACAGAAAAAAAATTTCTTTGTATATTTTTTAAATACATTTCCGGTCTTTCCTGAAGGTAGAAGTATAATATTTTATAAATTATTAATGAATTTATATTAATTTAAAACATGTAAATTAAGAATTAGTGATCTTTTAGTCTGTTATTTTATCAGCTATCAGTTCCTCTTTCTCATTTAAATAAGAGGCAGTTTCTTGTATATTTTAAAAGCTTATAATAGCTAATTTTTGATTTACAATTAAACTTGAATTACTTTATAAAAATTTATGGAAAAAAAATCTTTTTGTATTTTTATTACTGCAAGTTTTTATAATAATTCCGAAGCTGCTTCTAATTTAAATGAGAAATTTAAATTGTGAATTAATAAAAAAAAACATGCTAAAAAATTTCCATTTTGAAATAAGTATAAAATCACTAATAGTATCAGCGTTTTTTTAAGCTGGAAAACTGCTTATTAATTCCACTTTTATGTGAAATTTGTATTGTGCCCTTAAAATAATCACTGGGTGGAAAATTATCAGTTTAATGCTTTGCTTTTGATATAGTAACTGCATCTGATGTAAGATATTTACTGGTACTGTTTGAAAGCATAAGTGGTTTACAATGTATGAAAATATCATGCTTTTCCTTATTGTAATTATTCTTGTTTGACTTTCAAAATCGCAATATTCAATACCATATCTTGTATGAAAACATCTTTCAAAAATTTGGTCTTGTATTTGCAACTTTATTTCATTATCCAAAGATTTTGATGTCTGTATATACTCTTTGGAATGCACTTTTAAAAAGAAATTGGTTACTAGTGGGATTAAAATCAGTATTTTAGTCTTTCATTGCCACAGAGTTACTTTGTAATAAGTAATTAGTCATTGGTGATTGAATTATATTGCTTTGTAACATCAAAATATTTTCCTAATAAATCATTATAAAAAAAGCAGTAAAGAACACAAAATATGATTCCAACAACGTTTTATAAATATTATGTATTCTGTTTGAAAAGTTGAAAGACAAAAAATATTAATTCAAATCTCACTATGGAACAGATTCTTATTAAAACTAAATTTCCAAAAAATAAATTAATTTCTATATTATTGCAATAACATAGCAAATTATTTTATGTTATATATACCGTTTCATTAATTTGAAAAATTCTACTTTAAAAATTTTAAATTATCTTGCAAAAATGTGAAATACGTCCATCCATCTCATATTAAGTAAGTTACATCTTTAAATTAAGTGTTAGGTAAATGCTTTCTTCATCAGAATTATAAGAGGCATCCATTCTAGGAGTGTATTATCATGACACTCCTAAATATATTTTGTGCCTTATTCATCATGGACAGTTATCAGGAAATTTCTTAAGTTGAGAATGTAAATTCTAAAGTGTGGTTTACAATTTTTTGAATGAAGAGAGATATTTCAAAGTGAAGTGTCCTACATAATGTGAATAGAATTTCTACATTTCTAGTGTTAAGAAAGCACTGATCGAAAATAATACTTATGAGAGTGTGTGTAATAAGAATTCAGATAGGGGAAGGTGGTGTACCTAGGTCCCATTTTTAATTGAATAATTACTAAAAGAAAGGTAACAAAACAATTTTTCTTTCATATTTATACACAGCATATATTTTTTGTAGATTTTTTTAAAAAGTATTTCAGTGCATTATTTACAATTTAAAAAAAAGTGCAAATAGGACCAAGGTACACCATGGGTAGTGTACCTTGGTCCTGGGTATGGTGTACCTTGGACCAGCTATTTCTAGATTTAAAAAATCTAACCGATTAGTTTGAACATAAACATTTATTGGTATTTTAGCTACAGAAAAATGTTAATGAGCACTTTTACTTAATGAGGTCTTAGATTAGACCGAATATAAAATTATTACAGCAACAGTTTCATTCCTATGAGTAGGCTTAACCAACATTGTAATTAGACAAGTCATTTCCAAATGTTAATTTCCGAAGCTGCCTTTCAGATCCTCCAGTCAACATGGGATGTGGTAACTTCCACATTACATCACATTTTTCCACAACATAAGTGGTAGACCATGTAGTGGTCATGCACCAAGGTACACCACTTGGGCATGGTCCAAGGTACACCACTTGGCCATTTCATGGAAAATGGCTGACTACTAAATTGAGGTTAGACTTAACATAATTTCTAACACATGTTATTATAGCTAAAACTGTGCTTTATAAGTTAGGCATTTTACTATAAAGTAATTTATGTATGTTTAGGAACTATTAACACAAAATTCAACAGGAAAAAAAATTACTTTTGATGGGTCAATTTCCTTTTTCAGGATTCATTCATTCAAATGAGCACCTTGACAAATAAGTTCAGGTACACTGGAACCTCTGGTGGCAAGTGTACAAAATACATATATCATTTTCTATACATCTATACAGATGGCGCTAAAACCGGCATAGGTTCAAAGTACACTTATGTCCAAGGTACACCACCTTCCCCTATATTTTATATCAAATTAAATAAATAGGGTCCAAACAAGGTAGGTACTTACAGTTAACTTTAAGGCTTTATGAATAACTGGTTTTAGACAAAAGTTCGTTTCTTGAAGGAACTGTTCAAAAAACTGAATAAATAATGCAAAAACAGATTGTAAAAAGGTCTCTGAATTTCAGTATGTCTGTATCTTACATATATAACGTATGATGCAACTTAGAAGCATGATGTTATTTCGTCTAAGATTCATACACAGAAGGAATTAGCAATTGCATCAATAACCAGATGCATTTTTGTTTTCAATGAAATTCTTTTTTCTGAAAACTTTTAAAAATAGAAATTAAGTGATAGATGTACAAGATTTCATCTCAAACTTTCCTTGGTTAAATGGTATACATTGTAATGTATAAGTTATACCTGGAGCAGACTGCAAAAGAAAGTAATAACATGACATGTTGCTTTTTTGATATGTAATAAAAAATTTATTGATTAAACGAATCTAAAAAGTAATTTGTATATCTTTGTAAGATTTTCCCCTACTTTTTTACTTTCAAAATTGTGAGCTATTAATTTATCAAATATAATAACAAAAATATTTATTGACATGAATAAAAAAAGATATTCAGTGCAATCAGTATCTTTCCTTTTCATTTACACATTATATAGTTTTTTAAAGGTTTATGTGTAACTGAGAAAAATCTGTAATGTTTACTTTGAAATTTATTGTATTATTTGTCTTAATTAAAGATTGTTTCCTAATTTTATAGTTTAAAGCTTAACTGTGTTTAATGCATACAAAAAAAATTTACAGGACACCATAAGGCAATGTTGCTCAACCTGAGGCACATCCCCCTAATGGAGGGCAAAAATATGGCAGTAAGAAACATAATTCCAAAAGATTGATTACTAAAACCAACACTAAGAAATGACACATTCTGCTGTTATAAAATGTTATCCTAAATAAGAGGATGTTTTTTATTAATTATTTAAAATTCCAATATTCGTTGGAAGGAGGACAGAATTCAAGCAGAATTGCAGAACTGAAATAGGAAAACAGCACAACTGCTTAAAAAATTAATCACAAATATTTAAAGGTTGATGGCCTTTTTTTTTTGTCAAGAGTTCACATAATAAAAATAACTTTAAAATATATTGTACAGCTTGAATCATATTTTTAACATAATTTTCCTAAAAAATGTTGAAGATATTTAAAAATGTCTTAAATAATTTTTTTATTTTCACTAGCAAACTGTAGCTTACCGAGCATATATCTTACAAGCAATATGAGACAAAACTTCCATCAGACTTGCTGACATTTTTCTAATAGTTTCATTAAGTTTGATTATTATTTCTAATACCTGATAATATTATAGAAATTTACTTAGATGAGTTTTCCTTTGGAATGTAATTATTTGATTTAAATAAAAATCTTTCACGCAAGCTCAAATGACACACGGTTTTAGCAATGGTATTATCATAAACACATTATTATATAAATCTTCCGCATATTGTAAATGCTGATAGTGGAAAATTTAATTTTTCAGTTGTATCAAGATTCTGAGAAAGTTAAGTCCTTAAAAGAAGACTGAAGCTAATATTTTTAATAAATTTTTATTCAATGACAGATGATATTGGAATGCATGAGCGGTTCACATCACATCCAAAGAAAAGAGAACAAGATCAAGAAATACTACATGAAATGTTTAATAGAAACTCGTATATACATCGATGCAAAAACCCCAAGTTTTAATTAACATTATACATGACACTAAATTTTAAAGTTTTAACACAATGCAATGTTTATAATGATTTCACTCTTAAAACAATATCCAAAGAAATTTATTTTTGAATTAATTATTTTAGCACAAAGACAATGAATATAATGATTTATGATTTCCATTTTTTAAAAAAAAGAATATTCAGGCAGTACTTCGTTATATGTTGGAAGCATAATTCCATCCAAGACAAATACTGAAAAACATTTTCATTAATATCATTTAATGAAAAAAACCTGAAGATAGTCAAAATTGTATAAATTGTAATAGTTTCCATTACATGTTTTTAATAAATGCCATCAAATTTTATCATAAAAATATTTAATGTTTCTGGTGGTTATATTTAAAGAAAACGAAAACATTATTGAAGAAAATTTATATTGAACTTAAAATTAGTCACAGAAAACGATACACATTTGTGAGCAAATTAAATAACTTTTTGTAAAATTTTAAAAGTTTTTGTGAAATGGAATCAAATTCATGTATGACAGTATTTCTTTCTGAAACATACAAATAGAGAATAATAGACATTTTTAAACACATAAAATTTAAAACCGAGTAAGAAAGATGTTTTAAGAAGCTGACATTTCTAAAGTTCGATCATTTTTAATCGTATGAGAACGTCCAAATAATTCTCAAAGTTTGGATATTGTTGATTGGTCCAACTCATCAGTAAGGAGGCTGAATAAAATTCGGTATTTCAATCAGCGGAAGCCTACTAAAAAAATTAAGTAATGTTAGAACTGATGTGTATAGAAAGGTGAACTCTTCATTAAATTTTTACAATTGAATTAAATAAAATGTTCACCTATATTGAAATCATTAATGGATAACCAGGTTTCAGTCATATTCAGATCTGTTTACTTGTAATAATTTCAATTGTGGATTTATCAGTCATCGCATGAGAAACAGAATTAAGAAACTTTTTGTTCATGGCAAAGTATATTTTTCTTGTCAGTGGATATTTCATTACAATCGTCACCCGTGTTATCGAAACCTGACCACATTTAAAACTAATAAAGATCATGAAAACAATGTTGTAGCTGTGCAAGTACAGCTTATTTATTGGCAAATAAATAATTAATTCTGAATGGCGATTCCTGTACAGTAGGTTTATAATTATGTAAAAAATATAATAAATCTGGCATACCATTCAGGGAATACACAAGAAAAGTAAACACACATGCTCATAATATAGCATGGAATTATCAAAATACATTTCTTATAATAAATTTTGATTAAATGTTGAACTAAACGTGGAGTCATTCTGAAAAATCAAGTTAAATATGGCGGGTGAAACTTTTTTTTATTGAGTTCGGGGGGGGTAGAGATTTCAATAACGCATCGTGCTGCCATCTTTTGACAAGAAAGGAAAAACTTTCTAAATAGTTTCAGAACAATTTGGCTTTTATATTCAAAATTTACTTAACTTTAGTACTATTTTTTTCAACATTTTATAGAATCATTTATGTGGAAACATGTTTACTTAAAGGAATTGGCTTAAGGGAAATGAATAAAAGACTCATTCAAAAGACTGACCGGCAATACTTAATCAAAATGCTATCTGTTGTAATTTATATTAATGTTTTTGGAAAATATTCATCTTTATGGGGAAAAAAAAATGCACAGTATATGCTATATTTGTATCAATTTACAGAGATATAACTTGATTTTAGACTTTGGTCCGATGACTTTTAAAATAATTTTCTGTATATAAGGATAAGGTAGCAGACACAATATATATAAAGATAACATAAATATGTTCACTTTCGTTTTTATCAGGTCATGTTAGCGTGACTTTAAGTTCTTGATTTTTATGCCTGTACATGTTCATAAACTTAGAAAAGTAATTACTTTACTAAAGGATGATATACAACTCTAACGGAAGTGCAAACATAAAACAGTACAGTATAAACTAATTTTTATTGCATTAGGGGAATATCTTTCAACGAATAATATTTGCAACCGAAAATTTTTGCATAAGTTCATCATATTTTTAAAAACAGAAAACCGTTCCTAAAAATTAGACTTCATACAAAATACCAGATCTTTTAAAAATTAACTTTCCATTGAATTAGCTACAAAATGTACTTCAGTAATCTAATTATTATACTTAAAACTGATATCATTCATAATTGATTGCTGAAAACACTGTTGTCTTCACTAAAAACATTTTGAGCTTACAGTAATTTGTTATATCAATAAACATTTAACCTAAAATAGCTTTTTAAAATGAGACATTTGCCTTTGAAAACAGAAGTATGTCCTGTAGTGGTGTAAGAACATTTCTCTGCTGAAATTATTAACTTCTGTTTTTCACTAAACAGTAATATAATTACAATCAAAACGATAGCAGAACATTATACATTAGTAAGACATGGCATGCCTTTAATCAATAAGTAACAGTGAATTAACCCTTTGCACTCTGAAAAGTAATAGATGCATAATACAGGTCTGCGATGAAAAAAATGTTGGTAAAGCAAGTGGTGTTTTTAATAGTTTTTTGGATTCTGATTACTGGAAAAATAATGAAAAAATTCCATCACGTACAGTTTCATCACAAATCGCAATCTATTTTTTGCGAATTTAGTATATTTCGGAACAAAAAAGTATTTATATGAGTTCGATAAACATATTTATGGACTTAAAATAGTAAATTGATCGATTAAATTACAAAACAAGAAACTATTTCAGTCCAAAATATTCCTCTGAATCAGTAAATTGCCTATTAAACAGAATATTAAAGACAGAGGAAACCAGTTGAAACCGGATACCTCTCCTGCTTGCCAAAAAAAAAAAGGATTACTTCCACCGCTTCACATAAAATTAGTCTTATGAAACAATTTATCAAGGCTTTACCAAAAGAAAGTGAATGCTTCAAATACCTTTGTGACCAGTTCCCGGGTTTATCCGAAGCAAAACTGAAGGAAGGTGTGTTTGTAGGACCAGACATCAGGAAAATGATGAAAGATGAAAATTTTGAGACTAAAATAGAAACAAACGAAAGAAAAGCCTGGGAATCTTTCAGACGAGTTATTACTAGCTTTCTAAGAAACAAAAAGGACCCTAACTACAAATCTATTGTAGAAGAGACGATAAAAAATTTCAAGATTTTAGGCTTAGTTCATCTTCTCGATTCGCACCTGGAAAATTTTCCTGAAAATTTAGGTGCAGTTAGTGCGGAACAAGGTGAAAGATGTCACCAAGATACAAAGGAAATGGAGAGGCGATATCAAGGAAAATGGAATGTCAGCAAGATAGCCGACTACTGCTGGATGCTACAAAGAGACAATCCCTGCAAAGTTTACAAGAGGAAAAGTGACAAAAGAACTTTTGAGGTAAATAAAAAACGTTACTATAAGGACTTGTAACTTTCTACTTATACTTAACAATTACTTGAACTAGGATATAAATGTAATTTATACGGATTTATGAATTAATGAAATTTAAATGAAATGTCAAAATTTCGTGATTTCAACTGTTTCCTTCAAAATATGCAATCACTTTGTAAAAAATCCGTATGTGATAGAAATAAATGGATTTCATTTTTAGAATCGGCACTAAAAATAACATAAAAATCGGTCATCAAAATTAAAACAATTTTCAAAAAGTATTTTTTTTGCAGGTTTGTGTAATTATTCACCGAATACCAGCGCATATGATCAAATTAATTGATTATTTTTCGAAATTTTAATCTGCGACTGTTACGACTAAGGAAGTATTTTTTTTTAACTGTCGAAGTCAAGAAACGTCAATGATGCACAGTCTAGAAGCATGCCTAAAAGGCGACATCCGAGTGCAAAGGGTTAAAGAGCAGTTTAAAATCGAAACACCTCCTGCTGATTTTAAAAGAAAGAACGTTTTGTGAACTGGGGGATTCGAAATAAAACACCAGTGCAAGTTAAAATATTTGACAGCGAATATTATAAAATCAGCTATTTTAATCAGCCATGTAATATAGATGATAAAATAATTGTAAAGAATTATACTCACCTAATAAAAGAATCTTATTATAAAAGCTATGCAAATTGAGCAGATTACAACAAGTTCAAAAGTGACACTTTCAAGCAGATCTTCTAACGCATCCCTAAAAAGATATAAGATTTTTCTGAATTGTTGAGGCATAATTTTGAACAATGAATTAATTTGCCCTTTACTTTAGATTTATCTATCAAGATTTCAAGCAATTGTAAATTATTAAAAACTTCATCCATGGCGACAGTGAGGATTGAAAATATTCTATGAGGTTCAAGCATATAGAGATTTTTCAGGGGGAGGGGGGGAAATAAAAGACTAAATTGAATCATTCTAAATGTTTCACTGTAACTCGTATATTCAAATGAAAGAAACACTTTAATAATTTTTTTATTTATTTTTGTTCTATTCTTAAACATGTTAGACTGTGTAAAATTATACAGAATGACATAATGAGGGGATGCGAAATTAGTTCAGTATAGAGTATGTATTGTCACATAAATCGTGAATGTAGATTAACAAGCATAATAATAAAAAATAAATGTCTCTTTATGTTACGAAGATTTCAGCACAAGACTAAACAGAGGTAATCACTAAACAGCACTTGTATAAATTAACAACTCAGATCACTAATAAATCTCAATCACCGCACTTTCAATAGCGCTTAATGTCTCAGTTCACCAGCTTCACTGCTGACCAAACTTCAACTGATTCACTCTTGGTTTGAGAGCTGGCTTTTATACTTTTTCAACAGGAAGTGACGTCACGCAGTAATCTCTAGAAGATTCTTGATATTCCATGCTCCTAGTAGAGATAGGACCACAGCTCAGGAATTTTCTAGAAGATTCCTTTTGTCGACGAAATGGTCGCCAAGATTAGCATGTTAGGGGAAACAACTTTACAACTTCGTAACAATATATATAAGGATATTTCTTAATTTTACTTTTAAATGAATACTTCTCAAAATCAAAATAATTATTGCTTATAAACAAACTGTTGTCTGCTTTCAAATATTGTTCCAACTTTTCTTAAAGGATTAAGGATTGTTCCTTCACGCTAATTTATGTAATTTTATTATATTTAAAATAACGGTAAAACTGATTAGGCGTCAAATGTTTATTACCTTATTATTAATGTCCTTATACAAGTGAACTTAAGTTTTCCGTGAATTACTGATTCTTATTTCACATAATATATCTGTATAATTTATATTATTTAATTCCTTCACTTTTAGTACATCTTATGCTTTAGGAAAGACTCATTTTTTTGAGGGAAATTCATATTTTTTTATACGAGTCTTTTTTCAAGCTATTCATTAAATAATATACAAGATCTGTCTTATATTTAAAAAAAAACTATTTTTCATTATTTTTTTAAAAGTTTCTGTTTTAATACATTACAAATTGAGAATATTTTACATGTTTTCATTTCATTTAATGCTTTTTCTTTTGTTATGACATTTCCTGCACACTCTTATATATTTTATCACAAAATTTAATAGCCATGTATACATTACCCACGCATTTCACCACACATTCCATCGAAATCTTCAAAAGCGTCGTCATCATCCCTATTCTCGAATTCATCTTCATATATCCAATCATGTTCTTCGTAAAAACTGTCATGGTAAGAATCGTAAATGAAGTAACTTAAAAATAATTTGTATATTAGTAGCACAACTATACTCAGTACAAATTCAAAAGAAATATTATATTTTAATTATAGATAATCAAATTAAACACATACGCACACACGCTTAATAAATTAGATTTTTCCACATTTAAAGTTAAATTAGTTTCTCGCTCTACTTAATTCTTAGATAAAAGCTACTGTCATTTTAACTGAAAGAAGTCCAGATTCATCCAGTTTTTAAAGCGTTTCGGGAACTCCCCTTTTTCCAGCAGTATTTAAGGCGCAGGTGCCGCCTTCTTTTTCACTTTTTCGTATACGAAGTATACAAAGAGAAAGTATTGTAATCGTCAAAAAATTCGAACTCGAGATTTTGACGAATCTCTACGTTTTAGACCTCACCGAGTCCGAAAAACACAATTTTGGAATTATGTCTGTGAACACGATTACTAGAAAACTATTAGAGCTACGGGGATGAAATTTGGTATGTGGTCTTTAAACATAATTTGTAGGTTTCTGTCAAATTTTGAACAAAATCCGTTCACGGGAAGTCTATCTGTTCGCGGTCATGTGAACACTATAACTCAAAAACTTGAATAGCTAGATGAATAAAATTTGGTACACAGTTTTATCATCATGAATGTAGGTCCGTATAAAATTTTGGGCCAAATCCGTCAAAGGATTGACTGTCTGTCGGTCTGTATAATCGCATACTTGTAAAAATTATATCTCCTAAACCCTTTGGCTTAGATAAATAAAAATTGGTATGATGTTTGCTAATATTAATTATAGATCTGTGCTCAAATTTCGTTTCAATCCGTTGAAAAAAAAGGTGTTCAAATTGCATATTTGGTTCAAACTGCACATTGCGACTGTGTGTTGGCGAGCGTTTCGCTTATTTTGCTGAAGTCAGTATAGTTGGCTTTTGACCTTGGCGGTCTACGAAGAAAATTGTAGCTTCGGACGCTCTTCGGAAATTATGGCAATCCCCTGAACCCGAAACTTCGTTCTCACAATCTCCAGATGGAAGGTATGATGAAATCTTGCGTGTTATCTGTAGTAAGATTTCGTTCTCAAAAACTTTAAATAAAGTTGCGCTGCGCAATTAACTTACGCAATTTTTTCATTGTTAACATTTTGCTTTTACACATAATCATAAAAATGGGGGGCAGGTCATTTTAAAATTATAATGACTCACAGTTTAGGAAGCAAGCGGGACAAATAGTATACGGGACGTATGGCAACCCTAGTTAGAGGGAAAATGACACCTTTTTGGGAAGTATACGAGAAAGTTTAGGGGAGACCACTCTCGCTGGTTTGTCTTCTGCCTTTGCTCTTTAGCAGCAATGTGTGCGCTGCGTTTCTCCCAACTTTGGATTGATCCTACCTTTAAAAAATAACGTTCAAAATAAAACTTTCTTCATAAAAAGTAACATCTGTAATAAAGAATATGGCTACAATAAAAATGCTTTGCTTTTATTTTCTATAAACATTATATATATATTTGGAAGGAGGGCAGCAAGAAAATTTATTGATACACAATAATGCTTGTACCTTTCAGCTTAAATAAAGTTCATTTTAAAGTTAATTTTTAGGAACACATCTCAAATTCATTCTTTTCTCTTGCAGGTATGAAATGAACTACATCTCTTTACTTTAAGACATATTTTGTAACATTGTAATCACACTGTATACAAACTGAAAAGAAATAAGTTTATACTATTAGGCTCCATCTGTCCGTTCACATTCATTAAGCACAAAACTTTTGCTATCATTACATTCTTGTATTTTAGACCCTTTGCAAGGTTTTATTAAAACAGTGTTGTACATTATGTTAATAATATCTTCCTAAATATGTACTGAATTATTTTTAAAGAAAGTTCTTTTGCAAAAACTTGGATAATTAGAAATTTTAAATATAATAAAATTTAAACTATCATATTCCACAAAACATATATACGTTGCGAAGAAAGGCAGCAAGAAAATTTAATGATACACATATTAAAGGAACTCATAGTTATGCAATACTTAAAGAAAAAAAAGAGACTGGTATTTTCAACAAATTTTAAAATTTCATGTTTGACGAATTCTAAAATAGAAAAAATATATCTTATTTATGTTTACCGACATTTTTGAATAAAATATTAAGTTTGTTTTATGTTATACTCTTCGGTTTTTTCGTTGTGGATATGAAAATTATACTTTTTCTTAAAATAGTTTCTTTTGACTGAGAATGAAAAAAAGAGAGAGAGATGAAAATAACCAAAATGTCACTTATATGTGGCCTTACCCACGTATAATTTTTTCACACATTCTGTCCAAATTTTGAAACGAATCATCATGCAGTTGCTGATACAAGATTTCATTTCTCATATGATTAAACGAATAATCATCGTCGTCTGAATTCTCCAATGTATTTTCATTTAACAAATCATCATAATCATTCTGATGTTCAGTACGATCAATACATGCAACACGTGCTCTTAAAGGTGGGTTAATAAAAAATAACATGCAAATAAATTGAATCATTTTTAAAGCTCCTCAAACAAATGAAGAGAATGGTTTTGATTCTCGAAAAAAATATTTTATTTGTTTTCTTTTCAATAAAGGATATAAACCTGAATATTTATACCTAAATACAGTAAAACCTGTCTATAACGATATTGTAGGAGCCTAGAAAATATATTGTTATAGACAGGTTACCGTTATATACAGTTTGAGGATTTGTGCATCTAATGTTTATGTGCGTGTGCATGTATTAATATTCTAATATATTTTATAGCGGTTATTGATTCATCTTACGAATAATTGCTGATATAAATTTGTATTTTATAAACATATAAAACGTACAGTTTTATATACTGATATACAATTTTTATTTAAACTTTTTTTAAGAACTTCAAAATGAAAATTTTATTTGAAAACATTGTCATCATCGTCATTTACGGCACCTTTAAATCGTTTTCGTTTACTATCCACTTTACTTTTTCCGCAGCATCTTCAATGTCTTTTTATTAAAAAGAAGCTATCGTCGACTGAAAAATCCCACGTGTTTCTGCAGCGTCAACTCGCTTTAGTTCTTGGTCGATTTCACAAATTATTTGTAGCTTTCCTTCAAATGCTACTGTTTTACGCCGCGCCATCCTAGATTCAAGATGTTAACACATGAAATTGGAATTTCAAGCAACAAGTGGTCAGTCCGAAGTGCTAAATGCGAATGAACAGGTTAGTGCCCACATAAGTCAGAAACAACAAACATCTGTGCTCATTCCAATCGCTAGCTCCCCCTTTTATCCCCTTGCCACAACAGGTTCCGGTTTCTATCCCTCTCTCCCCGATTCCTCTGTTAGCTGACATTCTTGACCATAGGTTGTCGTTTTCTAAGAGAAAATAATCAGGATTGTTCCGTATCAGCTTTCTAAAGATGTAAGATTATCGTTATAGACAGGCGAGTCTAAAAAATGATTATCGTTGTAGGCAGGTTAAAAATACATTGAGTAAATAGGAATTCCGCTGGGAACAAAGAAAATATTGTTATAGACAGTTTTATTGTTATAGACAGTATCGTTACACACGGGTTTCATTGTATATCGAAAGTTTAATATTTTCATTATGAATCACTATTTCAATTAATTAATTATTATTTATTATTATTCAATAATTTGATTCGTTAATAGTTAGGAAATTTTCTATTTTGCTTACATTGTTGATTAAGTAACCCTTCCGATCATGGCGTAACAATTGCCACCTTCATGTTTATTTTTAAACAAATTTAAAATTCTGCTTATTTCAAAATCAATAGTCATTTTCATATTTGAGAATGTGAAAAAAAAAAAATCTGGGACATAAATATTGAGTTCCGTGTGTTCCACTTAATACAGTGAATTGTTACAAAGCAAATATTTTTTTTTTAAAAAAACTTGTTTGACTTTCAGATCTTGTTTTATTTCATCAGTTTATATTATAAATAAAAAAAAAGTTTTGCCGTTCATGCTGTGATGAAAATTTTAGAAGACATTCTTGCAGTTTAATTGTAAAATTTGATGGATGAAACTTGAATTCTGTTTCTGTTCAAAATACCAAATTCATTATTAATCTTCCGTTTCTCTTTATTTTTCAATTTTTATGATTAAATCCTTGCATTAAAAACAATAACATTCTAATTTATTTTGCAGTTAGCTTTCATTTCTTTAACGAATTAAAAACATATTACTTTCAATGGTCTGTATTATTCCTTGATGGTTTTTTAATGTAATTTTTATTAATAATTGCTTTCCTCTAAGAGAAACATCAGAAAGATTCTTTTATCCTTTTCTATTCCTATGTTTATTCGTACAATTTCACAGGAAAAAAAACTGAAACAGATAAAAATTTTTTTAAGTTTAAGATATTAGTAAATTTCAAGAAATGTACTGTAAGTGTGGTTTATAATAGAAAAATATTGGTACTATTTAGTTTTGCGATATATATTTAAATAAGGATTTCCTGTTTTTTTTATTTTCCTTTACCTTTTTATTGTCAAAATAGTTCAATATGTTGCTAAAAGTCAAGGAGTAAAAATCAATGCATGATTTAAAAAGAATCCTTAAAATATTTCAGAAATGCAAAAGAATCCTAAACAGAGTATTTTATAAATAGTACTTTTGTTGTTTTTAGTAACATTTTCAGCTTAAAGAAAAGTTTGTAAGTTACTTTTAGGGCGGCATCTCAAATTCATTCTTTTCTGCTGCAGGTATGAAATGAACTACTTGTCCTTATTTTAAGATGCATTTTATAATAACATTGTTATCACAATGCATGCAAACTGAAAAGAAATATTATTATACCAATAGATCAGGGGTGGGGAAACGTTTTTCACTGAAAGACCTTATTCAATTTCGGCAGTTGGGCAAAAAGCCGCATGAGCAGATTCTTAAAGGTTATTGTTTTGTAATTATTATTATATTACAGACAAGTTCATTATTTCAATGCAAATCATAAATAATTGGTAAGGCCGCACAAGAAACTCAAAAAGGCCCCAGTTTCCCCACCTCTGCAATAGATCTATCTGTCCGTTCACATTCATTAAGCAAAAAACTTTTCCTATCAGTACATTCTTGTAATAAAGTACACTTTTTTTAAAGTACATTTTTTTAATAAAGTGGCACCGTATGTGAATAATATCTTCCTAAGAATGTACTGAATTATTTTTAAAGCAAATGAATTTACAAAAACTTCGATAAATCAAAATTTTAAATATATGTTATAATCAAAATTGAATTATAATATTTTATAATCCATATAAATGTTTCGAAGAAGAACAGCAAGAAATTTTCAAAGAACTTTTAGTTATTCAATTCTTAAAGAAACCAGAGACTGCTATTTTCAAAAAATTTAAATTTGATGTTTGGATAATTGTGAAATGGAACAAAAAAGAAATATCTGATTCATGTTTTGCAACAATTTTTCAATAAAATATGAGGTTAGTTTTATGTTATACTGCTTCACTGTGGATGTGAAAATTATACTCATCCTTAAAAGTAGTTTTCTGCGATTGGAAAAGAAAAACATAAAATAATCAAAATGTCAATGGTATGCCTTACCCACACATAGTATCATCACATAATTTATCCAGATCTTCGCTTTCTAGTGAACAATCATCATCGCCTAGAGGTTCACATGAAATTATGTCGCAAATCCTATCATAATCTTCACCATTAAACGAATAATCATCGTCTTCCTTACTATCCGATCCAATGTTGTCTAACAAATCATCATCATCGTCGAATTCCTCAGAGATATCATCACATTCGAGAACTCCTCTGTCTCGACAAAAGAAGGAAAGTCTCTTTCGTCTGGCGACCATTTTCAGCAAATAATCGAACCTGCAAATACATTGAATCATTTTGAAAAACAGCCCAGGAAACAAATGAAGAGATTCGTTTTTAGTTTTGAAAAAAAAAAAAAAAAAAAACATTTCATCTATTTTCTTTGCAATACTGGATGTAAATCTCAATATTTACTCCTAAATACAGCGAAAGAATAAGCTTTTATGTTAAATATTATATTACATCAGTATTTCAGAAATGACTTCTGTGTTGTAGCCTGCCCAACTGGTTAATCTGCTGCTTTGCTTTCCTCATTGGTTTAATTAACATTCATATTGAATTAATTTGATCTTGAACTAATTTAGATTACTATTTATTTCAAAATCAATACTTATTTTCATAATTGAAAAAATGAAAAAAAATTCCGAGATAAAAAAATATTGAATTTCAGAGACTTCGCATCTACTAGTTAATAGCTATTTCCCATTATTTTTTAATTTTTCATATGCAGTGTGAATTGTCACAAACCAACAATTCTAAAAACATCCTGTTTGATTTTAGATTTTTGTTTCCACAGTTTAAGTTTTAGTCGAAGATGAGTTGTCTTTCATGCTGTAATAATAATTACCATTACGTTGTAGAAGAAATTAGTGCAGTTTCATTGTATATTTTGATGTATCAACTTGCATTTTGTTTCAGTTCTTTATATTCAGTTCTTTTTTCAATCTTAAATTTCTGTTTATTTATTTATAATGATTAAATTCTCGCATTAAAGTCCTTCTGATTCATTCTGGAGTTTGGTTTCAGTATTTTAACAATTAAGAAAGATATTACTTCTAATCGCACCGACTTTTCCTTGATATATATTTATGTAGTATTTCTTATAATTGCTTTGTTCTACTTCATAATCGATAATTCCTTATAAACTTTTCTATTCCCATATTTATTCTTCCAGTTTCGTAGAGTAAAAACTGAATAATACATTTTTTCAA
Organism: Araneus ventricosus; assembly: GCA_013235015.1. Classification (NCBI taxonomy): domain Eukaryota; kingdom Metazoa; phylum Arthropoda; class Arachnida; order Araneae; family Araneidae; genus Araneus; species Araneus ventricosus. Next base: position 44,331 of record BGPR01001411.1, read on the forward strand.
AACTGAAGTTCTATTTCATTACATAAAGTGTCCTAGAAGTTTCGCTTATAAGAAAAAATTATCAATGGTATCAAGTTTTCGATGTATATTTAAATAATGATGTCTATTTTCCCCCCTCCTTTACTTCTTTATTGTCAGTATAATTCACTGATGAAAAGCATATATGCGCTATAAAAGTTGTTCAGAAAATATTTCAGGAATGTTATAAAGCATAAGCAGTGTATTACATAATTAGTCCTTTTGTTGTTTTTTTCTATCTTTCAACTTAAAGGATGGTTCTTTAAAAGTAATTTTTAAGGAAACTTTTCTAACTTATTTTCTCTTGCAGGTATTAAATGAACTATTTATTCTAACTTAAAAATACATTTTATAATAACAGTGTATCCATTCTCAGTAAAAAATTAGAAGAAACAATTGCTCATTTGAGAAGGGCAGCTAGAAATTTTAATGATCCATGTTTTAATAGAACTCTTAGTTATGCCATAACTGCGAAGAGATGGAAAAAAAATCAATTTTCTCTAGTATGTCTTACCCACGCATAATTTCGTCGGAATCATCCTTGTTTAACAAAATATCATCATCGTACAACTCCTCAGTGCTATCAATCCATTCAAGTCGTTCTCTAAATGGTGGATTAATGTAAAGTAACCTGAAAATATATTAAATCTATATTTTTAAAGCCCTTCAAACAAACGAAAATCGTTATATTTTCGAAAAAAATATTTCATGTGTTTACTTTGCAATAAAGGATGTAAACCTAAATATATACACCTAAATACAGCGATAGATAATATTTCTGTTTCATTTCATGAGACGTTTGGGCAATTTAATTGTAAAACTCGACAGATAAAATGCATTTTGGTTCAGTTCAAAATTCTAAATTCATTATTTATCTTAATTTTTTCCCCAATTTTTTTATTACTAAATCCTTTATTAAAATCAGTACCATTCTAATTCAACCCGAAATCTTCTTTCAGTTCTTGAATGACTCAAAAACATATTTCAATTATCTCTATTATTCCTTGATGTATATTTAATGTAATTTTTATTAATAATTGCTTCTCTCTAATAGGTACATCAGAAAGATTCTTATAAAATGTTGTATTCCTATGTTTATTCGTACAATTTCACAAACAAAAAGAAAAAAAAACTGAAAGAGATGTTTTTTTTTTAGGTTTAAGATATTACTAAATATCAAGTAATGTGCTATAAGTGTGGTTTAGAAGAGAAAAGTATTGGTGGCATGCAGTTTTGTGATAAATATTTAAATAACGATTTATTGCTGTTATTTTCCCATTACCATTTTAGTGTCAATGTAATTTGGTATGTTATTTGTAGTTATAATAGTAAAAAACCGAAGCACAATATATATATAAAAATCTCCAAAAAATATTTCAGAAATACAAAAAAAGCATAACCAGAGTATTTTATAAACAGTTCTTTTGTTCTTGTTTGTACCTTTCAGCTTAACTAAATTTTCTTTTAAAATTAACTTTTAGGATGCATTTCCAATTAATTCCTTTGTCTTGTATCTAGTAAATGAAATATTTGGTCTTATTTTAAGAAACATTTAATAATAATATTATAACCACAATGCATACAAACTAAAAAGAATTAATATTATTCTTATAGTCCGTTCACATTCATCTATCATTGTAGTCTTATTTGTGCGTTCGCATTTATCTATCATTGTATTCTATCTGTCCTTTCATATTCATTAAGTATAAAACTTTTAGTATCCGTGCATTCTTGTAGTTTGGACAGCTTTGGAAAGTTTTATTATAACAATGCGGTGCATTATGTTAATAATATCTTCCTAAAGATGTACTGAATTATTTTTAAGGAAAATTCATTTGCAGAAACTTGGATAAGTCAAAATTTAAATATATTCGAATTTAAATTACAATTTTCTACAATATATATATATGAAATGTATTCGAAATTGTAGCTGTTAAATGATTAAACAGGTCGAGTTATTAACTAATTTCTTTGTATTATCGGAGAGTGACAAAATGTACGTACATCATGCTTTAAGTTTTCAAGCCAAAAGAGGACAGAAGATCCCTGCTTTTTCTCAGGTAGGGATTTAACAGATAGACATGTGATCAAAGTGAAGGGAATAATAGCCATTTTTATTATATTACGTAAGTGTTTTAGGGAAAATGCATGGCGGCCATAAGTCGCTGATTTCGCGATTTGTGTGCGCGTGGAAACGATTAAAATATTCTTTTAGTAATAAATATGCCAAGACGAGAGATTTAATATACCTTTAGCGCGGGAAATAGAACGAAACTGGAATTTTAGAAAAGTGATTTTGGAATACATTAAGACTTTAAAATATATAATATTAGAATTTAAAATAAAATTAAGTGAGATTATTACATATATATATAATGTTTTCGTTATTGTAGTCGTTAAATAAAAACAGACCGAGTTATTAACTAATTTTCTTTTATTATGGGAGAGTGACGGAATGTACGTACAGTGAAACCTCTCTGAGCGGCCACCCCTCCGTTCGAAGAAAAATTGGCCGCTCTGAAGGGTTTTCGTTGCAATTACAAGATAATTGCTATAATACATAATATAAACAAGTTTGACACATATTTCTTATTTAAAATGAAGTTTGAGATTTATCTAAAGAGAAAATAGAACTTTATTTAATAATTTTTTACATTTTTTGAAAAAAGGATACAATTTGTGACTGTTTTTAATTTTTACCCTTCTCGGAAAAAAACATTTTTTCAAGTTCGTTTTTCAGTTTAAAAAGTAAATCTCTAACCTATACATTTGTCAAATGGGATGGACGAACCCACCCGGCGGCCGTTCAGAGGGGTTGGGTGGCCGTTGCTAGGGGTTATTTTAACATTAGGTCTATGGGCCGAAAAATCCGTGCCACGAAAAATTGGCCGTTAAGAGGGGTGGCAGTTCGAAGAGGTTTCACTGTACATTTCAGTTGAATTTTTTAAGCCAAAAGAAAGCAGAAAATCCCTGCTTTTTCTCAGGTAGGGTATTTAACAGAGAGACACGTGATCAAAGTGAAGGGAATAATAGCTATTTTTACTATTTTATGTAAGTATTTTAGAGAAAAGTCTGGAAAAGAATTCGCGATTTATGTTGGCGCGTGGAAGCAATTAGAATATTCTTTTAGCAATAAATATACCAAGACGAGAGATTTAATATACCTCCAGCGCGGGAAATAGAACGAAAGTGGAGTTTAAGAAAAGTGATTTTGGAATACATTAAGACTTTAAAATATATAATATTAGAATTTAAAGCAAAATTAAGCGAGATTATTACATATATATAAAATGTATTCGTTATTGTAGTCGTTAAATGATTAAATAGGCCGAGTTAAATTCTAATTTTCATTTTATTATGTGAGAGTGACGAAACGTACGTACATCATGTTTTAAGTTTTCACGCCAAAAGTGAGCAGAAAATCCCTCCTTTTTCTCAGGTAGGGATTTAACAGATGGACATGTGATCAAAGTGAAGGGAATAATAGCTATTTTTAGTAAATTACGTAAGTGTTTTAGGGAAAATGCATGGCGGCCATAAGTCGCTGATTTCGCGATTTGTGTGCGCGTGGAAACGATTAAAATATTCTTTTAGTAATAAATATGTCAAAACGAGAGATTTAATATATCTCCAGCACGGGAAATAGAACGAAACTGGAGTTTAAGAAAAGTGATTTTGGAATACATTAGGACTTTAAAATATATAATATTAGAATTTAAAGCAAAATTAAGTGAGATTATTACATATATATAATTCGAAGAAGGACAGCAAGAAAATTTAACAATACACATATTAAAGGAACTCGCAGTTATGCAATACTTAAAAGAAAACAGAGACTGTTATTTTCAACAAATTTTATAATTTCATGTTTGACGAATTATGAAATTGGAAAAGCTTATCTTATTTATATTTCCCAACATTC
>BGPR01001411.1:48670-82910 GCA_013235015.1 Araneus ventricosus
TAAATCCCTACCTGAGAAAAAGCAGGTAGGGATTTAACAGATAGACATGTGATCAAAGTGAAGGGAATAATAGCCATTTTTATTATATTACGTAAGTGTTTTAGGGAAAATGCATGGCGGCCATAAGTCGCTGATTTCGCGATTTGTGTGCGCGTGGAAACGATTAAAATATTCTTTTAGTAATAAATATGCCAAAACGAGAGATTTAATATATCTCCAGCGCGGGAAATAGAACGAAACTGGAGTTTAAGAAAAGTGATTTTGGAATACATTAGGACTTTAAAATATATAATATTAGAATTTAAAGCAAAATTAAGTGAGATTATTACATATATATAATTCGAAGAAGGACAGCAAGAAAATTTAACAATACACATATTAAAGGAACTCGCAGTTATGCAATACTTAAAAGAAAACAGAGACTGTTATTTTCAACAAATTTTATAATTTCATGTTTGACGAATTATAAAATTGGAAAAGCTTATCTTATTTATATTTCCCAACATTCTTGGAATAAAATATGAACTTAGTTTAATGTTATGCTCTTTGTCTTTTTCATTTTTTTTTAGATGTGAAAATTATACTCATCCTTAAAATCGTTTCTTGTCATTAAGAATGAAAAAAAAATCAGAAACAGATGAAAATAATCAAAACGTTACTAGTGTGCCTTACCCACGTATGATTTTTTCAGTAAATCTATCCAAATCTTGAAACGAATCATCATTATCCAGTTCCTGACGCAAATTTTCGTCTCTCATTCTATCGCAATCATCACCTTTAAGCGAATAATCCTGGTCATCTGCATTATTCAATTCATCTTTGTTTAGAGAATTATCAGAATCATTCAGAAAATCATCAGTGGGGTCAATCCACGCAACACGTACTCTCAAATGTGGATTAATATAAAATAACCTGGAAATAAATTGAATCATTTAAAGAAAAATCCCTTCGAAGATATGAAGAAAATACGTTTTGATTTTTTTAAAATATTTCATCTGTTTTCTTTGCGATAAAGGATATAAGCATGACTATTTACACTTTAATACAGCGAAAGTTTAATCTTTTCATAATATTTGAATGACTATTTTAAATAATGAATTATTATTTATTTTTATTCAATAGTTTAATTTCCTTAATAGCTTGGAAATTTTCTATTTAGCTTCCATCGTTGATTAACTATCCCTTCCAACTATGACGTAGCAATTGCCACCTTCATGTTTATTTTTCAACAAATTTAAAACTCTGCATATTTTAAAATCAGTAGTCATTTTTACATTTTGAGAATATGAAGAAGGAAAAAAAAATCTGTGATAAAAAATATTGCGTTCCGTAGAGTATTCTGTGCGTTCTACTTAATACAGGGAATTGTTTCAATGTAACTATTTTAAAACAACTTGTTTGACTCAATTTTTATTTTCTCAGCGTATATTATAAATAAGAAATGTGTTGTCTTCCATGCTGTGATGAAAATTTCTATTACATCTTAGAAGACATTTTTTGAGTTTAATTGTAAAATTTGATGGTCTTATCCCTAAAAATAGTTTCCTGTGACTGAGAATGAAAATAACCTGAAAGAGATGGAAGTAATCAAAATGTCACTGGTATGCCTTACCCACGCATAATACGATCACACATTCCATCCAAATCTTGGTCTTCTAATGAATAATCTTCATCGTCTAGAGGATTCCTCAAAATTTCTTCGCACATCCTATCAAAATCTTCCCCTTTAAAGGAATAATCATCGTCTTCTATACTATTCAATCCATCTTCATCTAACAAATCGCCATCGTTGTCCAGTTTCTTATCGCGATCAATCCATGCAAGACGTATTCTCAAAGGTTGATTATTTCTCAGTGGTGGGTTGATAAAAAGTAACCTGCAAATACATTCAATCAATTTTTGAAAGCCCTTCAAACAAGTGAAGAGCATGGCTTTGATTTTAGAAAAAAAAATATTTCATCTGTTTTCTTTGCAATAAGGATATAAACCTGAATATTTACACCTAAATATAGCAAAAGTTTAATCTTTTTATATTACATAAATCACTATTTCAATAACTAAATTTTTAAATTATTATTTCAATTATTTAATTTCTTTAATAGTTAGGAAATCTTCTATTTCGCTTTCATCGGTGATTAACTCACCCTTCTGACCATGGTGTAGCAATTGCCACTTTCATGTTTATTTTTCAACAGATTTAAAGTTGTACATATTTAAAAATCACTAATCATTTTCATATTTGAAAATGTAAAAAAGAAATTCTGGGATAAAAAAAAATATTGATTTCTGTAGAGTGTCGTATATTTTTCTTCGCGCGAACTTCTTAATTAGCTATTTCTAACCATTTTTTAAAATTATAAATAAAGTTAATTGTTACAAAGCAGTAATTTTAAAAGCATCTTGTTTGACTTCAGTTTTTTCTCCTCAGTTTATATTTCGATTCAAATATTGGTTGTCTTTCATTCTGTAACTAAAATTACTATTACAGTTTAGAAGACAGTTGTGTATTTTAATTGAAAAATTTGACTTTTAAACTATGCATCATGTTTCAGTTCAAAATACTAAATTCGTCATTAATATTAAGTTTTCGCTTATTTTTCAATTTTTTGATGACTAAATCCTTGCATTGATTTAGTTTATTTAGTTATATTAATGTCCATCACTAGGGTTATTTAGGGACGGTCCTCTTAGTTTTGAACCTCGAGGACGACACCTGAGCTGGCACCCCCTCTCCAAACTTCCGCACCACACCAGCGGGAGGACGTTTGGCCCCTGCATATGATTTAACGAGCAACAGGCCCAATGCACGGCGGATCTTCAGTGGAATCGAGTTTCGGACCTGGAAACCCTCCGGGCCTAAAGCCGAGACCTTACCACTATCCTTGCACTGAAGTCAATAACATTCTAATTCATTCTGGAGTGTGATTTCAGTATTTTGAGCAGTGGTGTAGTGGGAAAATCAGCAGTGCTGGGACGCTCTAAAAGCAGTGCCGCAACACTCTAACCTGGGTGAGAAAAATCACGCTTTTTTAAGAACGTTTTCACATTTTTTCTTATTTATTTCTTTTGAAAAAAATAAAAAGCAGTGCCGGAACGGCGTTCCTAATTTTGAGTCTGAAGAATTATAAAGTAAATAAAGTTTAAAGAAAATGGCATATCTATGTAAATTCGGCTCCATTCTTCCAAATAAAAATATAAAAATATTCTATGCTTACAGTTTCACTTTTTCAGTTTCTATATGAAAAAAATTAACTAATTAAATAGTTAAATTAAATTCGGAGAATTGTTTTCTTTTTAAAAATTTTTTTCAGAAATTTTTTTTAAAAAATCCGTAGGAAATCCTTTTTAAAAACTTTCATAAGTTAACTTTTTCATAAATATTAAAGAATTTTAAAATATATTAAAATTTCAAAAATAAAAATCAGTTCCTAATTCCTTGCATTATCTTAAAAATAAATAAATAAAAAAAAATGGCTACATTTTAACTTCAAAATCTGGCTAACTGGTGGCATATGCCTGCTGAAAACTGTTTAGGAGTTTGGTAGTACCTATTGATTTCGTAGACAAAACAAAAAAGAAACAATGGAATGCATTCGGTTTAGCATGCAAGTAAAATGTTAACTGTCCTATAAATAGGACGATGGGCGCTAATGGGATAGTGAGAAACCAAACAGACATGAAAATTATCGAAAGGTCACTGGTATGTTTTACCTATTATGCATTGTATCGGAAGCTTCGCCTTGAGACGATTCATCACCTTCATACACACTTTGGATTTCATCATCATCTTCCGATTTATCAGAGGGATCATCCCTTACGGGAAGTATGCTCTCTTCTCTATCGGTATAATACAATCTGTAAGTACATTGAATAATTTTTAATAAACAGACCTGCGAACAAATGAAGAGTGATTTTTGGGGAAAAAATGATTCATTTTATTCATGATTTATTTGCTGTAAAGGATGTAAATTTGACTAAAGCGAAACAAAAAGGGTTTCATATTGAATTTTAAATCATTATTTCGACAAATGTGTTCTTTGCCATGACCGACTCAGTTAGGAAAGCATAGGTGGTTAATTAATCATTTCGACTGTTGTAGCAATTGCCACCTGCATGTTTGATTTTTGTTAAATTTGGAGTAGTTTATATTTAAAAATTAATAATTATTTTTATATCTGAGAGCATGAAAAAAATTTATGTACGGAAATACTGATTTCTACACAATGGTTTGTATTTTTCTTCACTTCAGCGTGTTAATTAGCTAATTCCAACAATTTTTTACATTATGCTATGTACAGTTAATTGCTACAAACAATATTTTTACAAATATCTAAATTGATTTTCATTTTTTTCTTTTTTCAATTCGACTTTTAAATAAAAAATATCTTTTCTTCCATGCTGCGATAATAAGTTTCATGCTATTTAATTGTAAAATTTATCGGATGAAACTTGTGTTTTGTATCAGTTCAAACTTACTGAATTCAACATTTATGTTAAATTTCTTTATTATTATTATTATTCTTTTGGTGACTAACTTCTCGCCTTAAAAGCATTATCATTCTATTTCATGCAGGAATGTAGTTCTCTCCCTTTTAGGGCAGATAACATATTACTTTTACTAATATGAATTATTCCTGTTTTGAAATTAAATGTAAATTTTCCTTATGATTTTGTTCTAAGAGATACAGATGAAAAATTTATTGCAAACTTTTATATTCTAATAAAAACATGATTTATATAAATATTAATTAGATAACTTTGCTGAAATTCCAAGTGTTTTTTCACCGTAGTAATTCCCTTTTTTAATGTATTACTATCCTTTACTGTGTTGCAGTTATTTTTTTATACACACAAAAGGATGCATTTTCAAGTTTTTTAGAGAACAGAATTATAAAAAAGTATTCGATCAAAGCTCAAATTGATTGAAAAGCGTTTAAACAGAGCACCCGAAAAGTCATGAGCATAATAAATACTACAAGAACCATCACTAAGGGTTATCTACTATAGCGCCATCTGTCTTCCCTGAGGGAAATTAAACCTAAAAATTTATAAATAACTTAGATTTCTGCAAAAAATTTCGGTGTGAGGGTGGATCTAAGCAAATTTTGTGATAATTACTTAAAGTATCAATAATGAAAAAAAAATGAATGAGATAATTTTTAAAACTTTAGGGATTATTAAATTACAAAAAGAAAATACTGTAATAGTGGTTCTTAAGAAAGCTGTTTCAGTATTATGTAGTTTTGCGATATATATTTCAACGAGAATTTACTATTTTCTTTTCATTGTGAGAAAAGTTCATCACTGAGAAAAACTAAACACAATGAAATAATTTCCCCAAAAAATGTTACAGAAATAAAAAAAAAAATTAAGCAGAGTAGCTATCTTACAAATAGTGCCTTTATTGTTGGTACTTTTTAGTTCAAAGAAAAGCTCTTTAAAACTTAATGTTTAGGAATTCAATTCTAAATCATTTTTTTTAGTATCTAATAAATTAATTATCCTCACTTAAAAATATATTCTATAATAACAGTTTTATCATACTGAGTACAAATCCGAAAGAAATATTATAATAATATAATTAGTACCAATACATTTTTAAAATTTGTACCTTTTAGAAGGTTTTATTAAAGTAATATGTTGCATTAAGTTAATAATAGCTGTCTAAATACCGAATCGTATTTAAATTCATTTACTATACTTCAGATAAGTCAAAACGTAATAATTAACTTAATTAAATGCCTACATTTGTTTTGAAGGAAGGGAACAATGTTACTTGATTGTATACAAGTTAGATAAAATTGCAATTATACAATACCCAAAGAAAATAAATACTGATATCTTTAATTAATTTTTACATGTGATGTATGAGAAATTAAATACAAAACAAAAAATATCTCATTAAAATTTTGAAACATATTTTTAATCAAAAAATGAAGTTATTTTTATGTCAGTCTTTATTTCAGTTTGCACAAGAAAAATATAGTTGCCCTTAAAACATTTTCGCGTAAAAGTGGCTGACGAAAAACCAAAAAGTGATGAAAAATATCGAAATGTGACTGGTATGCCTTACCCATCGGACAGATCTTCGCGATCAGACGATTCATTATCATCGAATATACTTCCGAAGTCATCGTCGATAATCAAATAATCGTTCAGAAATTGATGTTCATAATGCCATGGCAAACTTCGTCTGATTGCTCTACCGATGTAATAAAGCCTGCAAATACACATTGACACATTAAAATATATATATATATATATATATATATATATATATCAAAACCAACATATAAACACAAAATAAAAACTCAAAAACAGTAAAAAAGGACAAAATGGCTAAATAGACAAAAACCAGAAGTCGTTTTCATTTTCGGTGAAATATTTCATCTCTTTTCTTTGCTATAAAGGATGTAAATATGAATATTTGCACCTAATTAATAAATTCAGAGATAATGACCTGTAATATGAATATTTACACCTAAATAAAGTGAAAAAAATAAGAATTTCCTAATACCTGTTAGATCATCATTTCATTTAATTTAGCCTGTGCTTTAACATACCCAGCTAGTAAAGCTTCAATTTTGCTTTCATCTGTGGTTAATTAAACTTTTCACTCTAATGTGGAAATTGCCACCTTCCTGTTTGATTATGAAAAATTTAGAATTCTCAGTATTTCAAAATCAATAGTCATTTTCATATTTCAGAACATGAATAAATTCAGAGATAAAAATATTCAATTTCTGAGAATGTCCTGTGCTTTACTTTACTTCAACTTGTTAATTAGATATTTCCAATCATTTTTTAAAAAAATTGTCATATGTAAACTGAATTGTTACAAAGCAATAATTATGTAAACATCTTGCTTACTTAATAACTTTTCTTTTTTAAGTTTAATTTTTGTATGATAAATATGTTGTATTTCAGCTCTGATAATAATTATTATTGAATTTTAGTAAATATTCATGCTGTTCAATTGTAAAATTTGACAGGTGAAACTTGTATTTAGTTTCATTTCAAAATAATAGATTCATTTTTGGTATTAAACTTTTCTTTTCTTCCTTTTTCTTTTTTTTTTTTTCAATTTTTTTTATGACTAAATCCTTGCCTTAAAGTCAGTATAAATCAAATTCATTCTAGCAAATTCATTCTAGAGTTTGTTTCCAGATAGCTTGAGACTAAAAATATATTATTCTAAGTAATATCAACTATTTCTTGATTAATATATAATGTAATTTGCCCTTATTACTTTTTTTCTAGCAGATACCAATGAACTTTCGTATGCATTTTTCTATTCCTATAAAAACACTCTTTTAATAAATAATAATGTGAAAGCTTGGCTAAAATTTAAAATGTATTTATTCTCTTTAAAAATTCCCTTTTTATTGTATTTCAAGCATATTACCATCTTTAGCTTCTTATTGTATTACAAATATTATTTCTGAAACACTGACATTTGTACATACAAGATTATGGGTTTCCAAATTCATCGGCAATGGAGCCGTTAAACAGCTATACTATTGTCATTGTGCCTTCTGAGTAACCAGGAACCAGTTTTATTATAAGGCGACTTCCCAGCCTCGTACTCGAGTTGGCCTCATTGCTGATTTCCTACATCATAAACGTCATTTTTTGTTATTATTTTTGATTATATACGGGGAGCATGATTTGAAAAGCTTCGTATTGGTTAGAAAAATCACTTGGTCGTTAAATTAAATGATACAAAATTAAAAAGGCATTTTATTTCAGACATTAAACCGTGATTCAAGACGATAACCATTAAGATAACAAAAGTAGATCCTGCCTTAGGGCCTGGGTTTTACTAAATGACCGTATCACTAAATGGTGATAATAATACGGGTACTGTGGTCAGATACAAATTCAAAACGGTAACCACACTCCATAAAGTGGGCCACCATGAATCGTGGAATTTAAAAGAAAATGCTTTATGGTACATTAAAGGCGAAATAAATAAATAAATAATTGAAAATAGCTTCAGATAAATTTAAAAAGGTATTATTATGTAAAAAAGAAATTAGAATTTTTGAATGTGGCTCGGAGAGCTTAAACACAAATAAGTATCATAAATGAAAATGGATAAAAATACATCGTGTTAATAAAAGAAAACATAAATAAAGAAACAGATTTACTATTTACTTAAACATTGAACACACGAATTAGCGTATCGAACATGCATAAACTTAAAATATAAAACTCATTCAAACACAATATTTTATAAATCAAAATAAAATTGCAAACGAATCTAAAATGTTCTATAAAATTTAACACGGAATGAAATGATATTTCCAACGCTGTTAGTAAATATACAAAAACCGTTATTGTGTAGTCGATGCCCAGGCCGCAGAATGCTGTAGGATAAAATTACTCAGGGAAAAAAAACTTATTTGAAAACAATGAATATAGTTTTAAGGTTTCCCTTTGAAATAAGCGACTTAAGATTTGTTTAGATATGTATTTGTAAGGCTGTAGAAAAATGTGACAGTTGCTTTTAACTTTGAAAGTCAAAAATTTAAATCGCATCTTTTATACAATCAGTCGCTCAATTTTAGTTACCTACTTATATTATCCAGAATGTCAAGGATTACACATAATACATCTTCTTTAATTTTAATAACTGAGAGCAATTATTCATTCAAAAGCTTTAGATACGCTTGCTTTGCGATGAAAAAATGTTCTATGTCTACCCTATGCTTGATATACATCTGCGTAAACATATAATTTTCACTTTCATACGATTTATTGCATGACTGATCTTCTTAAAATGAAAAGTTATACGAAAATGCTTTTTGAATTTAAAAACGAAAACTGATACGTAATATGTAATCACATATGTATTCAAAAGCATTCACATATCTATTAGACAGTTCAAAGTCAAGATACAGGCAAATCAAAGTATAGCGATCAAACTTCAGAGTTGTTTTATGAAAAAAATCATGCCGAAATACTTTTTTAAAATAAAATAAAAACTGAAATAAAATTTATAGTTCCATACTTGTAAATTTGAAAATACTTACAAAATAACAAAAAGCGTTATTCCTAAGTTCGATATAATTAGGCAAATTGAAAACAGAAGTCTTATAAGAGTCATATGATGATAAGTTCTTGTAGGTACAAATGATGTTTCTTCTGATTCAAACAGCAACGACCTATCATTCAAAACCATTTTGCTCTAGAAATCACAAATGTTTATAATTTTCTGTAGTTTGATAGAACAAAACTTATTTCGAAAAACGAACTTTCGATGAGCAGCGAACACGGACTGACAGATTTTGGGGGTTTGTTTACAATTATGACGCTGCCATCTGTTGAGTGATAAGTACAATACTATTTAGTGTACATATTCTACAAGATGCTTAAATGGTAGAATCTTGTATAAATGTTTTTCTACGGCCTGAAAGTGGTACTGTAATCATTTTTATGCACTATTGAAGATTCGATTTTTAAGAAAATTTAATAAAAAAAGTAGTTTGTCTGAAAAAGGCGAAGCGGAATCATTTCGGAATGGTGCAAACGCTCTACATTAAGTTTTGTCACTTCCGTTTTTCATCAACTACAATTGTAAAAGATTATTTTTCTTAGTATATATATTTTTTATTATTTACATAGTTCTAAATTCATACAGATATGTTGTTTATCATGAGTTTAAACTTTTTAAAAAATATTTTCATTCTGTGGTGAATCCCGGGGGGGGGGGTATGGGACTGCAGCCCCCTAGAGCTAAACCAAAATTCTTGATTTTTTTTCAATCATTACACCTGTTTGTTCTTAATCTCTCTTTTTTTAAAAAAAATAAAACGTTGCAACATTAATTTCTAGCTTGACAGGTTCGAAACTTTTCCCGCTTTTGTAGTCATTCCACTCGTACTTGTAGCGTTAGCGCGGTCGAAAACATTCTTCGGGTAGTTATTTCAAGTTTTTTTTTATTAAATTATCGAAAGTATTGTAGTGTCCTTTGTGATTCTTATTGTCAGGTGAGTAAAGTTAAAGTGCTTTGACTTACATAAGCCATAAGATCACGACGATACAAAATTGTTATGCCCTCAGGCCCCCCCCCCCCCCGATCAAAATCCTGGATTCGCCACTGTTTTCTGTCCTTGAGTATTTATAGCAAAGTATATTTAATGAATTTCAACTGACTTCCTGTATTTAACATAACAATACAATTTGAATTCAAAATTTCGAAAACATTATTACGGATATTTTACACAACTACTTTTTCATTTAGTCAAATTGAAAATATAATTAGAATGAGCATAATACATTTTTGTTTTTATCATTAGATAACCTCTTCATTAATAAAGCATTAAACTAAAAAACTCCATCGAGAACTCCTGTTAGAGGAAAATATTCTTACACAATTTTATTTCAAATAATTTCTCAGGAAATATGGTCTGATTAATTTGAAAAAATCTTAAAAATGAATTATAAAACTATTTTTAAAACGGGGAAAAGTTACTTAAACAGATAGGTGTTCTGATAAATTGAAAAACGCTGCTAATAATAAATTAAATTCAATTTCTTTTGTTGTGTTGTTTCATAAATACATTGCACAAATTATATTACTCTTATAAAAAGCATATCATAAATATAGAATAGGCAATATACCAGAAAAATCGTATATTGTAACGTGATACGTACGTAATTTAGTGAAATTACGTAATCGTATCGTAATATCGTGCAATAAATGGTAAATAAAGAGAATTATTATGTTATTTGAAATAATATAGGAATAAGTAATGCGTTTAAAATTTTAAATTTTTCGTATAAATATTTAGACGCCGATCACAGTGGTGTACACTTTATTATTGCGTTTATTTTATAAAAAAGTGTACAATGAATAAAAACTGAAAAAAAGTTCAGTGTTTTTCCATTTCACACCGATAAGTCTGATTGATATAAGTCAAATCGCTTAAAAATATCTTTAGTATTATAAATGAATCATTTTGATTAATTTATTTTTCAAATTTAAGGTGATTAATTAATCTTTCACTTTTAATGAAAATTTTATTCCTGTAGAATCCTAAAACAAAATGATTAAATTTTTTTGTCCCCTCTTCTGAATTTTAAGTTTCTTTCAGTGACGATTCAGGGCCTATATCTGCCTGTTTTTTGTCGATAAAAATGTTACATGTACCTAGTCATATTATTTTTTTATTTTATCTCTGAATAAATTGTTGTGCATGCAAGTTTAGCAATAAAGAAAGAGAAGACTGTAATGGAAAAAAAATCCATTTTTGGATAGTGTTGAAGTAATTCACGAGCTGTGAGCCGAAACAAGAGCAAGAAAATTTATGATTAACAAAAAAAAAAGTTAAAATACATTTTAGGCCGAGATCAACCAATCAGAAAATATGAAAAATAAAAAAAAATTATGATATCATACATCAGTCAGAGTGTAACTGGAAATAAGTGAATCATTGATACGCGATTGCAGATTGAATACTAAATCATAACAGTAAAACACGGGCAAAAAAAAAAAAAAAGCCGGAATTTATTCTGTTTTTCATGCATAAACTATTATTTAAAACTTTGTCTCTACTACTAGTAAAAGTGAACGTGTGTTTGTTTGTGTGTGTGTTGGCTCTCTACAGACACTGGCGTAACTGGAACTTCCAAAAAACTTCTTGAAACAGAATGATAATCATTTATAAATTTTTTCATTTTCAAACTCGATTACAAGATACTATGGGATAGTTTCTAAAAATAAAATTTTCCCATTTTGTAATTTTAGAATGTGTATTTAAAAAAGTAACCACTCCTGGACAGTGATAAACAATAAAATATTTAAAAAAAATTCAAATTATTCACAACTTCCCATATTACCCGAGTTCGTCTGGCAACACAGATGATCAGATTAGTTGTGAGTAGTTTTCGTGCTTGATTTTCTCGAAATTAATATTTTTGTACCAAAAATTACTGTTTTATGATGGATCCGTTTACTAATTTTATAAAGGATCTCTTAATATATTTTGACCTATATGAGGATTTGAATGAGGAAGTAGCCTTTGCCTTCACCTTATTAATTTCATTTTTATTTGGCATCATCGTGTCGGCTGTTATTCTGTAAGTAATATATTTCTCGACATTTTCTTTACCATCTGTTTGACAGTGTATATTAAACTGGCTAATTTCTACAATATTTAGCTTGAATTAGTTTAGAATTTCACTTTACGTTTTAAGCCAAATTTCGTTTCATGTTTACTTTTGTTTCGGTTAGATTCTGACTCTAGTGTTACGTTTTTTAATATTAATTTAAATTAATTCACAGACTTTTATTATCTTACAGCAAATCTTACGTGTTACTGAAATTTAATTTTTTGTTATTATTCTGTCATTAATTATATTGCTATTTAATGAAAAACAGAAATCAGTGCACTAAAGGACATATTTCTGTTTCCAAATGTAAATTTCTTTTTTAAAATCTGAATATTTAATATTAACATATTATATGTAACTGTTGATTTTCAATATTTTTAATGGTGTAAACATAGCTTTTTATAGCGAAAAGTCCGGAATTTATCAGTGTTTATATGATAGCTTTGTATTCAGAATTCACATTTAACTTATTTAGTGTCTCCATCCGTTACAGTTTTTAAATGATTCTCGATATTTTGATGAATATTTTTCTGATTTCCGAGGAAGATAAGTTAACGTAACTTTGGAAAATTAATTTTTCCCCTCTAGTATAAATAGCGATTGTTTATGGAGGGAAATGTGGATACAGACTCATTATTGGAAATGAGTATTCCAGATATTTTAATTTGTAATGTTTATATATCGCAGTCTCACTTGATGGTTTCGTTTGTTAAGTATTTTATGAAGTTAATTTATGTGTAATAAATATATGCTTTAATATCTGAATTTTTCGTTTTAAGTTCAGTAGGTGGCAGCACGATAGTATTTTGATGTTTTAGTATTTAACCATTTCCAGACGACTTTTTTTTGTATTTGCTTTGTAAAGTCACTTAATTTAGATGTTTTAAAATACATATTTATATTAATTTAAACGGTTTTAACAAAATAGCCTGAAATAGTAAAAGATTCTCAAGTTTTCTAACGTCTTTGCATTCATTTGCCATTTTGTACTATTTTATCAATAGATGGCTGTGTCAGTTTGTAAAGCAACCGCTGCAATTAAGCTACTTCTGAAAAATTAAGTATTACTATATATTAAAATTAATTTTTTTTATTAAAATTATTTTTCCAAGAAAAACTCTGAATTTTTATCATTATATATGGAACTTAGTATATCAGGTGACGATTCAGAGCCTTTATCTAACCGTTTTCTGCCGCTAAAAATGTTCCATTTACCTAGTCATATTATTTATTTACTTTGTCTTTGAATAATTTCCTATGTATGCAAGGTTAGAGATAACGAAAGAGGAAGTTGTGATGAAACATAGCATTTTCCCCCCCGTCTTTGATTAATAAAACACTGGTAAAAAAATCTTCAATTTATTCTGTTTATTATGCAGCCAATGATAAAATCTTAAACATACTTGGACATTTCATAGTGATGCAAATATACGTCCACGTTTATCTCTCGTATTATTGTGCAAATATAATCAAATTCTCACTTTTTTTTTATAGAAATAGGTTTTAGCAATTCTTTCAGGATTAAAATTGTTGTGTTTTATTTTCAGTGTTTGTTGCAGAAGACCCACACCTCGCATCCAGTATGATGGTCCAGGTAACGATGATGAAGGCAGAAGGGGTAATAACGGTGATGATGAACCACCACGAAGGAGGCGTCTTATCCCGAACGGACCTATATCTCATAGGCCATTTGGGTGAAATATGGCAATCCGCCGAAATAACATTTTGAACTATAACCAACTTTGCAACTGTATTAACAGAGCACCTGCACCAGATTAAAATATTTGCTTTTCTTTTTTTTTTCGTTTCATTTCTGTGTCAGAAACGTATTTCGTATTCTCTTACAACATAAAAAGAATCTTCAGTTTATTCTGTTTCTTATGCAGCGACTGATAAAATCTTAAACATACTTGCATACACTATAGTGATACAAATATACATCCAGGTTTATATCTTCTATTATTGAGTAAATGTAATCAAATGTTCACTTTTTTTTATAGAAATAAGTTTGTAATGTTCAAACGTAATGCGCAAATGCAATATGTTTCCAAGTGTTTTTTTTAAATATATGTGTGAAGAAAGTTAATGTGACTTGTTAAATTAGTTTAATTTTACTAAACATCTTGATTTTTCTTTGATGTGTTTTTCTTTTTAATGTAATGTATTTTACGTTCAATAAAGGTTTTTCTTCTGATTTCAGTCTCCATTTCTTTAAAAGAATATTCAACACCATATTCCTTAAGAATATAAGCAAGGGAGATTTTTTTGCAGTTATTCAATGAATGAAAATTATTAAAAATAATTTTATTTGGTTGAATTTTGTGTAAGAAGCCTTTACCCTTTTTTGGACATATATGGTGGTAATACTAAAATGTTTCCATCTAAGTCTTGCATGTAATTATATATGTATATGTTTCTAATTTGTTATTAAATACTTGATTTTTTTTCTCTTTGAAAATTTCTTCTTAAATATTAGACATCTCCAGATACATTTATTCAAATTTTCAAAATAAATTGAAACTATTAAAAAGTTGAATTTTACGGCATTTCATGTAAATTCTTTTACTATTTTCTGCCATGCATAATTTTAACTATATAATAATTCAATTAATGTTAAACATGAAAGTTTTTGTAAATATGTTTCCATTGTTTCATGCAATATTAGTTTTTTACCCATCTCTTTGAAATCTGCTTTTTAAATGTGAATTTGCATTTCTTTTCAATATTAGTTACCCTACATGCATTAAATGCTTATTTATTGACATGGTTTGAATTATTGAAATGTTTGGAACTTATTGAAAACTATTTAAAATTTTGTATAATAAATCATTTATCAAGTCATCACTTAAATCATTTTGTGTTATGTAGGATGTTAACTTGAATGTTATTCAGAGAGCAATTAACAATTAAGCATAATTATACAGTACTTCCAGGCTTTTTAGAAGTATGGTAAGAAAGAGTGTATATTTCTATTCAAGAGGATAGAAGTAAGAAAGAGTGCATATTTTTATATGTATCCTCCATGATTTTAACTAAAAAAAATATTCAACCAATTTTAAACATGAAAATGTGCATAAATACGTTTCCAGTGTTTCATGCAATACTTGATTTTTTCCCCTTCTCTTTGAAATTTTGTCTTTAAATATAAATTCCTATTTCTTTTCAATATTAGCTTCTTGAAATGGTTTGAATTATTAAAAACAATGGAGCTTACTTTAAAATAATTTAAGCTATTGTATAATACTTAAATTATTTTGTGTTATGTAGGATGTTAAATCAAATGTTATTCAGAAAACACTTAGCAAAAAAGTATTATCATGCAGTACTTCTGACATTTTAATAGTATGGATTATTATGCAGGGGGTCCACTAAAGTCCTTCTACCCCACATTAACTTGAGAACGGCGACAAGTATTCTTTCTGTTTTTTTCAGAAGTGGATTGCAGAAATTATATTTCCCTGATAAAAAGCATATTATAATGGCATTCGGCATATTAGGAAAAGTGAGTATTTAATACATTTTGTATCAAACAAATGTGCGTCCTCATTTCGCATACGATAAAAAATAGTTTGCTTTTCAGCTTTTTAAAGTCTATAGATTAAGAAATGAAAAGATCTGGAACTATACATGGAATCTCAAGGAATAATTCTTCAAATTAAAAATTTAGTTGTTAGATTAACGTCACGTTTTGAAGACAGACAGGGGCATATTATGGGAAGAACCAAGCAATTTTGAACCGAGGTCGGGTGACACCAGAGACCCCACTCTCCAAACTTCCGCATCACACAATCGGGTTCTATTTCAAGATAATTATGGAAGAATAAAAAAGAAAAATTAATATAAAACCGTTGCGAAATCTCATTAAGAATTATGTTGATAAAATATATCAAAAAGAAAAATATAACATTTAATGTACTTATAATCTCGCGTTTAATTTTTTTGCAGTGAAACATATTAATATATGTGAAAAAAAAAGCATCTGGGTAAAATAGAAAATATGGATGGGCTAGATTCCAAATATCTTAAAGTAAAAGATACCAATTTGTAAATGCAGATTAAATAAATGTAGTTAATAAAATATTTATTTCTTGTATAATGTAACAAATCATTCTCATTATTATCCACCAATATTGAATGCTTTTATTGTAAAAAAAATAATCTAGCTATGTAATTAAAATGTGACTCATTTATGACGAGCTGCACAACACATATAGAACATAAAAACATGACCATAGCTTCTATTTCAATGCGATTTTGTTTTTATCATACTTTCAATTAAATCATCTATGAATGTAACCGTATAGGGAAAAAACATAGTTCATTTTATGACGATTTTATAAATTCTTTCCGTTTTCATAAAGAATATTTTTATTTCTAACTTGTGCTTTGCTTAAGTTAAAGCCTGAGAATGTAATAGATATGTTGAGTATGCTTATATTTTTCAAATATTATTACACAAGTGAAGTTATATTTCACATAAAATATATCATTTACATATTTCGCGTTGTCTTCAGTTGTACTATTACTACTCATGTAATTATATTATTAATGCTTTATAAGTGCTTTTTCTCCAATTTTATTTATTTTTGCTATAACAAACTAAACTTTTGCATCTTTTATCTGCAGTACATAGGCTAACACTTTATTATAGAGCAGAGGTTCCCAACCTGTGGTGCGCGCACCCCTGGGGGTACGCGAACTAGTTGGTAATGGCGGAAACAAGAAAATAGGAGGAATTAAAAGAAGTTACATAATTTTTCTTCCCCAGATTAATAACTAATTATAACTATGCCTTTTGAATGGTTGATTATTACGGAGTGTAATTTTTAGCTATCCTTATAAGTTAATACAAGATTATTACAATACTGATTTAATTTGTTTTGGCTTAAAATTAATACTATTGTAAAAATGCGATAAAATGTAAATTCTTAAGCTAACCTAAGCTCTTAACATTATTCATAAAAACTTTTTTGAATAGGCGGATGGTTGTTGGTGGTGGGGCAGATTATGACAGTAGGGGGTACGCAAAAATATAAAGATTTATCAAAAGGTACGCGAAAATATAAAGATTAATCAAGGGGTACGCGAGGAAATAAAGGTTGGTAACCCCTGTTATAGAGTGTATGTGTGACAAAGTCGTTACCAAGACAAAATAGCAAAGCCTTATTTCAAATTCCACTGTTTATATACCATAGTTGTAGCTTTCATATTTTTATTTTCATGTCTTTTACAATTGCCGTAAAAGATTTGGTATAGATCGCAATTAGGGCCAGTGGCGTCGATTGGGTGGAAAAAGTGAGGGGGGAAATAATTTATAGATATCTAAAAGAGTATAGGGGGTAGACAATAAAATTTAAAAATTTATTTAAAAAATTAGCTATTTCTCGCGAATACTGTTGCTTTTTTTATAATTCCTAGTTTCAGACTTTTAAAATGAAATAAAAATTTAATTTTTCCCTAAAAAAAGTAGGGGGCGACTTCCCCTCACCCCGACTCGCCGCCACTGATTAGGACCAATTTTTTTATGCCTCGCGATTGAAATGAAAAGCACGCTTCAACCACAGCTCAATAGATGGCAGCATGATAGTAGTAGATAAAACGATTAGGTTAGGTTAGGTTATATTAACGTCCCGTTTTGAAGCAACACGAGGGCTATTTAGGGACGGACCTCGTAATTTTGAACCGCGGTCAGATGACGAGGACGACACCTGAGCTGGCACCCCCCTCTCCAAACTTCCGCGCCACACCAACGGGAGGACGTTTGGCCACTACGTATGATTTAGCGTGCAACAGGCCCCATACACGGCGGATCTTTAGTGGAATCGGGTTTCGAACCTGCGACCCTCCGGCCCCGAGGTCGAGACCTTACCACTAGGCCACCGCGGCCTCAGTAGATAAAACGAGACGCAGTCTGGGATGGGAGTCTACCTGTTGCTATTCCCATGCTATGTAAGCCGGGTTTTAATACTCTTAAATTACATGTTTCGTTTTAAAGTATACATTTAATTTAAAAATTTTCAATTTTTCTTTAAAAAGCTACTGCTATTTGTCAACAAAATTCTACTTTGATTTATCATTTTAAAAATTAATATGAACTATCTAACGTGTGTCCATGTTATGAAGCAGAGATGGTATTATTTAAGTTTTTATTTGTAAGTCAAAAGTTATTGAGACACGATTTTTCTTCATAAAATCATTTTATCGTAAACTTCTGAAATCGCTGTTAAAATTGCATATTTTTAAAGAGGCGTATTTAAACTGAGGTAAGTACTACAAATTTCTGAAATCCTCTTATTAAACGTGCAGGCTTTATATTGCATTTATACTGTTCTTTAAAAACTATCTATAAGTGAGAATCGTAGGATTACTAATTGCATAACTAGCAGGTTTTAATTTGTTGAGTTTTAAGAGTTGAATGGAACCATCCTATTTTTCTAAAATCTTAGAAAATAAAAACGAACATCGATGAGAATCATTCAATCGAAAATAAAAACGAACATCGATGAGAATCATTCAATAGAAAATAAATACGAACATCAGTGATATCCATTTCAATATTTTTTCTTGAAGAGCATTTGACAAATTGTATCAATATTTTCTAAATACGATTTCTTTGTTCGAGTAATTTATCTCATAATGTTCAACATTCAATTTTAACTTGATGTATTTTATAATATCTATTTTTGCCTTGCAAGCAGGGTTTTAAAATTACTATTTCTGTCTTTAAACGTTTCTCTTATATAGCCAAACTCATAAAGTATGAATTTCTCTAAATCTGTTATTAACTTTCTGGTGAAATTTAAATTTATTTATAAAATGGTACTTTCCATTAGGACCAACAGATGGCGCAAGGACACTGTAGATTTCCGTTCTTACACATTTTTAGGATGCAGCTGCGGTTCCAATGGAATTATTGTCCAAAATTACTTTTAGCATTTTTATTATTGAAACGCTAAAAGTAATTTTAATTTTTAGAATAGCCCTTTAGATAGAAGCGTTTTTATTATTGAAAAGTTTATCTTAACAATATCATGAATTATAATTAACAACTAGCAGAGTACCCGGAGTTGTCCGGTCTTTTTCAGGTGAAAATATTTTGTAAGACCGAAAACTGAATTATTATTTATAAATAACATAATGTTTATTAACGTTATTTTGTTGCGAGAATATTTTGCGAGAATCAATTTTTCTATGAAAAGATCCATGAAATAATAGTACAAAAATTTCTTTCATTTATCTTATATCATAGTATACAATATTATATATATTTCTTGCATTATTAGCTAATTTTGGGGAACACCTTTTTTTTTAGGAACCCTAACCATAAAACTCGCCAAATTTGCCCCAGCCATTCTAAATAAACATCTCTCCATATCTTATCGGTAGTTATCATCCCAAGAGGTTATTTTAAAAAATTAACCACTCCATATTTTTAATTGGACATGTTGAAACCTGCGAGTTATGCTTCATTTTGATTAATCCATTTTTTAAGTGTATTTAAGAGACATTGCCCCAACCTACCCGGAAGGACTGGCTTAGGGCTTATTTATCCAAAATAGTGCTTCATGTCGGTTAAAAAGATTCTCTTCAGTGACACCACAATTTCATTTCTACACAAAATTCTGTTTAATTTTATTTAAATTTACAAAATGTTTTCAAACACAGTTTCTAACAATGCTTTTATTGTTCTGAAGTGCGCGAATTTCTTTCTTCTTTTCTATTCTTCTTTTCCGAATACTTTCTAATTATTTTGAATTTAATTTGTGTTCTACATACTTTACTCTACGACACACCCCTGACTCCAGAGATAAAGATTTCCGGTTTGCAGTTTGGGTGAGTGTGCGTAGTAGAATTTTTATTGATTCCAAAAAAAAAAAAACATACAAGGAGTGATTTACTGATTAACTGAAATAATTTTAATCTGTCATTTATTTATTTATTTATTTTTTGTAAATTCTGCTTCTTAAAATTCTCTTAGCCCTTACATTGAATATCCAAAATTATAACTTAATCTACTAAGTTAACAAAATCTGCTATTATGGATTTAGAAATTGTAGCGACTAGCGGATTGCAGATCCTTTGCAGAATAATAAAAATACGTGGTGTCGGCGCGTGCCTCTTCTCCTGCCTGTCCCATCTGGTGTATGGTAACGTTTCAATGATGGCTGAAATTCGGGGCGACATTGTGAGCCATGTGTCCAATTTAGTCCTGTCAACGTAAGTCCAAAATGGGCGTGAAGGAAACATTAAATCATATAGTTTTGAAAACTGGTGCACATGTTCGTGAGGGGCTCCTAATGAACATACTAATAGTCCCCGGTCCTGGGGGTGAGCTCGCGCCGCCATCATGGATTTCATTCCCCTTTTTTCAGTTTTCCCTGAATATCTCGAAAACTATTCAGTTTTAAAATTACAATTGATTTAACAAATTTAAGAGCGTAAAATTCCTTAAAAATACATACTTTTATTTTTCTTCTAGCTTTAATAGTTTCGGAGATAATGGGTCTCAAAGTTTGCAGCCATCTTGGATTTCATCCTCCCTTTTTAGTTTTTCTTGAATAAATCGAAAACTATTCAATTTTCAATTACATGTTATACAGAAAATTAACTATCGTAAAATTCCCTTCAAATGCATGATTTTATACATCTTCGAGATTTAATAGTGTCTGAGATAATGGGTCTCAAAATGTGCCGCCATCTTGAATATTATACCCGTTTTCTTAGATTTTCTTCTCGATATTTCTTCTTTCTTCTCTATTCTTTCTTTCTTCTCGAAAACTATTTAATTTTCAATTGTCATTTAGTACAAAAAATTAATGATCGTAAAATTCCAAACGAATACATGCTTTTATTTTTTCTAGCTCTAATAGTTTCTGAGATATTTAAGGAAAACTAAAAAAAGGGAGATAAAATCTAAGATGGTAGCAAATTTTGAAATCCACTATCTCGGAAACTATTAAAACTAAAACAAAAACAAAAGCATGAGTTTGTAGGGAATTTTACGTTCTTTAATTCGCTATTTCTTGCAAGGAAATTTCCCGAGGAGCAAACTAAACCAGTTATGTCAAACAGTATCTACACACGGCAGACTGATGCTGTGGCTGTACTGTAGTCAAAATAATGGGTTGCTATCTGCCTGCAGGCCCTAGAAACACTAGGTGGTCCATACTACCTGCCGTTTCCTACATATGATAGATAGGAGAAATTAACATATTACAGAAAATATAATATCATTGACAATTTAATGTCTGGCTGGTTAATTCTATTTACGTCCCGTTTTCAAGCAACACGAGAGCTATTCTGGGACAGACCTCGTAATGTTGAATAGTGGTCCGATGACGAGGGAGAACCTGCGCCAGCACCCTCTCTCCACACTTTCACGCCACACCAGCGAAAGGATGTTTAAAGCCGGCCATTCACTTCAGAGACAAACTGGATATTTTGTAATGCGAGAAGGAAAAAGCCATAAAAATCTATGGAAATCTGTCAAATGGCTTGTGGTGGTTGGAATTTCGTCTTGATTGAAATCGGAACGAAAAACGCTGTAGTTTAAAGCCTTGCTTCAGAGGGACCCTGAAAGACGCTAGCGAAAAGAACAATGCCTTGCGTAGATTGAAGCCTCGCTTTGAGGGTAGCATAAATTAAAATCTGCTGACTGTGGAAAATCGAAGAGCGATTAACAAGCAGCTGTAGAGAGGGAAAGAAGATCGCTTCCCCCTACCTTCGTTCAGAGTTAGCGTCCTTTTAAATATCAAGTGAATGGCGTGCCTGTATTTTTCGATTAAAATGGGTGAAAAAAAACAGGTCTTAGGGCAAATGGCATGGCTATCCTTCAAGTAAATGGCCGGGTTAGTGACTGACATTTTCAATATGCAAGGCAAAATTTTGGGATTAATTTTATAAAAGTTATTAACAAATTTCACCACTCCACCTCTGATCTAAGAGCATATACAGGTGGGTATGTAAATAAATTAAACATTTTTCTTCTCTGAATAACTTCTGAATGAATTCTAATATTTGCATAGAATTGAAAAGGTTGAATTACCTTTTTGGCAAGCTTATATTGGCTTCTGAGAGAATGAACCCCATTAAGTGAATAGCAGATATAGCTTCAGCACTATTTTTTTGTGTGACGGAGAATTGTCGAGATCATGAGTAAAGAACGTCAAGATATGTATTAGATGATATGACTTCCACTTCATTATTTTAATGGGACAGTTATTATCCTGTCATAAACCGGCTCTGTTTTCAACTGCATTTCTGAGGTTGAAGACTTTAAGTCTGTGAACTCCAAACACTAACAAAACTTCATCACTAGTCAAGATATATGGATCTCAATGATGACTAATAATTATAAATTTTCCATATCATTTTATTAAATAAAATATAGTTTACTTTATTTTAATAAAAATTATAAAATTAAAGTTATAAAAAAACTAAATTCCTGACTAAAATTTGTTTTTATGACTTATGATTGAGAATTATTTAAAAAGATAAACATGAACTAACATTCATTTAATAATGAGAAAATTTTTTATTCTTCAAGCTTTCTTGTTGTCTTAACAATTTTCTCGTGCAATAACCAAAAGGCTTCAACTTCATTTGTCACAAAAAAAAATCATTATCCCAATTGCTTTATTAGAAAAATTTTAAAATTGGAATCGATTATCATAGCCAGTCGTTCCAGTTTCTCTGAATCTGCCTACCTGATTGCATTCATTCAGCGTCTACTCCAGGGCCAGAGTTTCCACAGGGCCAACTTAGGCCTGGCAGTGGTGTAGTCGCAAAATAAGCAATGCCGGAACGTTCCAACCTGGATGACAAAAATCGCGCTGTTTGAAGGAGATTTTCATAATTTTTCTTGTTTATTTCTTGTTAAAAAAGCAGTGCCGGAACGACGTTCGGGTGCGTTCCGACTCCACTACACCCCTGGGCCATGGCCTAGGATGAAGCATTCAGATTGTTGTTATTTTTTCATTCCGAAAAATAACAACCATATATTTACAAAATGTTCAGCATGGTTTTGAAGAATTATATAAAATGTTTTTTTTTTAAACTTACATCCATATACATTAAAAAAAGTGAACCGTACCTTAACGTTGCCCTTTTCTACTTCTTTCGCTGTCTTGCTTAGCCGCAGGCAAAAAACTTTGGTATATCTTATACAGACCGTGTATACCACATGTTAAAGGAAAATTCCAGATTTTACCACCAATATTAATTTCAAGAGATTCATATTGCTCGACTTCTCTACTTTTACTGAGAGTAGGTACTTAATATATTGTTTCTACTTTTATATACAATTTATTTGGGAAATCCTGAAAGTCACGAACACAATTGTCAATTTTTCTGTTTACAGAAAAATTGACAATTGTGTTCGCCAAATTACTTAAGGGGGATTACAAAATGAAACGTGTATGTTCACGCATCATCATTTAACGTGGTCTAATGTAACTTTGACACTAATTGCAAACGATTTAAATAAAATTTTATAATTACAAATGAGAGTCGAGGTAAAATCTTTGCATTTTAAGTCCATTTTATTCGCCGTTTTTTGTATATCACGTATTAAATTGAAAATTCTAAAACAGTATTTTGAGGGGAGAGGGCGCAGAATCACCTGCTTTGACCTAGGGCAAAAAAATGTGTAAATCCGGCTCTGGTCTCCTCCTAAGTAACTTATCTGTAATACGGTGATCACATGAACCTACGCCTTCTGCAAAAGCACCGTCTCGCCTCCCAAAGGACTCGGTTTACACGTGCGGATCCGGGCCCGTTTCAGAGTGAACTGCACATCACTATTTTCCATCAAGGCAAAAATTACGGAGATCATGCGGCCAACTTCTCTGGATGCCTCAACAATATCAAGATCCCGCCTTCTTCCACTTCTCCTCTGCTGTCCAATAGCCATCCAGAAAGCCACTCCCTCTTCGGAGAAGCAACTTCTCAGTCACAGCTAAGCGCTCCTCCAGAACTCAAATCAAAGTCACACGAGATGAGGCTGATAACTTCCAGTAATGTGAAATTTTTAGACAGAATTTTATGGTTCAGTTGACATGGTGGATCAAATGTCCTCCCGCTGGTGTGATGCACACTAGGGTGGATCGAAAAGTATACGAAACAAAAAAATGAAATTATTTTTGGCATGGGTCGGGAAAATTGTGTCTGAAGTATATTAGTTTATATAATTCTTTTTATTGAAATTCGTTTATATCTTCCGGTGCCATAAGCGCCTCAAAAATAGTTAAAAATTGAATTTTTTTATGAAAATTTACAATTTTTTTTTGTTTTGTTTTGAAATTATTTTTGGCATGGGGTGGGAACGTTGTGTCTTAGGTATATTAGTTTACATATATGTTTTTATTGAAATCCATTCATATCTTCCAGTGCCCCAAAAATAGTTTAAAATGACATTTTTTTGGGGGGAGGGGGGAATTTATAAAAAAATATTTTCCAAAATTTCCTTTAGTGCCGGGTAAGAAAGTTTTGTTTTCGCGGTATATTAGTTTACTTTTTTATTATTATTAAAGTTCATTCATATCTTCTGGTGGCCCGAAAGCCCCCCAAAAAGTTAAAAATTGACATTTTTACAAATATCTATTAAAAATTGTGAATTAATGAAAAATATTTGAAATATTGGCAGATTATTCAAGTATTAAAGTATAAACTTATAAATAATTATAATTTTATAATAATACATGAAGTATAAATTTAATAGTCAAAGCAATAAATCACTAAACTTATAAAAAGTGAACTTACATCATAGATTTTTTTAATTCTATTAGTATGAAGATTTACATATTTCTATCCTTTTTGGTATTATAATGCTTGATAAGACTTCTTGATTGCATCCTATTTAATATGAAGCCGTGTCTCTTTTCTCCATATACACTTTCGACGCTTCAGACACAAAGCAAAAGCATCTTTCTACAGCTTGGGTATGGCATGGATATTTTGACCATTCCTCCGTTTTTCTAACTTTTACCTTGGCTTCAATTTCTTTAAAGGCATATTCATCAAAAGAGGTGGTGTTGCCAGTTAATAAGTGCAATATAATCATTTGCTTTAAAGTCTATTTTTGGTACTTAAAAAATTCTTATTCTGGTGATCCTCTGTTTTCATTTCTAGCACAAATTTCTTTTCACTTTCGTAGTGCTAAAGATTTTATATTCTTTCTGTTATCTGTGAGCATTGACAATAGCAAATTTTCAGGATGACAAAAAAGCTATTTCGTTGAATAAAAGTGTCTATTATATTTCTTAAATTGGGCTCCAAATATTTAGAAAATGAGATAAGTCTCCAAATATGCCGCGCTCCTTCTGTTATGGAGGACTTTGTCTTGACATGGAACCATACAGGTTGCATATACCTTCATAATACATGTTGCAAGAATAATAAGATTGTCAGATGGTTTTTCTGTGACCACAAAAAGCCTTAAAATTCTACCTGCAATTGTTAGCCATCCTGAGCATATTATTTGATACAAAAAAAATGAGTATTGCTTCTTTTATGGCTTTAGCTTCTCCTGTTGCAGCAGTAAAATTTCCGATATACACAGAGTTAGGTTCGTTTACAAGAGTATAATGCTCCTCCTTCGTGGTCTTTGGGTAGTACTTTGTGTCTTTCTTAATTAACGGTTAAAAGAGACCACGGCACTATTAACTTAGTAGACTCTGCAACTGCATTTTAAAGCTTTTTACGCTGTCTACGAATTTTATTGCGATCTACCACATGTGAAGTCTCTCCTTCGTGTACAATTCCAATGTCTTGTAAAACAGCATTGGCAAATGAAACAGCTGCTCTATCTGAAATTCCGTATCGATCACATTCCCTTGCTAAGGTAGGGAAATCTAAACGATTTTGTGATTGATATTCCAAGGTAATTACATCCGTATCTGCATACGAGGACGAAGACATAGTGTTGAGTTGAAGTATCTCCATTGATTGAGCATGAGTAGCATCAGCATCAGTTTTAATCATTTTATGTTTTTTCTTTTGTCTTCGATCTGTTTTCTTTTCCCCTTTTCTCTCTTTTTTCAGTCGCAATTACATCCACTCCTCCAATAACCATTTTCCTTTCTAATCTTTGATCTTTTATAAACAATCGCTCAGCAAGTGGATTTTTCATGTCTTTTTGGCATTTATACGCATCGAAATTTGTACACTTATAAAATGTGATATCGAACAACACAATATTTTTTCATTACGATAATTTTCCAATTTTTGTTTGTATTTTTATCATTCCTTCGCCCTCTCCTCTACGTTTCTCCCTGTAAAATCGTTTCTTTAACACATTTTTAATCTTTAATTCCAAATTTGCATAAAAATCGTTTTTTTTTTTTTTTGCAAATATTTAAGTGCCTTGGGGCACCGGAAAATATTAAACAAAGTTGAAAAAATTTTGCATGTATGCTAGTACACTTAAAAGGCAACTTTTTCACCCTGTGCCGATTATTTTATCCACACTTTGAATTTTCGATCCACTCTAGTGCATACACAACCCACCCTCACTCCGCCTACCCTACTAGGTTTAAGGGAAAAAGCTGGTGTGGTGTAGAAGTTTGGAGGGGGTTGTCAGCTCAGGTGTCCGTCATCTGACCGCGGCCCAAAATTACGAGGTGCGTCCCAAAATAGCCCTCCTTTTTCTTCAAAACGGGACGTCATTCTCATTCTCAAATTAGTCATGGCGCCATCCAACGAAGCATCTATTAACTCCTTTAAATTTCTACTTCTCTCTGTTAATACTGCTATGTAAAATTGAACAATATTCTTAAGTTTTATTTTATCTTTGATCTTATGTTATAAAGCATTTTAGTTTACTTTTTTATATGAATACACGCATTACAAAAAAGTTTTGTTTGAATTATAATAAATTTTTATGTCCGTAATTTCAAACTGATCCAATGATTGTAAAGAAAATAAATTGGATTACATATCGTCGTCGTTCAGGCAGAAGTCACTAAGTCCAAAATTTTCGATTTTGATATATATATCGCATCGTCATCTCTAATTAATTCTCTACAGTCTGGTAAAACTCGTTAACTCTTTTGAGCTCCCGTTGCTGAGCAATAAAGATGTCCGCATTTCACTAAGTCCTGAAAGCCTTTCTATCGTCAGGCAGAAATCACTAAGTCCACTTAGTGATTTTGGGATGATTTACTTCCGACGTTTATGAGACGGTTAAAGAACTTGGTATTTTCCTCCTACTGCTTGGAAGGTACAGTGGCGGATTTTTTCAATATGAAGCCACAGGCGTAACATTGCTTTGAGGCCTCCTCCTCCTCCTACCCAATGGCGCAAATTCGCCGTTGGCTTAGCACTGCGATGTCCAATGGGAAGGTATGATAATTGCATTCCAGCGAAATCTGGAATTGTTCAAATTCTTTTCGGACTATGACTGGCGCCTTGGCCACTTAACTCCAATGATTTCCTTGACCTCGCGAACCTTTCTCGGTTACTTCTGAAGAATAAAACCATTGATACTGAAGGTATTAAAGTCAATTGGCTAAAGGTAAAATGTTTCCACTTTGATAAAAAAAAACATCCTGGATTGATATTTTTCAGATACGGTCATTCAGGGAATTACTCAAAAATCATTGCCTATGGCCAGATGCCTACTAATTAATGCCTATTTAAAGATTTCTATACTTTCAAAGGCTTATACTTCTCCCTTTCCAATCTCTGAACAGAAATATGATGACCTGATCCAGCTATGTGAAAGGGAGTGATACCACAAGAATTTCATTCGGGGTATAAATCCCTGCCAAGTTCAAAAAATTCTGCGTATCAAATCCGGAACCTAACCAGGAAAGTGTGATTCGGAGAGTGGAGTTGGTTTTGTGTAGAAATATAATAAAGTTTTCATTAAAATACATTTCTGCTACTGCAATAATTATTTGTTTCTATAATCATAATCTTTTGATAAACACATTATGTGGTGAACAGTAAAAATAACTTTAATGCAAATAGCTAATGCAGTGTAATAGGTTGAAATGTTAGCATAGATTATAATTAATAATATATTTTTATGTGCTAATATTGTCAATTTATAATTTTTAAAAATGAATGAAATTGATGCTTTAAACAAAAAGGGTTCAATTAAATAATTAATACTGCTTCAAAAGAAGTCATGAACGTAGTTTACATTTTGGCAGGTAAAAGTCACGAAGTTCAGAAAAAAAACCTAAATTATACTTAATAATATATTTTTATGTGCTAACATCGTGAATGTATAACTTATAAAAATAAATCAAACTTAGGCTGTAACTAGGAATTATAAAAAAGCAATAGTGCCCGGGAAAACTAGCTAATTTTGTAGCTAAATTTTAAAATTTTGTTGTCTACCATTTTTACTCCCGGGTACTTTTAGGTGTCAATAAATTTTTTGCCCCCTCCCCCACTTTTGCCTCCCAATCGTGACTACTGAATGATGCAACAGATTCGAAAGCACAACCGTGGATCTTCTAAGCCAATCAAAGTCACCAATTCTCAACGTATCCCGAAAGAGATGAAATTTTCTCTCATTTACATACGGATGCAGTTTTTAGAAGTTATAGTTGACGGGAATGTTAAGAGAAAAGATATTCAATATAATCAGCCAGAACACATGTTAATAGTTCGTTGAAAGGTACATGATGTTTCTGTATGTCCAATTAAATAGTCCTCAATATGATCCTAAAGTATCAAAAAGTAACTAATACACTTGAAAATATTTGTTCTAAATATCAGATAGCGATATTATGTGTAATGAAGTATTATATTGAAAACAAAGCATTTATAGTTCTAAGACATGTAGATATACCTATTACGTTACTAATAGATAATGCTTTTTCTCGTAGTTTTCTATGTATTGATAATTTGAGTTATTACTGATTTGAATTAGAATAAACAACACAGTTATTGAAACCCTTAAGGCAATATTTGTACAATTAATTCAAAGAAAAAATATAAAAAATAGTTCAATCAAACTGTGATTCATTATAACTTTTCCTGAATTACTCTAATTAAGCTGAATAAAGGGTTCCATAAAAAATTATCCTTGGAAGGTATTTCTGACATCTCTTCATTCTCATTTACTTTAATTTTACAATATAAATGGATTTATGCAACGGAAACTAGGGAAACGCTTATTTTTTTAAAATTAAAGATTAAGGTGTCAATAACTGTCCGAAGTGTCAATTACTGTTTTGTTTACCCTATTGATAATTTGATTTGTTACTAATTTGAATTACATTGATTGTTTTTGTTTTCCCACAAATATCAAACATTGTTTCAGCTCTCATAAGAGAACCGCTAGTGATATTAAAATATTTTAAAATAAATGATTAAATAATTTAAACACACAGGATGTGAAAATCATTACAATTTCTATCTAATCATTGCGTTTTCCTCTCTTTCCAGTTCTTGGTAGCTTGCCTGTTTTGTCAGCAAAATGTCTTCCGAGAGTCACGGCATGCAACTGTCTGAGGCCTCCAAGTTCAATAAAAGAATTTCTCATGACAACCTGGAACATTTCTATACAAGTAAAGAAATTTGTGAAGGTGAAATTAAATTAAATCGTGGACTGAAAGTTTATTCTCAAGAACTTCCCGTGGATTTTTCAGTTGAGAAAGATGAGAAGTTTGACAAAGTAGCATTGAATAATATTATCACTTCTCAAAGATCCCAAGAAAGCAGTGCAAATAATTTCGCTGGCGATCCTTTTAAGTTCGAATCGCCATATGCTGCACATCTTTCAGCAGAAGGGAAGAAATGGCCTCACGCGCAGAGTACTATGAGTGGAATATCTCATGCACCCAACGGTCATTCGGAAAATGGTTCCGATTGCTCAACTGAAAAGAATGATCAATTCCAAATCCAGGATATTCTCTGTCGTGGTGACCAGGCAGCCAGTACAGAAGAACATTCTTCAACAGCGCACCAACTGAATAATTTACCAACACAACCAAAAACAAATCCACAGCCAACTTTCAATCATTTCGGTAAAGAAGAAAATCTTCCCCCTTGGTCCACCAGCCCCAGTTATTCCATGCATCTTCCGCTTTACTTATTTTCAGTTGGAGGAAACGATACTTTTCAGAAATCCAAGGGAATGATTCTTCCATATATACAAACAGTCTTTCCTCCCAATCACATTGCGAATCACAATTTTCCAGGAGAAGTATCGGAATATTCTGGACACTTTTCAAACACCCAAGGAGCTATGCTCCAACCACCAATCACACCATTCACTTATCCATATCAACAAGCCCAACCTTTTGGTCAATATCAGCTAAGTCCATTTAAAAATATTGACCCATCTCTATTTAGATATTTGCCATCACAATCTGCAGCAGCTCTAGATTTACGTCCATCTACTTCGTTTGTACATTGTAATTCGGATACGAGAAATTATACTGGATGCAGTGAATGGGTAACTACGAATTCGTCATCTAAAACACTGAATCCAGATTCTCCATACACAGTTAATGGTTCTTCTGTCGAATGCAATGAAATATTGATGCAGGACATCAATGGTGAGTCTGGTCGCAGGACGTATCGTCGAGTACCTCCCGAAGAAAGGGACGAAATATACAGAGAGAGAAGAAGAAGAAGGAATTTGTGGATGAAGAAATATCGGGCTGAGAAAAAGAATGATTATGTATGTGCTTTAAGTCGGAAAGAAATCATAGAGATAAACGCGAGAATAAATTCAGAAAAGAAAATGTTGGAAGAAAGTTTGAGAGACAAAGAAAAGAGGCTGGATATGGTTATAGGAAATCTTTTAAGTTTTAGAGAGAAATGTGAAGGACTCACAAAAGAATTGTTTGAAGAATCTTTTAAATTATTTCTTCCCAATAAGGAAGATAAATAAGTCATCAAGAAGTTCTAATTCACATAATTTAAAAATTTTTAAGACTTTTCAATTATTTCTTTGAATTAAAAATGGGTAAAGTTATGGATAAATAGTTATCAGTCGAAAACAAATTGTCTATTTATAATGGTTGTGCGTTATTATTACAATATTGTTATTTATCATTATATTCATCGCATCATAAGTAAAGCAGTTTATGCTTTTATTCTAGAAATGAACATTAAGTTTTTAATAAAAATGCCTGTATTTAAGGTTTTTTTAAAAATTCTAAATTAAAACTTAAATAAGTAAATTATTGAAAAATGATTTTTAAAATGTAAAGATATAAGCCAATGCAATTATACTTCATTGAGCAGTGTAGAGTTAAGAAGCATCATATAAAGTGTGATTTTTTATGTGTAATTATAGGAAAAACTGCAAATTTTGAACGTCTTTAATGCATTTCGTACAGTTTTATGTAAAAACTAATATTCTTCAAGTTACTATGAAAAAATTGCTTAATATCGGAACTTTATAATATTATAAAAGTGATTCTCTCTCAAGTTTTGTTGTTTTTAACAGTATGCGTTATATTTTTGTTTTGTGTAATTTATGCATATTTCATCAACATTTAAAATCGGCGCATGCAACTTTAGTTTGATCTCCGTCTTCTTCATTATGTCTACTGAGCTGCCAGATTCGAGGATCGAGAGTTTAGTCTAAGATTCCCTTGAAGAATACTAGATGAAGTACTCTCTGATGTGCTGGATAATACCATCTTGTTAAGCTGAAGTGGAATTGTTTATAGAGGTAAGCCGGCTCAATTGACTTCCTCGTCATCTGATCATGGCCCAAAATCACGAGGTCCATCCATAATTTCCCTAATGGATCTCTAAATTGAGAGACTTGATTAGAGATGGTGTAAATATAGTCATCTCTAATCAAATCTATTTTTTCAGTACTTTTGCGGAAGAAAAACAAAGAGAAAAAGAAGAAATATGAAAATATAACAAATGATTATATTTGTATTATTCTCAGGCCTATTAATCAATCTATTTTTTATATATTAGTTTATAAGTCTATATTTTGTATATAACTTGTATATATAAGGAATGTAAAACCATATAGAACCAAATGGAAAAAAGGTAAAAATAATAATAATAATAATAAATAAATAAATAAAAATAAAAAAATTCTTAATTTTTGTTTGACGTTAGCAAAAAGGGAAGAAACAAGGCTTTTTTGAAATTTTTTATTCATGAATCTTCCTTTTATTCTTCAAAAAAAGAAAGAAAAAAAATTAACTAGAAAAATGTTTTTTAAAAATTTCCTGAAACTTTATTTTTATAATTCTGAAAAGGGAGTAAAAGACTAAAATTTTTTTAAATGCACCATTCTTTATTTTATCAGTAAAGACTGAAAGGAAAGGGAAAAAAAACCTGTTATATACATTTTATCATTAGTTTAGTTTAGTTATATTTACGTCCCGTTTTGAAGCAATAGAAAAGCTATTTTGTGACGCACCTCGTAATTTTAAACTGCAGTCAGATGAGGACGACACCTGAGCTGGCATACCCCCTCTCCAAGTTTGCGCACCGCACCAGCGGGAGGACATTTGTCCCCGACGGATTTAACTTGCACCAGACCCGCTTATATGGCGGTTTGTGGTGTCTAATACTTGTACGAGACAAGTTAACTGTAACTGAACCCGAATGGTGTTCGAGACTTTGCGAGACTCGCCGAGAGTTTGTTGTGGAGCGTGTCCGGACTGGTAGAACGTTATGCATGTCTGTATTTACGATATAAGAATGATCTGTGTAATTATCTAAATGTACTGTGCTGTGTAAGTGTAGTGAACGTCCATTAAATATGTGTGAATGAAATGAAGCTCATTATTCAACGAACCCACAAATATAACACAACAAGTGGCGACGAGCCAGCGAAGTCATGTTTAGTTTTGGTTTCGAACAAGTGAGTACGAACATTTGTTTTCCACATAGGATAGGGCTATGCCCGAAGACTGCCAAGGTAATCCGTTTTATTTTTCGTTTTGAGTGAAGTATAATGAAGCAGCACATTGCAGAATTATTGAAGCAGAATCAAGAACTGATTCTTGCTTTGCAAAGAACACATGGTTCTTCTCAGAAAGTAACTGTGCAGTTTGAAAAATTTGATGAAGAAAATGAAAACTTCGATAGTTTCTTCGAAAGATTTCAAACGTACTTAGACGTGCAAAATATACCAGCAGATAGTAGAACTAAGGTATTTATTTCTTCGTTGAGTGCTAAACTGTATCAGTTGCTAAAAAATTTGCTGTCTCCTGACCTTCCTTCTGACCAAAATTTGGATAAATTAAAAAATGTCCTTAAACAACATTTGACCCCAAAACCGTTAATTATACCTTCCCGCCATAAGTTCTTAAATAGGAAGCAGAACAAGGGGGAAAGTATTAATAGTTATATCGCAGAACTCAGAGTACTTGCAATAAACTGTGATTATGATAGTAATATGTTAAATATTATGTTACGTGATGTTTTTGTGAGTGGGTTACGGGATAAAGCGATACTAGATAGGTTATTTGAGGAAGATAACATTGATCTTGAAAAAACGTTGCAAATCGCATTGGCAATGGAGAAAGCTTGTAAAGGGGCAAATGATATTATGGGACAAGGGATAAAGGCAGTGTATGCAGAAAAAAAAACAAATGAACAAAAAATCAAATTTTGCTTCGAAGAAAAAGAAACCTTTATTTTGTTCTCGGTGCACAGGCACAGACCATGTAAAGGAAAAATGTAGATTTATTTCTAGCAAATGTAACTTCTGTTCTAAAGTCGGACACTTTCAAAGAGCGTGTTTTGCTGCTCAAAAATCTAAAACGAAACCAGTAAAACAAAAGCAAGTAAGCTTTAACGGCAAAGCAGAAAACAAAAACGATATTCCAGTATTTGAATTAAATTCTACAGATTCTGGGTTACACGAACAACCTCCAATAATGATAAAAAATGTACGATGGAATTAGATACGGGGGGAAGCGGTTACTGTAATGAGTATAAATAATTTCAGAAAAATTTCCAAGAAACAAATTCAGCCTACCAGTGTAGTTTTTAAAACGTATAAAGGTGACTCATTGATACCTATAGGGTACGTTACCGTAAAGGTTGGATATAGGAATCAAATTTTAAATTTGAATTTGTACATTGTTAAAGAAAATTTGGATACAATTTTGGGTCGCGAATGGCTTTATAAAATCAATTTGGATTGGCAAGCTATTAAGGCGGTTAGAGCTACAAG
>BGPR01001411.1:82920-170756 GCA_013235015.1 Araneus ventricosus
GCTACAAGTAAAAGAAACTTAAGTCAACTTTTGGAGGAATACAAAAACATTTTCGATGATGAATTAGGGGAAATTAATAACTATCAGATAAAACTAGAACTAAAACCCGAAGTTAAACCTATATTTTGTAGGGTTAGAACAGTACCCTTTGCTTTAAAAGGTCGAGTCGAAAACGAAATTGATAGACTTGAGAAAGAGGGTATTATCGAAAAGGTTGAACATTCGGAATGGGCAACGCCAGTTGTACCTGTCGTTAAGCCAGATGGTAGCATAAGACTATGTGCAGACTACTCAGTAACATTAAACCCAAATTTAATCGTGCCACAACACCCCTTACCAAGATTGGAGGATATATTTACTAGTTTAAATGGGGGAAAACAATTCTCAAAATTAGACTTTAAACATGCATATTTGCAAATTAAAGTCCATCTAGAAAGTCAGAAACTTCTGACAATAAATACGCATAAGGGATTATACGTTTGTAAGAGACTTATGTATGGATTGAACGGAGCGCCTGCAATTTGGCAGCGCTACGTAGATGGATTATTTCAAGGTATGCAAGGAGTTAAAGTGTTTATGGACGATGCTAGAATAACCGGAAGTGACGAAATGTCGCATTTTAAAGCCTTAGAAGTATTTTTTAAGAAATGTAAAGAAGATGGACTAAAATTTAATTTAAGTAAGAGTCAGTTTTTCCAAA
The DNA here is from genome assembly GCA_013235015.1 of Araneus ventricosus. NCBI lineage: Eukaryota > Metazoa > Arthropoda > Arachnida > Araneae > Araneidae > Araneus > Araneus ventricosus. Next base: position 83,621 of record BGPR01001411.1, read on the forward strand.
ATGAAATAAATTTTTGGGGCATAAAATAGATGCAAATGGGCTACATAAAACTGATGAGAAAATTTCAGCAGTACTAAAGGCTCCTGTACCTAAGAATGTTCAGGAAGTGAAACGTTTCCTAGGATTAATAAATTTTTATGGTAAATTTTGTGAAAATTTAGCCACTATCGCGAATCCTCTTAATAATTTGACAAAAAAAGATGTTAAATTTAAATGGTCAAAGGACTGTCAGGTTTCCTTTAAGCAAATTAAGAAGGAAATCTGTTCACCAAAGGTTTTGGTACATTACGATCCAGAACTTCCTTTAACTTTAGCAAGTGACGCATCACCAGTTGGAGTTGGTTGCGTGCTAGCTCACATACATCCTGATGGATCTGAACGACCAATAGCCTTCGCATCCAAAACTTTATCAAAAACTGAACAAAAATATTCCCAAATTGATAAAGAAGCTCTGGCGATAGTGTAGGCTGTAAAAAAGTTTCACTTATATTTAAAAGGGCGACGATTCACTCTGGTAACTGATCATAAACCTCTAGTAGCAATTTTTGGTTCTAAACGAGGATTACCAGTATTAACAGCTACTAGACTGTTACATTATAAATTAATTTTACAATCGTTCCAGTTTGATATTGTATTTCGTAAAACTGCTGACCATGGAAATGCAGACTTTCTTTCCCGATTGCCAAAAACCTCAGAAGAACTGGAGGTGAAAGACGATATCACAATATTTCAAATGACACAAATTGAAACATTACCTGTCACTTCAAGGGAGTTAAGACAGGAAACGGGAAAAGATGAAGAACTGGGCCCACTTTTACGAGCCTTAAGGGAAGGTCGAAATTTACAAGGGAGGGAAGCTCAGTACACCATTGAGGATGGGTGTATTTTATATGGTCAAAGAGTTTGCATTCCAAAGAAGTATCAGAAAAATGTTCTAGATGAACTGCATACTGGACACTTGGGAATGGTAAAAATGAAAGTTTTAGCTAGATCATTTGTCTATTGGAAGGATATAGATAAAGACATTGAAGATGCCGTTAGAAATTGTGTCGATTGTGCCAGACACAAAACTGATCCTGCAAAAGCTAAAGTTCATTACTGGGAATATCCCAGTATGCCCTGGGAACGCATTCATATCGATTTTGCTGGCCCAGTTTTGGAGCATATGTTTTTATTAATCGTTGATGCTCACTCCAAATGGTTAGAGGTATATTCCATGAAGGTAACCACAACTAAGAAGACCATTGAATGTCTTAGAGACAGTTTCGCTAGATTTGGACTACCACGGGTACTTATCAGTGACAATGGATCCCAGTTTACATCCTATGAGTTCCAAAGATTTATGCAAAGCAACGGTATAAAGCATAAAACCAGCGCACCATTCAAACCTTCGAGTAATGGTCAGGCTGAACGCTATGTTGCTACTTTAAAACAATCGCTCAGGGCTATGCAGAAATATGAAGGTAGCATACAACAGAAACTAAGTACATTCTTATTACAGTACCGGAAGGCTCCAAATGCTACAACAAATCATAGTCCAGCTATGCTATTCTTAAAAAGAGAAATTCGTACAAAGATTGATTTACTCTTGCCAGAATTAAAGTCAAGAGTACAAGATAGAATTCGAAAAGGCGTATTCGAATTCTGATACAGGAAATTTGATATCGGAGATAAGGTAGCTGTGAGAATTTACAGAGCAGCTAACTCAAAATGGAAGTTTGGTAAAATTGTGAATAGAGATGGTGTTCTCCATTACACTGTCGAGGTTCAAAGAAACTTAGTGAGACGACATGTGGACCAGATTCGTCCAGTGGGTGATCACGTGCAAGAGAATGATTTCATCCCGAACGTACACCGCAGATTTCCAGCTACTGATGTTCGAGAAAGCAACTCAATTCTTGAGCGTGCTGAGCCGAGAATCCTTCTTCACAAGTCCCAAACGAAGAACAAGGTTCCTTTTCCACATCAGCAATGCCATCAACTGATGTCCAGGCTCACGACTCACCACCGTCAGATGTTCAGCTGGATAGTTCTCAGATGCGGAGTCCACCAGTTCCAGCAAGCCCGAGACAAGTTCCTAGACGTTCCGGTAGAATCAGACGTCCCCCAAAGAGACTTGATCTTTAAGAAGGGAGGAGATGTGGTGTCTAATACTTGTGCGACACAAGTTAACTGTAACTGAACCCGAATGGTGTTCGAGACTTTGCGAGACTCGCCGAGAGTTTGTGGTGGAGCGTGTCCGGACTGGTAGAACGTTATGCATGCCTGTATTTACGATATAAGAATGATTTGTGTAATTGTCTAAATGCACTGTGCTATGTAAGTGTAGTGAACGTCCATTAAATATGTGTGAATGAAATGAAGCTCATTATTCAACGAACCCACAAATATAACACAACACGGTTCTTCGGTGGAATCGGGTTTCAAGCCTGGAACCCTCCGTCCCCGAAGTTGGGACCTTACCACCAGGCCACCGCGACCTCCATTTTATCATTAGAGAAACTCAAACGGAAAATTAATAACTGTAAAAAAGTTCTGAATCTTTGTTTTATCAATGTTTCCATAGGTCTTAGGAAGTTAAAATCAAAGGGGTAAAAAATGCTTGACTGTCAGCCACCAATCTGAAGATAAGATGATTCAGTAATACTTCATGATGTATATTCTGAAGAGGAATCAAATGATTTATCCCATTTCCTTAGGATTAGTGCACATAATTTTCATAAAGAATAAACAATTGTTTCAATCCGTTAAAACGCAAGAACCTTATTAAACATGCTTTTCAATTAGTGCAATTTCTAAAAATGTGCATTTTTCTGAATTTAAACAATGGTATTTCAAAACATGTAAATTTCCATAAAGGAAGCCTGCTATAAATGTATAATTATCAGCATGCTTTCTATATTGCACATAGATATTTTTTTTAAAAAAAATCATTTGTAATACTTTTCTATATATTCTATACATTCTTTTTCTACTTTATAATTCATTTGGTATCTAATAAAAATTGTTAAAAATATTATTATTTTTTTAACATTGTCCATTTACAATTTCTTTTAGCATTTGAAAAAATTGCTTGCTTTAATCTTTCGTAACAAATGTAGATTATATTAAATAATTAATGTTTGAGTATCCACATGTATTAAAAATTATGATTTATCTTACCTACAGCACATGAATTCGATTTAAATATGACTTTGTAAATACTCAGGTACATATTGGGAAGTATTACAAATAATGACTATCATGAACTCTATTGTTTTAACAATAACTCTCTTAAGATATGAAGTGCAAGAATTCCCTGATAATAAAAGATTAATTAACTAACAGCATAGTATAATTAATCTAATAAAAAATCTAATAACGTAGTATTTTTAGATAATTGAGCTCACAGTGAAGTTTCTATTCTGAAATATCTTTTTTAATTTAGAACTTAGTATAAATTGCTTATTAGACATCATAAACAGAAATGAGTGTAGTGGAAATATTTCCACAAAAATGAGTTTGAAAAATAGTTTTTTATCTGAAAAATATACTAAAAATGAAACATATATTTAAAACAAAAATTGGTTATTCAAGGAATTTATAGAAACTTTATTACAAGCTAATAATTGAAGAATTTTTTTTATTGATCTAAGATCTATATTACAGAAATGAAATAGTAGTTGAAAAAAACAGGTTTTTATAAAATAACAGTAAAAAAATCAAAACTTATCTGACATACAGTATACGAATTTGACTTAAATATGACTTAGTAGATATTCAGATATATATTGTGACGTATTACAAATATCTACCATAATGTACTCCATTTTTTTAATAACGGTTCTCTTAAGATACCAAATACAAAAGATTCTAGAATGTAACTGCTTAGTTATACAGGGTGCCCACTAAAGTCCCTTACCACCCTTTTAACTACCGAATGGCTGCAGCTATCTTCATAAGAGAGGTGTCTAGGCATGGTAAAGTGACTATGCGCTACTGGATGAAACCACTTACAGCGCCACCTGGTGGAAAACGGTGGAGTTATCGTTATTATCTCTAAAAGGATACGAGAAAGAGCAAAAAAGTGAATTACAAAGTTGTAGAGATCATCGATTTAGTACAAAAAGATACCTTATGGTCACGAATGCTAAAAACAGAACGCTTAAAATGCGCATTTGTTTGTTCGCATTTTCCTTCACGTTCACCTGATCTGACTCCAATGGACTTTTTCTTGTGGGGATACCTCAAACAGCAGGTGAATTCGACCCCTCCTCCAACATTGCAGGACCTTCAACGACGTATTACGGATGCTTGTGCCAACGTGACACCAGTTATGCTACACCGTGTGCAACGTGAACTTCAAGCAAGCGTCCAGATGTGCATTGTAGCTTCCTGCCAATGTGCCTGTACACGAAGACAGGGGTGTGTCTCTGTATTGTTGTGCATTGTAGCTGACGGAGAGAAGTTTGAACATCGAAAATAAAGGTATCTTGTAATGTGGGTATGATGGTTTGAAATAATACCAATCACCCCACTTGAAGTGACGCATTGATTTATTAACATTATAACAGAAAAGAGATGATGATGCTGAATAATTTACAGGTGCTATCGTTACAGGTTTGGTTATAAAATGGTTTCCAGTGTCGGAGAATTCACTACGCTATCATATCGTACCACTGTACTCAGACAATCTTCTTGCTTGACCACTTACTTGCGGTCAGTTGCTGGACATATTGAGATCTGGAATCTCCCCTTCGCGGGAGCTAAAGGCAGTTGAAATCTCCTGCGCGAGAGTTCGCCTTTCTTCATCGGATCTCACCTCTGACTCCGAGTGACAAAGAGCCGTTACAGTATGAGAGTCGCTGCGCCATCTGGCGGTGACGGGCACAAATACCAAAGTAATAACTAGTTGTTTTTTCCTTTCTAAGAATGTTTTGTCACGTGTCAGTGTAGGAAATCACGAACAAACAAATACGTGTTTTAAGCGTTCTGTTCTAAGCATTTACGTCCACAAGGTGTCTTTTTGTACTAAATCGATGATGCTCTACAACTTTGTAATTCCCTTTTTTCCTCTATCTCGTACCGTTTTAAAGATAATAACGCTAACTCCGCCTTTTTCCACCAGGTGGCGCTGTAAGTGGTTTCATCCAGTAGCGCATAGTCACTTTACCATCCATACCTAGATACCACTCTTATGAAGATAGTTGCAGCCATGCGGTAGTTAAAAGGGTGATAAGGGACTTTAGTGGGCACCCTGTATATTACAGTGAACTGATAACACTGATATAACAGCAGAATACTTCTTTTGAATTTTAATTCAGTGTAATTTAATTGCCATTTTAAAAGGTAAAGATATAATAGATATTGCTTATAAGATATCTGAAAGAAAAAAAGAATGTATTAAAAATGCTATCTCAAAAAAAGAGCTTGAACAATTTCTCTTTCAACTGAAAAGTATATTTTAAAAAATCAGTTAGATACTATTAGATGTGAAAGTACCTTATGTAAAACAAAAAATAGTTTTTCAAGGAATATGAACTAACTTAAATTCAAGGAATAATCAGTGAAAATTTAAAACAGTGCTCACAAAAGGTATCTCCAAATATTTTATTCGTTTTTTTTTTTTTAGGCACAAGGCTGAATTTTTTTGCACAGTAAAGGAAAATGCGGTAAAACCAAATTCTACATTCTACACACCTACTAAAAAAGGAAGGAATATTAAACTTGTATTATATGAAAGAAACAAATATAAATAACCATTTATGCAAATAAAATCTGATTTTTTTTTTATATATCAGAAGTGAACTTAACTAATCAGCTCTCTACTACATATTATTTCAACGCAAGTTAGTTACTACTACATATTATTTCAACGCAATAGTTGCATAATTTTGAAAAAAAAGGATAATATCATGCATTAAAATGCCATTTTAAATTTAATGCCAGAGATTGCATAAAAGAGAAAGCTTATATTTTATCTATGGCGCAACCAATTTTATTTTCACTTTAACAATAATAAAAATATATTATTAAATTATATATAATAAATTTATATTATAAATTCTTTTATTGGAATTTGTTACAACTATCAACTCAAATTACATCTAAATTTAAAATTGAAACAAATTATACAGTTATGTACTGCAATGTAATGTTAAATTTAATGTAGGCAATTCAGTGGATGAGAAAAATTGCATATAATTCGATACATACTCACTTTTATGCTGATTTTAATAATGATGAAATTTCATGAATTTATGTGTAAGAAGTGTTCAATAACTATAGAACATATTTGAATGCACAAGATTTGAAAGAAAATAACAGAAATGGAATCTTAAACTGCACCTTGAAATGTTTAAGCAAAAAAACTCATCACAAGAAATAAAACAAGGATCAATAGCTCAGATTTCGAAAAGCACTGACAAAAAATAAAATTACGAAATGATTACAGATAACGATAAACGAATGAGTTACTACCGGTCAGCCTAGGCATGCGGAACATCTGAATGACCCGGCCGCCGCGACAATTAATCGGGCACTGTGTCCCTCGCATATTAGCATGATTACAAATTCTGTGTCCCTGGCATATTAGCATGATTACAAATTCTGTGTCCCTCGCATAATAGCATGATTACAGATACTGTGGCCCTCGCATGATTACAGATAAACTTTCCATTTCATAAGGACCCAAATGTTGTATATATCTGTAAATTTAAAGCGGTGAAAAAGATTGGAAAAAATAAAATTAAAAAATATTTGTTAAGCTATAAGGCAGGTCTGGTAGCTTAATAATTTATTCTAGAATTAAACTCTGATTAATTATGTGAAACATGAATAAATAAATAAAAAAAACTAATGATAATTTTAGTAGAGACATTAATATATGTTATATATAACCTCATGTATCTTTCATTTGATCGTTATATTAAATATAGCACAACTATATGAATTTGCATGAAAGAATTATACATACTTTTAAAGAAAAGTCGGGATTCTTAAATTAAGAATATTTGAAAGCAAACAGCAGATGGTTGTTTCGACTACATCCAGCAATATTAAAAGAACGAGTATAATACATGAAATGAAATAAGCTACAACCATCTGCTTTTGTGAAGCATAAACAGAAATAAAATAAAGAAATGTAAACTCTTTATTGCATTACATGTTGAAAGAAGAAAATATATTATGAAATAACATTCAATGCAAATAAAATCTGAATTATTTATTATCAGCATCAGAACCCATTACATAATATTTCTATTACATAATATTTCAACACAAATTAATTATAGCTGCAAAGTTTTGGAAAAAAAGGATAAATCTTGTGCCAAAATGTAATTTTCAATTTGATGTTGACGATTCAGAAAAAGAGTAAGCTAATATATCATTTAATGTACAAGTAATTTTATTTTCATTTTAAAAACAATAAAAATATATAATTTTTTATTGGATTTCATTACGTACTATCAATGCAAGTCCCCTCCAAATTTAAAATTGAAGAAATTATATTAAGTTTTGTACAGCAATGCACTATTAAATTTAATGTAGACAATTCGGCAGGTGAAAAAAATTGCATACTTCATTTTTATACTTATTTAAATAATAATAAAATTCCCTGAATTGATATAAAAAAAAGTTCCCATAGTGTTCAAAGACTATATGGGATATTTGGATGCGCGATATTTGAAAGAGAATAACGAGTGAATTCTCACACTGCACCCAGAAATGTTAAAACAAAAGAACCCAATACAAGAAATGAAACAAGCATCAACAAACTCTTATTCTAAAAGCACTAACATAAAAATAAAATCACCAAATGCTTACTGACAAACTCTTTATTTTATAAGGAACAAAATGAAGTATAATATCTGCAAGTTTTAGACTGTAAAAAAGATTATAGTAGGTTCAAAAAATAAAAAAAACACAATTGTTTAGAAATAAGGTAGGTATAATAGCATAACTATTTGTTTTAGAGTTCAAACTCTTATTAATTTGGTGAAATATGAATCTGTAATTTAAGAAAAACTCAGGAGTACTTTAATAGGGACAATAATAATTATGTAATATAGCATTCCATACATCATTCATTTAATCGATTTAATGTTTGAACACAAATAACAGCTAGTTTCTTAAACTGCATCCAGCAATATTAAAAGAAAGAGAGTAATACATGAAATGAAATAAGTCACAATCTTTCCGATTTTGTGAAGCGTTGAAACAAAATGAATATTAAGAAATACGCGTCTACAAAATCTATATTTCTTAAGGAAAATGAAAATTAACTGTTAATATATTTTCACAAATGAATTACTCTGACCAGCCAAGGTATGCGGATCCAACATGAATGAACCAGGCCGCCACGACAGTTAATCGAGCACTGTGGCCCCGCATAATAGCTACCATTACGAATGGCTCATGCGACGACCCCTCAGACAGAGGTACGACCGTCATCGGCATCAAGTTTCATAAAAATCGCCAAGCACCTAACCTATTTGTTATATGCATTTTGGATACTTTCCCCCACCCTACCCTGAGGGACTGGATTAAGGCTTATTAATCCCTTCAGTACTTCAAGTCGGATAATGAGGAACCTGTGTACCAAGTTTTAGCAAAATTAGATTAGCCATTCGAAATTGATGCTCGAACATACATACATACATACGTATATATATATATATATATATATACAGGGTGTCCCAGAAAGATGGAACAAGCTTTTATTTCCTTAAATATTGATTTTAGACATAGACTTCCAATTACAAAGTTTCATCAAATAAGGTGAGAATTTGTGTGAAAACACTTTGGCTTCTGCCCCATAGAGCAAAAGTGTCAATGAGTGAAATGTTCCTCTGACACTCATCTATGCATAAACTAAGTTTCACAATTCTGTCTGCAAAACTTACAGAGATATGTTAATTTTTAAATATCAAGGGGCTGCTCACAAATTTATATGGAGATGTTTATTGTAGAAATGCAAATATATTCAACATAGAAAAACAGCGAAATGCAAATATTTGTCAAGTAGTATATCAGCCAATCATCACGAATTGAAAATAAATTGCTGATGACGCATACTGTTACTCAGTTTCATTTGCAGATAGTTGCAACTATCGACTTGATAAAGAATGGAATGACAACGTGAGAAAATGAAAATTTAAGGTATAATAGGAAAACAGCCTAATATTGAACCAGAATACTGAATTATTTGCTCTTCGCGTTGTGCGTATTATTAAGCTTTATCTAAAAGCAGTGGCGACTCCTTTAGGTCTGCAGAGTTGCAGAACTCACTAAATTATTTTAAAAATTCGTATTTTTGTTTTTATTCTTATTTGCTTACTTCTACACTCTGAGAGTCCGGTTATTAACGAAAAAAGATGAAAACGAGAAAAGGGGACAGAAAATGAATAAAAAAGTAAGACAGATACAGGATTGACTGCACACCGAATACTTTTGGGAAGCATTAGAATTCGCTCATTGCGTACAGCTGAGTGGCGTAATGGACGAAGGCAAATAGCTATTTTTTCTGTCTTAGAACTTATCCGGAAATGGATTTTCGGGTGCTCCTGTTTTACACTAAAAGCCAACTAATTTTATTTTTTCCCCATTCAATCTCACCCATGGTTCGCCTTCGTGTTCTTGGCTTTTTTTCATTGGCTGTTTTTAGGTTTCAGATTCACTTTCATGTTGCCTCAACGGGAACTTGGCTGGTTCCTACATATTCGATTTCTCTTATCAAAACGGAACTCATCGAAAAAAAGGACTGTAAATATCTAAAATACAATTCAGATAATTACAACTACAAATTTGAACTATTTGAAGGTAAAGCTATTTTTGAAAAATTGTATTTCAATTGTATTCTAGTAATATTTTTATAGCACTGCTTGTTTCTTGGAAGATGTGCCTCACTGCTGATATGTCACAGTGAATATTTTTTGAAGGTTCACAAGATGAACTACTTTTTGTAAATACTTCACTTAATGTATTATTTGACTAGTTTTTAAATTTAACAAGAGTTAACAAAATACACTGTTATTTCCTGATTCCGCCCTTTAAATAATTTTTTAGTATGTATATTATCCCTAAAATGTATGTCGAAAGACTGCATCAAACAGCAGTGACAGGTATGGAAAAGTGGTCTAAGTCAACAACTTTGTCTTCTTATATATCTGTAAGTTTTGCTGATAAAAGCGTGCAACTTTGTATGTGAACAGATGAATGTAAAAGACCCATTTTACTAATTGACATTTTTGCTCTATGGGGGCCGTATTAAAATTTAATTTTTGTAACTTTTTATTATCAATTCCCCTGGATATCAAGATATTTTAATACAAATTCTTACCTTATTTGATGAAACTTTGCAATTCAAAGTATACGTCTAAAATCAATATTTAAGGAAATAAACGCTTGTTCCACCTTTTTGGGACACCCTGTATAGATGATACAATAAAATTAATTCGAAAAGTATGTAATAAAATTAAGATGTTTTCCAATATAAGTCACAACAGTTTATATTTATGTGGGGAAGAGATGAAGAGATTAAAATATCATTTTTTATTTTGAAAATTTAAGCAAGTTTAAAATTAAGAGGATCGTGACATTTTGCTTTCGGAAAGAACTGAGAAAAAGATTTTTTTTCCATTTTTTAACACCACTATTATCTTTATTTCCTTCTGAAAAAGTTCATCTGAAATTTTATCGGAGTATATTTGAACCTGTATCTTCAAATCAATAAAAAAAACCAATAGAATATTTAATTTTAATAATTTCTAGGATTCTAAAAAGTCTTGGATTTTATTAGCATACTTCTAGATCTTGAACATATTTCATCATCTTCACCAGTATAGTTTTATGCAGATGAAAATTGTTAAAGTCTTGAGAAATAGCCATGCGGATTATATCAGTTTTAAAAAATAGACCACAAAATAAGTGCTTAAAAAGGCAGATATTTAATGGAACTACAGTACTCGAAAAAAAAAAGGATCACCCTGTTTCCGCAACATTATTCTCATCTAACGTGTAAAATCTAATTAAAATGTATAAAATAACGTATGTAATGCTCCAAAGACATTGGAAGGAGAAGATTCTTTTTCCAAAACAGCATCTATGATATTAAAATATACTCCCAGATTCAGGGCCGGTCTGAGGGGATTTCGAATGGTGTGAGCGCGCAAGGCCCCGCGCCGCTAACTGATTTTGCAAAATGAAAATTTATTTAATGAAATCAAATTTTATAGTCGAGTTTTGCCTTCCAGGACACAATATTACAAATATTACTATATTTATTTAAAAATAATTTATTTGAATTGTATCTGAATTTTGTTACTGTTCAGAAAATTATATTGAACTTACCAATTACCGTCTCATCTGCAGAAAGAACTTTCTCAAGACTAGAAATAATAAAAAAATTACTTGAGATTTAGCATTAATCCATTAGCATTTAACTACCGAATCAGAATTAAACAAACAGACAACCCCCCCCCCCTTCAAATTTAGTGATATTATCAGCGAATTTGCTATAAAGATGTCAGGAAATGAAACAAAAACTACATATTGTAAACTTATTCTAGTAAGTCGCAATTGTAATTTTGAAGCAATTATTTTTTATTATTTGATTTATGAACGACTTTTTGTGTGATTGAGATATAAGGCTTATAAAAGTAATTTAATTATTTATCATCTTCATGTATTCCTGAAGTCGTGGAATGTAATGAATATCAAGAAGCAATAAATTACTTTGTTGTACGAAATTTGTTTCAAGGCCCCGGGTGTCAGCTTTGCACCGGGTCCCGCTTTTGTTCGGCCGGCCCTGATTATCCCAGATTATGCTGTTTGCGATGCGCAACTTTAGGTTTCTGGGAATATTTTTTTGCTGAACTATTTCAAGCAATGTCTCAATATCGTGATTTACCAGAATCAATTGTTTGGCGAACATTTTGTCAATTGGGAAGAGGTGCATTACAAAGATAAGCGACAAATTTCTTTGCTGAATCACAAAGTGTAATTTGTCGACTCTGGATCCGATTTTGGATTACTGGAGATATTGGTAGGCCAGATCAGGGTCTTCCACATGCAAAAATACGAGTGGAAGATCGTTTTCTGTCCATAATAGACCGTCAAAACAGAAAAAAATTCATTTATCTACAAAAAAAGTTTCCGGGCTATATATATAGGACTAGACGTGTTGGCACAAACTGTACAAAATCGCCTTCAACAACATGAATTATATACGCGTAGATCTTTCGCTTGCATTCTCTTCAGCATAAGACATCGTAGAGTGAGGAGAAACTGTGCGGATGAGCATCGCAGTTGGGTTAATATAGAGTGGCCTCAAATTCTATTCATAGACGAATCAAGATTCTGTTTGAAGCCGGATAAGTTCCCATGAAGAGAAGATGGTGTGAGAAATAATTCCAATTTTTTGCTCGAAAGACTACATAATAAAGGCAATGGACTTGTGGTTTCCATATTAGAGCAAGAAACTTTGCGATATCTCCACGAGTTTGCCACGATATTCTGAATGCCGTACAATATCATAAAGATATCGTATGAACATTGTAGAGCATCTTGTTCTAATAGGGTTAGGTAGAATTAAGTAGAGGTGGACGTACAGATTTGCACATCATACTGAATGGCAACTTGATAGGTAGACGGTACAGGGACGAGATTCTTGAACATTTTGTTTTACCGTATTCAAGATCCATTGGCAAAAAAAAAAATGTGTGTAGTGCGTTTTTATTTTAATGATTTCTTATGCACATATGAACAATTAATTTATTTTACCATGATTAGGGCATCATTTTTTGGTTCGTAATTTACTGTTCCCTAAATGTTTTGACTTCCAACTCACCATATTTTGAGAGATTTCATGATAATCAAATCAATGAGTGGTATTTGGCTTCTACATATTTAGATTCAAAAACCAACTATTTCGTATTTCTATAGCTACGTCAAAAGAAATGTTTCATCCAAGTCTGGTTGGTTGTTAGGGGTTTAATGGCGCAAGAGCCATTTTTGGCTAAACTGCGCCAAACGTATGGTAGATAAGCAAGATCACGGTAATAAAATATATGGTGTTATATTAAAAGAGGTAGATAAAATTCTAAAACAAATTTGGAATTCATAGTTGCATATGAAAAGATAAAATCATGTTACCAAAAATGGATAGATAATGGATGAAAAGAGAAAAAAATGCAAGTTTTAAAATACATCAGATGTAAAATATGTCTAAAAAATCACGTGGTGGGCAAAGACCAAATAAAATTTCAAGGACGAAATCTATATAGATAAAATGTTTAAAATATTAAAGAACTAATCAAGTTAGTTTAAAGAAAAACAATTCAGGGTAGGTCATTTTGTTTTCAAAATATTATTTTAAAAAATAAGCAAACAATGTACAAAACAGAGCAGCAATAATGCTACCTGTTTTTATATTTGTTTGCCTTTTCAGGTTTGGAAGGGGGTGGAGGACTGGCAACTGCAGGTGAATCTTCCAAGTCCTCCGACATGTTGTACTCTAAGGCATCCTCTTCTGAAAAAGAGGAGGAGCTCATCTCGGCATCTGCATCAGATTCCCGAGATTGTAAAAGTATTTTTTCCAACGGAGGGAGAACCGCCATTGGTAGAAGCTCTGTGTCTACAGAAGTAGGTTTAGGGGTTGCAAGAGGTTTCAATGCAGACTGGTGGGTAGATATGTTATCTTTTGTTGGAATAGGGCTAGTAACTTCACGATGAGAGGTCGTGTAAAATTTTGAGATCTTTTCTGCTTTGGCGATGGTATTTGTTTTAGTAGGGGGGTCCTTTTTTAACTTTTTTGTGCTTTTAACCAATGTAAAATCGGTTAAGTCAGGCGAGGCCAAAGCTTTTTCACATAACGGAGCAACAGATGGAAAGGAAGGATTCGACAGGTTGGTTATTGCAGGAGGTGTTCTTGGTATAGGGACGGACTGTTTAGAAGTAGAATCAGCAGATATATCTTGGTTGGTTTGGGTAGATGGAGCAGTGGATTTTTTCACCGCAGAAACGTAACTATTTCCGGGCTTTGGTGTCTGAGTTTTTATGAGTTTTCTGGCTTCTTGAAATGAGATTTGTTTTTTTTATTTTTGTGGATATAATTTCTTTTTCCTGTTTCCAGGCAAAACAGTTTCGGGAAAACGAAGTGTGTTCCCCCTTACAGTTAACACACTTCTCTGCACGAGTGCAATCAGTACTTTCATGCCCGACTTCTGCACAACGGGCGCAGGTGAGTGTCCCGCGGCAAGAAGTCTTTGAATGTCCGAAACGTTGGCACTTGAAACAGCGGAGTGGGTTGGGTATATATGTCCTGACAGAAAGGCGCATATATCCTGCTTTAATATTTTCTGGTAATTTGGCGGTGTCAAAAGTTAGTATTAAGTGCTTTGTATTTAGGAGCTGGCCATCCCTCCGTATTGATATACGCCGTACATGGCTCACCCCCTGACCTTGCAGCTCTTTAAGGATTTTTTCAGTTGTAACATTTAACAATTCTCCGCAGGTGATAACCCCCTTGGAGGAATTCAAAGATGCATGTGGGGAGACGGTTATTGGAATATTGGAAAATGTTTTGAGTTTGACTATTTGTTCCGATTGTTTTCGAGAGTGAACTTCGACAAGCAAGTCACCGGATCGAAGTTTTTTTGTAGATTTTACATCACCAATACTACCAGTTATGGCTCTTTCAACTAGAAATGGTGACACGGAATGAAATGTTTCGGCACTAGTGGATGTTCTTTTAATGATGAAGAAGGTAGGAAAATTTGATTTTGAGGTGTTAGTTGCGATTTGTTGCCCACTGAAGGGACCAGATTTTCTTTTGCCCATAAGACATTGGTTGAGATTCAGGCCCGACGGCACCGCCCACCATAGAGCCCAACAAGGGATGGCAGTTACCGGCTCTGGAATTTCCAGCCTCGGCACTTACCATGGTGCTAGCCGGAACCTATACGCTCAGAGTCACCCCCGGGGACAGTGACCACCCTTAACGCCAAGCCTAAGGAGTGACCCCTTCGCTTGATCACCTTGAGCGGACCAGCCATGCGACTGGGATACCAGCCGATTGATACACCGGGGACCAAAATGTATCACCCGTCTAATGGGTCGCCACGCACGGCCAACACGTGGGGGTATATTGCTGTCCATGAGAAGCAGGAAGCAAACAGAGCGGCAACAGCTTCTCATGGAGAGCTCCCTCGCCTACCCTCGAGGGAAGGAATGAAAGGCAAAAACTAAATTGGAGGAAAAAACGGAAAGAGATCAGACACTAGGGTACCTCGGGGTCGTGAATCCCGTCACACCTGAAGAAGGTGTGCCCCTGAGGGGCATCCAAGTCTGGAGTAGCTAGAGAACGATTAAACTCGACAGACTGGATGAACGGATCCGCTCGTTGAATCCGCATTGAAGAAGCCATCCAATACTGAACGACACATCATCGCTATACTGTCATTTCATCTCTTGTACATTGAGAAAGTGGTTTGCAGCGCTGGAATTTCTTTATTAACCCCTTAACCGTCGTGCCCGTACGTCGAACGTGCATCGAATTACCTCATTTTTAGTCTTATAAACTAAAATTTAATCATTAATTAGCTTTATAATTTGACACAAAAATTACGTAGAATCCATAAACATCTCAAGTATTCTATGCCTTCTTAGATGAATGAAAACGACAGCTCCTTTCCAATACAAAAGGCGTCATCTTATTAGATAGCCAAGAAAATGAAACTGTTAAGGGGTTAATAGCGGATTCTCATTATCATTCTTTTCGAACAATTCTTAATTTGGATTCCAAAGAAAACATCTCTTATGATTTCAATTGAAATTGGTGAGTATATATTCTTACTATATTTATCTATAAATGAAAAATAGGGACTATAAACTGTTTTTCAAGTGACATACATTCTTAGGTAAGGCTGAAATAAGTTAAACAAAAATTCTTTAAACAGTCTAGCTAGCTCTAATGTGGAAAATACCATTACCAAATTGTGCAGAATAATTACAGCATCCTCATATATTTGGCTTAAATAGCTGTCTCTTTTTCTTCGTTAACCATCTAAAAGAAATTAAATGAATTAAGAGACACTTTTCAGAAATTAATGTCAGATAAAGAACTGCAAAATTTAACAGACTGTTGACGGAAAACAGAAATAATCTTTTTATACACTCTGTGCAATATTTCAGTTTAAAAAACTAAACTTTATATTGATAAAAATTAAAAGAAGGAGTGTTTATCTAAAAAAATTACGGTATTTGTTTTTCAGTCGAATTATTTAAAAAGAGACTATTCTTATTCTAATAATTCTAACCCATGCCTACTACTGATAATTGTTACAGAATAGGTATGTTTTGTGTTAATAATCAGTGGCGGTGATTGTGTGGAAAAAGTGAGGGGGCAAAAAATTTATAGGCATCTAAAAGACCCGGATGTATAGGGGGAAGACAACAAAATTTATAAATTTAGTAAAAAAATTATCTAGTTTTCTCGAACACTATTGCTTTTTTGTAATTCCTAGTTTTAGGCAACTAAAATGAAATAAAAATTAAATTTTTCCCTAAAAAAGTAGGGGGACGATTGCCCCCCCCCTCGCACATCTGGTTAGATTTATCAAAAATATATATTTAAATTCTCTTTACATTATTTAATCAGGTGATAAAAATCTGTAAGAAAACAATGCCTTTTCCTATTTTTATCTGCATGCTGGATTATTAACATTGCTGCTTTTAATCTATAACTACTAAATTATTGGGAAACATTCATTTGCATCTATACCTACTGAAAATAGCTACCGGAACAAGCACAAAAATCATGCAGCTTTAAAATACGGTTCTTTCATTTGTGATAAACATGTTTAATGAAACCACAAAACTTAAGACAGAAAATAAAGTTAAGGAAACCATAAATAACTTTTTAATTTAAATATAATTTAATATAAATATGGGATTACAAGAACACGCCTAAGTAACGATGTAAACGTACGATTCTTCTATCTAATTAATATCATAGAGAGTTTTTTTCTGTAAACTTCAAAGCAAAATAAATGTCAGGAACTGATGTAGTATAGTCTCTTGAGTTAAAATTTGACAAAAAATTACTTATTTTATGAACAATTATTTTATTAATATTTATTATTTATTTATTTTTTTTAATAATTGCCTTTTTTTCTTTAATAATTATCTAAATAATTCATTCGCTGAAAGTGTTTTTCGAGTTGTTGTCATACGAAGTTGCTTTTATTAAATAAAGAATTGTTTATTCAACAGACTGGTGAGTGGAAACATAAATTTTCCTCTTTTACTCTTTATTTATTCCAAAAAAATTAGACTATAAATTAAATCAAAATTGTTAAGAGATTTAGGAGAATCAAAAGAGAGAATTTTAGTTAAAGTATATGTTTTCTAAAAAAAAAAATGCGAGTTATATTTTTTTCAATAGAACTAGATAAAAAAGAGACAACTCTTGCTTTAATAATTCTAAAGTATTTACATACTACTGATAGATGTTACAGAATCGGAATATTTTTGTCATGATGATCCACATCTTGCGAAATTTGCTCTTTATCTTTTAGACAGGTCATAAAATTTGTGCAAGAACTTTGCCATCGCTTTTTTTATATTCATCTGCTTACTCGATGATTGGCATAGTAGTTTTTAAGTTGGCACTTTTAAATTATTGGGAAACCAGTGATGAACATCAGAAGAAAGAAATTGTTTTAAAAGGTTTGTGACAATTTTGACATACAAAACTATAACATCTGGTATATATTATTTTTCTGATGTATTTGAATAACACGAGATGAAGCATAACTAAATAATTAATTTATTCATAAACATGTTTGGAATGTTAAGAAAATATAAATTAATACTAAAATAAAGATGTAAAAACTTTAGTAGCTGTGAATCTAAAAAGTAATATTTATTAATCTAGAACCTAATTAAAAAACATTTCCAATTTAATATAATTCCTTAAATTTATCAATAAACATAAGTGATAAAATATTTCACTACACTCAGACAGTTAACTCTTGATGTTGGAATCAATCTTCCATTGTGTTAATTTAAACTATTAATTTAAAACAGCATGGTTAAGGGTATCATTTTTATTCGTAATTTATCTTCCTACAAATTTTTAAAGCATGTATTGTATATTCAATCATATACAGTCACGAGTTGTTATTTGATAATAATAATCCAATACAATCCGCAATATTTAATTTATGTTTTTGCTCTCTAAATATGGAATTGCCCTATTACTGATGACATTCCGCTTGTTCAATTTAATTAATATTTTGATTGCAACTTTGGTCGCTGAAAACTATTATCATTTTCGTTATTCATTGTTCAGGGTGGTCATAAATTATTGTACCCATTCCAAAAATTAATAAGAAAAAAACTAATAATGTTACAACTGTGGGTTTTTTTTAAATGAGAGAGCAAATAAATTTATCAAATAGTTAGCGCACCATTACGACATTCTAAATTTGTTACAGCGAGAGATTTCCACACGCAATAGCTACCGATCAGCAGAAGCCGATGCGCGTTTTCTGATTTCCTTTTTTAGTTTTTCTTGAATATCTTGAAAACTATTTAGTTTTCTAATTACAATTGACTAAACAAATTAAAGAGCGTAAAATTCCCTGCAAACACATGCTTTATTTTTCTTCTAGCTGCAATAGTTTTGCAGATAATGGCTCTCAAAAATGAGAGATGTCCAATAATTTACGACCACCTAGACCACTGTAACGGCGCGTTACCTATCTGAAAAAAAATCTTTTTTAAATGCGATCTCATTTTTTATAAAAAAAATAGTTGTAACATTTTTAATTAATTTTTGAAATGGGTCCAATAATTTATGACCACCCTGTATATTAAATGTTCACCACAACTGCCTTCAGCGCATGCGAATTTGCAGCAGACTTTTATAACAAACTCTACTCGCTATCTGATCTCTTAAGAACTATAGAAGGTGAAAGAGGGAACAATGAAAAAAACATTTTGGCCTTGCCTTTTGACACATGCCGCCCATATTATCCGAATCCAACGGAAGGATTTTTGTACCGAAAGAGACATCTAAATTCTAAGCCAGCTAAAAAAATTGGTAATGATCTGAATCGAAGATGGACTCTGGTGTGTGTCGATCGCATTTTTGAGCCCTGTTATTGGTAGGATTCGTGTTTGTAGAGGGAAACCCCCTTGTGCACAAAAAGGGATTGTGAAGCAATCAACCCCCCTTTTTTTTTAAAATCAAGTTTCCATTGTTTCATTTTATACGCGCATCTGCAAATGACTGGTTTCATGGGAAAATAAAATAGAGTACAAGTTGGGTCGAAATATCGTTTGTATTGCGATTTTTATTTCTATCCCTTCCGGGATTTCTTTGCCTTTACTGTTTCGAAGAAAGGTTGTGTACTTGTTTCTTTTCCCTTTACCTTTCATGCCACAGATATTAAATTACCCGTCAGCGTTTTTAAAAATAAATAATACAGAATAAATCGGAATATAGTTTTTGTTGAATTTCAGATCTATCATCTCTAAAATTTCCACGTTTTCTGTATGTCGAAATTTATGACAGTTAAAAAGTTAAAAAAAAATAAGATAAATCCGAATTATTTATTTGCGGCTAAATATATTTTGAAGAAATAAAAATGGATCTAAGCATGAGGATTAATCTTTTGTTCCAATCGCTCTATTTTAGTAAAAATTTAAAAACCTTGCTATACAATCTAGCTCTGGCCAAAATTTCCATCGATCTTGAATCCCTAAAACTATCATTATCTATACATAAGTGCCAGGCAGTGGGTTATCGAAGCATATCATCACAAAGGCTTTCTAAGCGCAATTCGACGATCCTAAATAGAAAACCTACGTTTAAAATCAATAACATCTCGATAAAAATTACCAATAGCCTGAAAATTTTGGGAATATATATTGACCAAAAGCTTTCGTGGACCGCCCACATTAATTCTTTACATGACAAAGTTTTAACTCTTACATCCAATTTTAACAGAATTATCAAATCGGATTGGAGTGTAGACAAAAACCTCATTAAGACCTGGTATCTTACTACCATAGAAAAGTCCCTGCTCTATGGCGCTAGCGTCTGGGGCGGGGCATTAACCAAAACCCAGGCTGATAGGCTACACTCCATCCAACGTGTATTTTTACTAAAATTTACAAGGGGCTATCGTACCACCTCTACCAACGTTTTAAATGTATTATCTGGTATCCCCCCACTCCACATAACTGCAGAGGCCGAGTATAAAAAATTTCAGATCTGGGTGAGGCACTCTAATCGATTTAATAATATAACAGACTCTGTACCACTTGATCGCAATATAAATATCAAAAACATACTATCAAACATTAAATATATCTCTCCGCCAGAACAGTTATCAAATCCAGATTATGAGGTATACACGGACGGGTCCAGAATGGATGAGGGTGTGGGGCTCGCCGTGTGTACCTTCAAAAACAACCAGAACTCTGACAACTTTCTATTTAAATTGAATATCTATAATTCTGTCTTTCAAGCGGAACTGGCGGCCATTCAACATGCAGCTAATTGGGCCGCCAGTAACAACTATAAGATCAACATTTTTACAGATAGTCTTTCGTCCATCATGGCCTTGAAGAGTGCCCACTCCAGATCACAGTTTGTCAATACCACTAAACAGATTTTATCTACAGCCAGGGATCTGGTCGGCCTTTCCTGGGTTAAGGCCCATGTGGGCATCCCAGGGAATGAATGGGCCGACCAACACGCAAAACTCGCTATTTCTGTTGGAGAGGAGTTGGAGATTCCGGCTCCTCGTTCGTATTTAAATCGCAAAATTAAGTCCTATATATTACATAACTGGCTCACATTTTGGAATAACTACAACTCGGCCTCGGGAATTAGGGTAAGAGAATTTATTGGTACGGTTAGTCCCCGATTTTTAATCAAAAACAAGATTTTAATCTATTTTTTAAGTGGGCATGGTCCTTTTCCCTATTACTTAAATCGTTTTAAAAAGCTTGACTCCCCGCTCTGCGTCTGCGGATTGGTGGGCGATGCGGATCATTACACTTTTGAATGCTCGCTCACCAAAGAATATCATATTTTAAAACCCGCGGACGCCCATAAAAGAGCATGGTTTTTAAATTTAATTAATAATAAACAGGCTATCGGGAAGATGTCCGAATCATTTAGGATCAGCCTTGATTTCTGTAATACACTGACAAGCTCTGGGGACTTCTAAATTCTCTACTTTTAAATTTTTTACTCTTAAACTTTTATACTTTCGTTGGTTTATTTGTTGTAAATAAATTATGATTCTGTGACTTCATGTTTCTTCTCGTATACCTTGACATAGGGCGTGGGAGATTTTCATCAAGGAGTGGGCGAAGTACGTCGGGAGTGTATACTCCTGGTAGGGTCACCCAAGGCGTGAAGGCCACTCCATCTCTCCCTGCTTGACTTAGTATTTTAAATTCACCAATTCATCATACATGTAATTTACTCATAGCATATATATACAGAGAAATGGCATTCACTTTCATCGTCACAATTCACTTTCTCATTTTATTGTTGGATTTCAATGTTTTATTCAAATTGGTTGTTGAAATTTAAAATTGGATTTTTAAAATGTATATACTGTAATATTTTTATATTTTTGCATTTTAAACTTGTGATTATTAAAATGTATATAATGTAATACTTTTATATTTTTGTAATTTAAACTTGACTGCCGCTCTCCAATTTTATCGTATCACCCCTGCCCATTTGAATCAGTCCTCTCCGTCCAGACAACTCGACTCCTCTATTTCTGATAGCTCCCCTTTGATCCCCCTCTTTGCTCACCTGGGTGGTGTGCCATGACATGGCCCGTGGTTGCTTGATCTGCCCGGATGCCCTTTGGTGTTTTTGGATTTTAATTATTTTAATATATCTTTTAACACCAAAATTTTATCGTTTTACACGTTCTATGTGGTATGGGAAAGTTATTTGGAGTTTCTGCGCTGTTGCGCTTGCTACTTTTCGACTTTTGGCTTTTAGTTCTTGCTCGATCAATCTTTTATTGACTCGGACTAGATTTTTAAACTTTTGCTTCATGTTGTGTGTTTGTGTGTGTGTGTTTGTGTTGTCCTTTCCGTCTGTCGGGCATGTTGTTTTCTTTTAGGGTCACCTGGTCTGGTGGAGTCCTGGCTGTCTGGTACCCTCTTGGGTTTCATCTTTTATTTAAATAACGACCATATAGGTGATTATAGTATTTTAATAAAATAAAAACTTGGAGTTGGAATAAAATAGTAACATGGAGTTTTGTGTGCTCCTCAATTTTGAATTCTTTATTTTTGATTGTCCTTATGCATTCACCTTTCGCCTCCTCTTCATTTCATCTGGGTCATATTTTTAGCTATCATCTTTTTAGCCATCATCTTTTTAGACTTCATTGCCATCAACCAGACTTTGCCATAAATCAGACTCCACCATGACCAGTGGGAGTGAACTTTAATTAATTTTTGCTATGTGGGCTTTTGCACTACTGTTGTATCAATTGCTGCCCAATTTGGGCACAATTTGTAATTGTATATTTTTTCCAGCCATTCCTAGTTTTGAATACCATGTCACATAATTGTATGTTTATTTGCCATCAACCAGTACAATTGTATATATACAGCATTAATGCTGATTGATCCTTCTCTGTTACAAATTTTGTTACGACTTTTATGTTACAACTTATTGATCCTTTAACAGAATTCGATGATTTGAATTCATATTTATCCACTTATATAAATTATATGTGAACTGCTTTCAATTTGAAACTTCTTGTAAGAATTGGTTACGACTTTTGTGCAACGCTTCCATTGATCCTGTTATTCCAATTTGTTACGACTTTAGCCTGTATACAGCCATTATTATGTAACTTGGAAATGTACATCATGTCCGGCGGACTTTTTGTTTTTTCCGCCATTTGGCGCAGTTTGTGTTGACTTTAGCATATTTTATTGTAATTAATTACTACCCATGTTATGGGTAATGCCTGTAGTGCTTAACAAGACTCAATGGATCTATCCCGTTGGGGCCGGGGCCCGTCGTTCCTTCGGCGTGCCTGGGGGTCCCATTTCCCCGCCGGTTCCTTTGGCCCTAAACCCTTTGGGTGGGCGGTTCCGGCGTGGGTATCAAAAAAAAAACCTTGCTATACAAACTATAAATATATTAGTTAATAATTAATAATTAATCTTCGTTTGTAAATTTTGTTTTCGATTAACCCCCTCTCCACACTCCCAGGGAAAAAATCAAGAACAAAGTAACAATTATCTTCAATACTTTCCTTCTTGTTTATGATCTAAAAAACTAAATGAAAATCTGAGTTGAGATTTCTGTAAAGATGAAATACTTGTCTGCAATGAAATTAAACATCAAAACATTTGTTCATCCCTATGTTTCACAACATATTTTATTTGAAAAAGATGATAGAAAATAATTCATCAATATAAAAATTCTGAAAACATTTTGATTTTGAGTGAAAATTTTGAATTCTGAAAAAACAGTTACAAAAATTAACTAATCGCTTAAAGCAAAAAATATTAATCTCTCATAAATCCCGGAGCTCGAACTACGAGTAAAAGGCAGATATGAAAATGATAGCGATATATAACAGAACGAGTTGACAAATGAAGAAGGTTAAAAACTGAAACAAAATTCATCCATATATGACAAAGAATACTAATCAATTTTTAATTAGCTCAAATTTTAGGAGATATCACAGATTCGCACGTACGCAGGACAACGAGGTAAAAAACAGACATAAGGCTCCTAATGTATTATGGGTTCAAAGCCTATCACAAACTCGGTTTTTCAGTTACCTTGATCAAGGAGCTTTAAAGCATATGCAAGAAGCATATGTATGAACAGCATAGGAGATTTAATGGATATGAAACACAACCAATATTCCAGGCGAGCGAACTGGTCACCAGAGGCAGGAGTTGCTAATAATAATAAAAGCGAATATGTGTATGTGTGTCTTTTGGCGTTTTATAGAGTAAACCAGTGATGAGCCAACTGCAGCCCGCTTAGAGTTCCTATCCGGTCAGCCGCAAATTTTAAAATAATAGTATGGGAATTTTTTAGCTGTTGTAAATGCTATATTTTTAGCAGAAAGCCATATTTTTAGCAAAATATAGCTTTTAGAAATTCAGTCAGCTTCATTAATCGCATTAGTATTAAAGAACGTTCTAAATAATAATTTTTGAATCTTTATTGAGTTTTATAACAAATTATAATAGACCACAATTCTTTTTTTGGGGGGGGAGGGGGCGCTCTTAAAAAGTTTACCCATTCTTAGAGTAAACCACTGCGCCTCAATCTACGAAATTCGGCACAGATATGTTTTGAGGATATTAATATGCACCTCGTAGAGATTTTTTTAAATTTTTGATTAGATTTTTAATTAATTAGAGATTAGCCGTAATTTTAAAATTTATCAGAATTCACTTCAGAACATAGAACCTATTCGGCATCAAAATGAATTTTACACAAAACTTCAGAAAATTATCTTTTCAATGATGCCATTTTTGTTGCATGAGATTTTCCCTTTAGTTAAAGAAATTTTCAAAATTAATTTTAAAATATATTTCCTGGATATGCTTTTGATTGTTACAATGAATTTCAAACTGATTTTATCTTTTCATCAAATTGTTAAATCACATACTTTCCACTATTAAAAACTAAGGTTTGAAAATTATATTTAGTTTTAGTATATTGGCTTAGCTTTAGTATATTGGCTGGTTCCTAAATGAAATTTTGCTGATTTAAGTTTTTCTGTAATTATAATTAAAAGAAATGAAATTTTAAATAAGACTAGGAGAGTAACCGGCCTTGCTCGTTTTTTTTTCTTTTCAGAACGTTGTAGGAAGCAGGAAATTATGAGCACAATGATCTATTTTCGCTCTTAAAAAGTAAAAACAATTTACTTTAGAATGGAATAACTGACTTAAATCAATAGTTGTTCCTGGTATAAATTGTTATTTCTCTATGAATTGTCTGCTTTTAAACTTTTTTTAGTATTCTTCCAGAACTGCGTCTGTTAAGAGTCTGTTAATGTGTTCTATCTTCGTGTGTATTTTTGTTCCTTATGTGTTTAATGTCCGTATATTTGTGTATAGAATTAATTTTGAAAAAATTATTAAAATTAGAGAAAAATTGTACGGAAATGAAATTGGTGTCACTGAAAAGTTAATTTTTTGAGCTTTGAGACGGTGTAAAAAATAGTTTTTGTGGAGATAATATTTTCGATATCGCGGAAAAATTTCAAAATCCTGCTTCATTTTCAATTAACTGAAATTGTAATTAACTTTTGTGTTTTGAAAAGCTGACTATGATCATTCTCTTTTTTTAAAGAGCGCGTGCTAAATTTTATCAGTATTGGACAAAAACTGTAGATTTGTGTAAGAAAAACACACACACAGAAAGACACTCAGCTTTGTAGATTGAACTTTTTCTAAAACCTGTTCTATATCTTTGCATGTTGTCATACACTATTAGCTTTTAACTTTTTCTCCGTTTGTTTTGGAAGTTTTTTTGAATTTGTGAATAAATTCTGTTAAGACACGAAATAAATTACGAAGCATTCTTTACGAAGAAGATGCTAAATATAATCGCACCCCTCCCCATTCATTTCTTTTGAGGTCATACTCAAATTTAGCTAATTCTCTTTTGGATTTATTTACCTCTCGCCGGCTCCACATACCTAAAAGGGCGTAAGCGCATGCAAACCATCCGAGGGCGTAGTTTAGTTTAATTATATTAACGTCCAGTTTCGAAGCAAGACGAGGGCTATTTTGGGACGAACCTCGTAATTTTGAGCCCCGGTCAGATGACGAGGACAACAGCTGAACTGGCACACCCCTCTCCAAGCTTCCGCACCACACCAGCGTTTGGCCACTACGTATGATTTAGCGTGCAATAGGCCCCATACACGATGGTGAAATCGGGTTTCGAACCTGGAACCCTCCGGCCCCAAAGCCGAGACCTTACCACTAAGCCTCCACCGAGGGAGCAACTGAGATCTTTAGGTAGATTCCTTGTAGGAATACCACAAATTGTAATGGTTCTTACGATGCGACTTGTGGAAAATTTCTGCGCAGTTACTTCGATCATAGTCCTAGAAACCAAAACCAACCCTCATTTAAAAGTTTATACACATATTTTACATATCTCTGTTTAACAGGTTCGAAATATAGTTCGACTGTGTGTGTGTTGCTCTGCCCATGATATCTATTGAATATCATAGATAGAGTAATTTTGACTGAATTTGTGAACAACCGAGTGACATGTTATAGGAAAAGTGAAAATTCGTTGAAGAATCATCCAGCTCAAAGAGGGGGTAAATTTTCATTTCCCCCTGAATCCCATACGATTTAAGATAGAGAGATAATTAAAAGTAGGTGTATTTGCTGTATCGAATTTTAAACTAAAGAATTTGTTCAAAATTATTTAAAATCTATAATTTTTTTTCTTTCGGCTTTGTTTTGCTAAATTTGGAATTTAAAAAATTATTCGTGTTTTTATAATTAACAAAAATCTGATGATAAGCCATTAATAATAATAGTGTAATGTTTTATTCCTTTCGAGAAAGTGCTAATGCAACAAAGTCTATTAAGCGAATTTCTTTTCATTTTTGCGACTTGACTTTTCCTGGCGGAGAAGATTTTTCTCTTTACGAACAAACTCTCGAAAATTTATTAACCCCAGCGGAAAGAATTTTCCTGGAACACAACCGTAGGTTTTCTGAAAAAATTTCGCGTGAGGGACCCTGGGAAAAATGTTCGATGTTTTCAAATACAGTGACGAGAATTCCTGAATAATCCCCCGTTTCCCTGATAAGGTTCTTGTACACAGTTCTTGAAGGTCCGCTGCTCAGAGTTTTTGGCATTATGGCCCTGTTTACTGAAATTTGACCCTGTTCTTCTAAAACTTCACTCTTCCTCTCGCGACCTTTGATCTTGTAGCTCGCCCGCTTGGGTTCAAAAATTCTATAAATATGTCAGTAAAGTTTTGCTCTCCACTCGAAGCATACGTCTAAATTCTGTCGAGAGTCTTTGTTTTTGACACCTCTTATTGGTTGAAATGTGTGATAAGTGTTCGGTTTTGGAAGATCTTCAAAATCCTTGGTCAATCGGGGGTGGCTTATTTTTCTGGCGCTAAAAATTCTTGGTTTTTGTGGAAGATGGATAAAGCTGAGATAGAGAAGGGAGCTGAGAGAGAAAGAGGAGGGCTGTGCTAGCCCCCCTCCGGGGCTAACTTTGATCTGGGCGGCGAATACTTTGTTATGCCGAGCGTAAGTTGCAAATATTCAGCGATCAGAAACCGTGCATCTCAAAACAGGGCTTTGCGAGAAAATCAAATGATTGTATGTAGATGGCTGAACCAAAGTGCTCTGATGCCAGCCATGATGAGGTACTCCTAGGCCATCCTCGTTTCGATTAGATATTATCAATTGACCATAGTCCCTGCCATGGCCATTTCTGCACCTAAAACTCTGAAACTTGCCACACAGTGGACTTTCTGACGAAAAAGACCTATGGATTCTGGCGACCAGCGCTCCGCAGAGTCTTACCAGATCGGTTGGCTACGTACTATACTCGAGATCCAGAGAATGTCTGAAGCTTCGAGAAACCTAACTATTCCAGATAAGTTGCTAAATTTAAATTTTTCCTTGTTAGTACTATAATAGGGAAAATGAACAAATTTATAATTTTTGGGAGAAGACAAAATGAACATTATGTTGGTGTGTGTAATATTTTATCAGATACAGTATCATTAATATTCAAACCATTAAATTAGTAAGACTTTTGAAGATATGTATTGTTGTTTATAAATTTGATAATAAATTATTAAAAGATAAATAAGTAAATAAACCAAGTAAATTGTAACTATTACAGATCGTTATAATGTCATGCAGGTGTCTTGAATGTGTTGGATAATAATAAATATTACTACCTATCAAATTCAAATATCATGTAAATTCTATTCATTATATGTGAAATTTAATATATTGGAGAGATACATGTTAAATGATAATTATTACAGTTTGATGCTATGTATAATTTAAAATGAATTACTTGTGTGAAATATATAATGAAGATATTCCATATATTATTAGTTAATATTAAGTCATAGGATTCTGGAATGTACCTGATGGAGAACTACAATGCTCAATCACCATAAGGACTACAATTTTTATATGTAAGTCTAACATGACATGTAAGATAATTTGTTATTATTATAGACTGATTAAAAATTTAATGGCTTGAAATAATTTTCTATACCTTTTTATATCATTTGAAAACATAAGCTTGATAGAGCAGAACGCCATTGTAAATGCGAATCTTAAGTAATTGAAATTAAATGTGACATGCATTTAATAGTAGTTTAGAGTGATGAAGAATAATGTATGTAAATTCTTCTTTAAAATATTTATCTTATAATAAAAAAAAATTGAGAGATAGGTGTGTTGGTGTATAATAAATTACATTTGAGTATCTGATTACTATTTGTTACATGTTATGTATGTTCTAGGAAGTATTATGTGGAAAAGGATTAATGACAGGCTAAAAATCAATTAAAATAATGTTTGAGGATAGGATAAATAAAAATTAATTAAAATTGTTGGTGATCCACTATTTAAAAATTTCTTTATAATGAGCAAATGTTAATGTGATAAATTTAATGTTGAAAATGTTGAGATTTAATTAATTTTTGAATATGAATGAGGTTTAAAAATGAAATCCTTGTATCACACAGGGACCCTATGCATATAATATACTTGGTTTATTGAATTATGTTTTTTTATTGTGTTTTGTTCCTATATGTTTTGATGTTTTTACACGTATTTATGAGAATTACTAAATTTTATTCATAATAATTGAGGTAATCAATGTGAAAAGTGTTGTATTGTGGTAGGGTTAGTTTGATACAAATAAATATTCTTAATTTAAAGTAATTTGGTTTTCTGTCTTATTCGCCACCCCTATGGCACTGATGAAGGTAGTTATTTGGTGTAACTTGGGCTAATACTAAAAATATAATATCTAAATTATATATTAAAACTCAACGCAAATTAACATCTTTATAATTTTACAGATTATTTTAATGATAAGTTAAGAGCTTAAATTAAGTCAATCTTCACCTTTACTAATTCTTAGTGTCTGAATTTCTGATGAGTTGTTTTGAGTCCTAAGATACTCATATCAAATGATATGATAGTTTGAATTTTATGTTTGAGTATGGTACAGAATTATTTGCAGGATCATGACTAGCGATCTATTAATTATTTAGGTAATCAAATGTTAACTAGATACTGAGAGTTAAAAGGTATAATAAGCAGAAATATTTAAAAGTCCATAAATTGTACTTCTGATAATATATATTTAATATTATCACAAAAAAAATAAATAACCAAAATTCTATACGACAAATTACCGCCTCATCATAAAAATTAATTTCATATTGCTTCAATAAAAATGGATTAATTAGTCATTTAAATGAAAATTAGTTAATCAAAAATGGATATCTGTGCGCATTAACAACGTTTTCCCACATGAGTATTGTGACAAGGGACCCCCTCGCAACCACCGATTGTAGTATCGGTGGTTGTGACTCCCGCCAGCGCAGTGGCGTAGCAAGGTCTGGTGGTACCCGGTGCGAATTTTTAACTTGTCTCCCCCATGTCCACCAAAATATAAAATGAAATTTATTGAGAAAGCAATTTTTTTATTCGATTGGTTAAGTAAAGAGGGCATAATGTTAATCATTTTGTAAACATTTTATATTTTTTTATGAATAAAAAAAATTAAAATGCCTTTTTATTAATAAATTTAATGTACAATGTAAGAAATCTTTTTTCATAGTGCATAACTTTATTATTATTATGATATAATTTAATTAAAATTCAATTGTTTACAAGTTTCGTTCTCTTTAGGCTCTAATCCAACAAACTGTACTTTAACATGATACTTAAAATCTCTTCTTTCTGACTTTCGTTCTTCAAATTTTGAAGATGTGTCATCAAAATCGATACCTTAAGCTATACTATTTTCAGTTCACAAAATGGCTTCTGATTTCTTTTAAGATATTATTCCATAAACACAAAAGCACAAAAACGCAGCATTGCAGGCAACAGAGTTTGAGCTGCTCCTCTGGTTTCGATCGTTTCCGAAGCATCATATATTTCCTCGGTGGCATCGACAATCTTCAGTATTCTTAAAGCACTTAAACACAGGCTTTAACAGCTTCGTAGTGAGCACTCCATCTTGTTTCTGAAAATCGCTTAACTGTAACTTCAACATTTGTCAGAAGGATCGTCCATCTGTGCATAGAACTTGAGAGAAACACATACTCACTTTCTAAGGTCCCAGAAAAGGTCACACATAATGGAACTGTTGCAAAAGAGTAGACTCCACACAACAAACATGGTTTGTACCAGGACCACAGAAATACATCTCATACTAATCTCATTTAAATTTGAAACATTTTTTTCCATAAAAAATATAGTTGCCCTTAAAATATTTCCTTGTGAAAATAGATGATGAAAAAACAGAAAGCGATGAAAATAATCCAGATGTCACAGGTATGCAAACCTAGGCACAATTTCTATGCTGTCGGAATTTTCGTTATCAGAAGATTCATCACCATCGTGCACATTGTCGTTACCATGTAGTGTCTGAACTTTCATCATCAAACGATTCCTCATCGTCGTACCAACTTCCGGACTCATCGCCTTCAAGCCAGTCAAAAAAATCGTCCAGAGGGTCGGTGGGCTCAAACCATGGAAAACATCGTCTGACTGCTCTATGAAGATGATAAAGCCTGCAAGTACAATTAATCATTTTGAGAAAAAAAATGTGCTGTAAACAAATAAAGAGAGTTGCTTCGATTTATAAAAAAAAATTTCATCTAATTTCTTTGCAATGGAGGATGTATATCTGAATATTTACACCTAAATAAAGCGAAAACATAAGATTTTTCAAATGCATATTAGATTTTTAGTTCAATAATTATTCTCCATGTTTGTAACCTGCCGTTGTTAATTAACCCTTGCAATCCTGCTGTCGTAATTGTCACCTTCCTGTTGAATTTCGAAAAATTTATTTTCATATTTGAGAACATGAATAAATTCAGAGGTAAAAATATTCAGCTTCAGAGAATGACCTGTAGTTTCTTTACTTCAGCTTATTATTTGTCTCTTTCCAAAAACTTTTTAAATTGCCATATGAATAGTGAATTATTACTAAGCAATAATTATAAAATCATTTTGGTTAAGTTTTAATTTTTCTTTCCTAACTTTAATTTTTGAGTGAAAAATATGTTGTATTTCATACTGTATAATTATTATTATTGCATTTTAGAAAAAAATTCTTGCTGTTTAATTGCAAAATTTGACAGATTGAATTGGCATTTTGTATTAGTTCAAAATATTAAATTTATTTTTATGTTAATTTTTTCATTTCTTTTTTCAATTTTTTGAGGTCATATCCTTGCATTAAAGTCAATACATTCTAATTCATTAATTCATTCTGTAATTTCCTTCCAGGCACTAAAAACATATTATTCTAAGTAGTCTCGGTAGTCCTTGATTAATGTTATGACTTTTTTTAGGAGATACCAATGCTAAATTTCTAATGTACTTTTGTATTCTTCGAAAAACATTAATTTAATAAATAATAATTTGTGAACTTCTCTGAAACTCTAAATGCCTTTAGTTCACCTTAAAAATTCTCTGATTATTGTACTTCATGTATACTACCATCTATAGCTATTTATTGCAATGCCGTCATTTTTTCTGCCGCACTGGCATTTCTTCATATAACATTATGCATTTCCTAATTATTCGGGTATACAGCCGTTAAACAGATACCTTACCATCATTTTTCCATCTGAGCCAGCAGCTTAATTATATGGCTACTTCCTTATCATTTTCCCACCTGAGGAACCGGGAAACAATATAATTTTATGGAAACTTCCCCCGTTTGTATTTGAGCATGGCTGGCCTCCCTACATTACAGACTTTAAGCTATCATATGTAATTATTGACGATGAACATGTTTCGAAAAGCGTCGTAATGATTAGTAAAATAAAAAGCAAAATAATCACTTCTTAGATAAATTAAATGTTAAGAAATTAAAAAGTAAATTTTATTCCATAGACTTAAATTACAATTAAAAACGGCGAGCGCTCTCTGTTAAGTGTGTCATCTTGAATCACAGAATTTAAAAAAAACTCTCATGTCGTTAATAAAATGCTAACGAATAAAAGAACAAATTGAAAATAGCTTTAGATAAACTTTAAAAAGAAATTACACCTTTTCCTCGACGGTATTTCACACTTACGACCATAAAAAAATAAATTTCGAAATAAAACGTAATTATAGGTTATATATATTAAAGAACGTATAATAGAATGCATATGCATTTTTGACATAATGTACAATAACTATTCGAACGTCGAATTGAAAAATATGAATACACCTTACGACCTATCAGCCTGAACGGAACTCGGCAGTATATATAGAAGTGCATGTATAACGAACGTAAAGAAATAAATTAGAAGTTTTGAATCTTGCTTGGAAATAATAAACACAGATGAAGATTATAAATAAAAAATAGATAAAAATACATTATGTTAAAACAGAAACATAATATAGATTTAGTATTTATTTAAACAATGAACACATGAATCAGTTTATCGAACATGCATAAACTCAAAGTATAAAACTCATTCAAACACAATATTTGAAAGTGAAAATAAAATAGTAAATGAAACGATAGTTTTACAAAAAAAAATTAACACTGAAAAAATATAAAAAAATGTCAATGAATTGATATTTCTAACGCTGTTAATAAATATACAAAAACATTTATTGTTCGGTCCATGAATATTCTAAGATAAATTACTCAGATGAGAAAAAAACCTTTATTTTCATACAGTAAATGCAGTTTTAAAATTTTCGTTTGAAATAGGCGACGGAAGATTTGTTTATGTATATATAATATTTGAAAGGGGTAGAACAACTGACTGTCTCATATCAACACTCTCGAAAAACAAAATGTTAAAATTTTTCTACAAAGCCGAACAGCTTCGAATTGCAGCAAACATGGCTTGATAGATTCGGGGAATTTGTTTATATCTATGACGCTGCCATCTGTTGAGTACTAGGGACAATAATATTTTAGATAACATATTCTGCAGTAAGAGGCCTGTATGGCAGAGTCTTGCATAAATGTTTTCAACTGGCCTGGAAGCGGTGTGTTTCAGATTTATATACATATTTAGATGTTTTATTTTGAGAATATTAAATCAAAAAATAGTTTGTCTGAAAAAAGCGGAAAAAGAGTCATATAGGTATGGGGCATACGTTATGTTTCTAACTTCCGTTTTTCACCATCTAATTTGAAAAAGAATTATTTCGTATGGATAAAAATTTGTATTATATGCATTGCGAAAAGCTCAATTAAATGTGCTGTTTTATATTAATTTAAAGCTTTTTTTAATATTTTCGAAATACAGCTATTAGGTTTTAACTGACCTTCGATATATGACATACCAATAGAATTTGGAAGGAAAAAAAAAACTTCAAAATTTCGAAAATGCTTATTACGGATATTTTACTCAATTTCTTCTTTAATTTACTGGGGGGAAAAAAGATAATCAGTTGAGCATAATAATTTTTTGTATTTATTATCTGGGCAACTTCTTCAATAATCAGCACGACAATAGATACAGGTTGTCCGAGGATTATTGGACACATTATAAAAGTTTGCAAATAAACAAATAAATAACCAGGAACAGTAGCGTTGTCTCGATGTTTCGTATTAATAACACGGCTCCTAAAATTTTGTTTCACAGCATTGTTTATTCCCAGAACCCGATGTGATGGAGCTAGGTGGGGAATGATGTCTATTGCATGAGAAAAATTCACTCAGTTCCCAAATTCAATCGTGCCATCCGAACTCGAGAATTTGGTAACTTGGACTTTTTCATGTGGGATCTTGTGAAAGATTGCCTTACGCTAATATGCAGGAACTTAAGCACCGCATCACAGCTGCTATTCATTCGATAGCTCCTCGGGTGCTTGCAAAAGTAGACGTGAAATCGAGTATCGCTTGGACATACAACACGCAACCAAGGAATCTCATATCGATATTTTTTAACTTTTGTAATTCTATAGTAAGTTAGTAAATAAATTTTGTATGTTCTTTCGATACGTTCTAATTTTTATTTCATACAGTTTTATAATGTGTCTACTAATTCTCGGACACCCTGGATTTTAACGCAAAGAACTTCCAGTAGAGCTTATTCAGTTCCGTTTTTGTTATTATTTTGCAATGTGGAATTCATCTTAAACTGCTAAAAATAAAATTAACTTTGTAAAATTGTTAATTTAAAAAATATATAATCTTTCGTTTAGTACCTTTGACTGAAATTAAAAGTGCCGCTGCCTTTCGACCTTATAAAACTTTATAAGGACGCTGTTGCTGTTTGTATAATAAATTGTGTTTATATTATTTATTTCTAATTTAAAGTTGCAGAATTGAAAGCTACAATTTTTAACTGACCAAACTGATATTTTAGTGTTAATAATTGCTTTCAAAAATGAAGGAGGAAAATTAATCTCATTACACCATAGTAACAATCAGTTTGAAAGATTTTTTTTTCCTATATGAAATGGATTAATCATCAGGAACTAATTATGAAATTTTAAAATGAATTTTAAACAACAGAATTAAACATTATCACAGTTTCCCGATTTTTAACTGTAAAATATTTTAGTTATTTGATAATATTTATGACTGGAAAGTTATTTCCTTGTGTAACTGCATTTTTAAAAGTAAATATTTAAATATTATCTCCCCTCGATTTTCTCGTATAATAAAAAATATGGCACGTTTTGGGCTTCGAAGTATAGTGAGAAAAACTGAGTATGCTTTTGGGAATTTTTCCGTTTCTTCCATTTGCAATGACAATTTGACACAGATCTACCTTTTTGGTGGCAAGACTACATACTAAATTTGATTTGTCTAAATTCTTGCGCTTTTGATTTCTTGCAATTTCATACACGGGAATAAAGAGACTGAAAGACGGTCAACCCATTGACTTATTTTGGCCCAAAATGTGAAACAGATTTATTAATCTGGGGATAAAACCATATGCTGAATTTTATTTTTCTAGCTTCTTGCATTTGTTTTTCAGTTATCATGACCACATTCATGCTAGTGGACAGAAAGACTTTCCGTGCATTGATTTCGTCCAAAATTTGATAGAAATCTACAATTTTTACGTAAAGGCAACATAGCAAATTTCATTTGGCTAGCTCTTTGTGCTTTTGAGTTATCTTCTTCACTGACAGACATAATTCCAAAAATGTTTTTTTTTGGGCTGAAGGAAGTCTAAAAAGTAGAGATTCATCACAATCTTGTTGTTGAATTTTTGACGATTACTATATTTTCTCTTTGTATACTTCGTACACGAGAAATTCAAGGATACCAGATAATGAATACCGGTACAAATTTAGATTTTTAGGCACAAATTTAGATAGGAATTCTATGCTCTCTACTTTTATTTCGCAATGATTATAACATACTAAAACAGTTTTGAAGAGAATTTCTTCAGAACGTCACTAATAGAGAAGAATGTAATTGATATTTATATGCGGGAAACTTTTTACAAACGATAGTATTGTTAGATGCAGATTTTGATTGATATTTTATACTCTCTGTTTTTGTTCCATAGCTTACTTAGTAACAAAACTGAATTTCAGAATTTTATTGAAATTTTAATATAACGTTAAAACCATAGAAGAATGTCTAATTCATCATAATTACATATAAAATATCCTTTGCCAATGATACTATTGTTTTTATTTTATACAAATTTAGAGCGACATTCTAAGCTCTTTTCTTTCTTCCGTAGCTGACTAAATTTATTGACTTTAAAAAGTTTTTTTTTTTTAAATCAAAATTTCGGTACTTTCAGATTTTATAGCATTATGTAAGAGGGAATGTTCAGAAAGAAAGGTCTCCATCTATGGGGAAGAACAGAGTTCTTGATCCTGGTGCTATGTCGTTTAATTTTGTCCCAGGATTAATTGGCAATCTACAATGGTTCTTTCAAAGTAGAGGGGTCATTTTTAAAACTACTATTCAAAATTATTTAAGTGAAAATTAACAATTTCGAGAATGCCTGTAAGAGGAAGATAATGACACATTATTTTATTTTAAATAATTTCTCATAAAATATACTCTGATTAACTCGAAAAAAATGAAATCGATGAAATGAATTCTAAACCTATTTTCGAAAAAGAAAAAAATTATATATAAAAATGTAGCAGAACTGTGTTCTAATAAGTTGAAAAACTCTGTTCATAATAAAATAAACATTTTTTTTTTGTTCTGTCATCTGTGGAATCTCATCATAAGACTTTTATAAATTAGATAAGAGATTTCTAGAAAACCCAGTTACTTTGAAATTTTGTCTGTCAACTTTGTACACACGCATACGATTCTTTGAGTCAGTACTTCACTTACCATACAGCGTACCAATTCATAACTGGCAGGCGAGAATGAAGAAGAGAAAAGAATCGTAGGAGACATTAAGAAAAACACCCAAATAAAGTTCAAAGACGAACTGGGAATGCTTGTTGATAGTCTGAAGCAAGACTTTTTTAACATCAAATGGTGGGAACACAGCTAGACGCTTCTTTTCAGATCCAGAAATTGACTCACAAATACTGGAGTAGATGTAGAGTTGATTAAAAGGCTGAAAGTTATATTCTAAGTCATGATAAGTGGGTTTCACATTGATTTAAAAGAGTGTCAAGCATATGCTGATGAACCAACAAGATTGTATTCGGACCTTTACATTTGCCCCCCCCCCAATGATTACATCAGTGCACAAAGTTTATATACTTAGGGCTACTTTAATTAAGAAAGTATCCATGTACTCATTCGCCAGTTGTCTGAAAAAGCTGCCAGGGCCAGAAACAAACACTTTAGACTGTTCTGTTTAAACTACTTCAGAAAATCCAATAGAGAAGTTTACAATAGGTATGTTCTGAATAGGTTTCCTTTAAGCATTGATTCATTTATGAGCTGCGCCAGACAAAGACCAAAGAAAAAAGCAATCCATATAGTAGAGAGACCACTTCTTCAAGAGACGTCTGATGGCGGTCCTTCTGATAAACACCAAAATGAGAATGATGTAAAAGACTCTAAAGAATCAAATTAAAACCTTTATTACTTTCTTGTACACGAAGTATATATACAAAGAGAGAATGTTGTAATCGTCAAAAAATTCGAACTCGAGATTTTGATGAATCTCCACTTTTTAGACCTCCCCGAGTCCGAAAAACACAATTTTGGAATTATGTGTGTCTGTGAACACGATAATGCAAAAACGGTTCCAAAAAATCCAAATCCGAAATTTGGTATATGAGCTACAAAATTAGTAGATTTTTATCAATTCTGGACGAAATCCGTCCTCTGGAAGTCTTTTCGTCCGTGTTCATATGAACACGATAACTCAAAAATTTAAATAGCTAGATAGATAAAATTTGGTACACAGTTTTATCATCAGGAATGTAGATCCGTATCAAATTTTGGACCAAATCCGCCAAAGGGTTAACTGTCTGTCAGTCTGTATAATCGCATACTTGTGAACACGATAACTCCTAAACGCAATGACTTAGATAAATGAAATGTGGGATGTGGTCATTTAAACTTAATTTTAGATCTGTGTCTAATTTTCGTCTTATTCGGTTGAAAAAAAGACGTTCAAATTGCTTATGCGGTTTCTTCACCATTCTACGACACACAAAACACCGCTTTGCTAGTTTTTCCATATGTGTTAGGGAATGGTGCGCGTTACTGCCGCTTGGAGTATTTACCCCACCGGTGTTGGGGCGTATACGAGAAAGTTTAGGGGAGACCACTCTCTTTGGTTCTACTATACGCCCTGGAAAACATGCATATCTATATTGTAATGGCTCAACTTCGGCAAATACTAAATACAAATATATATATAAATATATAAATAAATAACTAAAATTTTATATATAATAACATTAACTGCATTTATATAAAATAAAACACATTCATTTCTGTGTATATAAAATTATTTAAGTGTATTTATATTATTTAAATGTATTTATATTATTTAAGTGTATATATAAAGTGAGTCAAAAGTCAACAGCAGTGATTTTAATTTTAAAACGCGTGAAAAATAGTTTTGGCCAAGATTTTTTCACATATACTCCATTGTGCGCCGAACCAAATTCAGCGACTCTTCCCTATCTTTGTGAGATAGAGAGGATAAAGAAAAAAAATTGTTACCAATACTATTTTAACCTAAAAGAGTGAAGGGTAAGACTAATTTCAAAATGAGAATGAATAAATATTTTGTAGTTCATGAAAGAGGAAAAAAGAAATACCTCAAACTTCATGGATCTCTTAACAAATATGATTCAAAACACTGGATGCGAATGGAGCGGAAATAAAAGATCGTAGCGTAACTGGGGGAAAAAAACAAGACCAGCACTTTACTTGTTTATTAAGAGAACGCATCTATTTTTATTTTGGTTTTTAATGATTTTGTTTCTAATCTTTTGTCTACCGCCCCCCCCCCATACACATGAGTTGGGAATTATCGATATAGAGTATTATAGCTTTAGCAGCAAGAATTTGATTAAATTTTTTAAACTTTCTTTTAAATATTTTAAACCTGGAATATTTCGATTGTTTCTAGATTTCTTTATTCCATGTGCTGCAGATTATGATTATTATTTCTCAGTTTTCATTTACCAGAACTGAAAATAGGGAAAGTGTAACGTATATACAGTGGCGTACCAACATAAAATGGCGTCCAGGGCAAATACCAAAAATGCGCCCCTTCCCCTATTTTTCTTCTGCAATTTGATCATTTTTTTCTGAAGCTTTATATCTGGGAGTGCAAACATTAAAGGTGCAAACAAACTTTAATACATAAAATTTTTTGAGATGATGTGATATACACATCTTAAATAACTTCACGATGGTCATTATATACGGACATCTGTGTAATCTTAAAGGTGTCGTAAGAAAAAAAAGGATTAAAAAACAAACTTTATAAAAACAATTCAGAAGTTTTTAAAGAAATTTTGCTTAACTTTCTGAGAAAATTTTATGCATTCTAATTTTAATCACCTAAATAGGGCTCAAATAAGAAATTCAAACAAAATGTGAAACTTTTGATACATTAGAAATATATGAATAAAAAATACATTCCATTAATCTCGTACTTGAAAAAAGTATGTGTAGATATCTCTTAATTCATCAATAAAAAAAACCACACTCATAAAAATAATAAAGAAAAAATTATATATATATAAAGTTTTGCCAATAGGTATTATATAGAAACTCAAAGTATTGAAATAAATCTTTTGTTATATTTAATAATATACAGACTTATTTCACACATATCTTTAAATTTATCATTTAAAATTTACATCCAGTAACGCTTAATGTTTTACTAGAACCTTATGACAAAGTAAAAAATAATTGCATAAAATTAGGAGACATACTATCGCAGAAAAAAAAAATTGAAGGCTTTATCGTGTACGAAATGTTATAAATTCACCTTCATAGTTTTAACTAAGCAAAAGTGGTTATAATTTCTTTAAAGTAAGTTTTTTTTTTATTTTTGCTCTCTCTCTATACTCAAAAGAGGTATTATATCAGAGAGTATTTTTCCCCCATTGAAGCTCTGAGGTATGAAAGTATCAGCTTTAGTTTGCTCATGTTTGCAATAGATGCTGCTATCGTCGAAAGCGTCTGCAAAGCTATTCGGAAAGACACTTTCATGTCTATAATTGACAATGAATTGCAATTTGCAAGAAAAAGTGGGGAAAGAGCCAAAGTTATAAGTCAACTTGTTGGAACACAAATGGTCAAATCAGGCTTCTAAATGCGGAATGTTTCACAGGCAAAGACATCATTCCATACTTAATAGAGTCGATAGATTGAACTCGATATTTTAAGAAAGATAAAACACTAAAATGGAAGTAACTTTAGTGCAAAGTTTAAATTCGGAAATATTTTTCCAAATATTCGTTTTGTATTTTTATTATTGAAATAAAAGAAAATATAAACATTATCGACATCATATTCAAAAGAAAAATAGAAGAAAAGATTGAAAATAGAAATGGCACTTTTTATGCTAATTATTTGACACGAACTTCCAATGAAGGCGATAACGAATCCTTATGAATCCGGCATACCGTGGGAAACCTTGGGTTCTGGATCCCTGTCTTCCCTTATCCCCCCCCCCCCCGCGACACAAATTTGTCTTCCTTTGAAATGAGCATCCCCCTTCCTAGATGGGGCGCGTTTGGTCATCAAATGTCAGTAAGATAATACTATTTGCTATTTTGTCGCAGCTTGAGTAGTTTCCGTTTGTAAATAAGGCTGTATCCTTTAGATTTTCCCACACTTCGGTGAAAGATTTTAGATTTTTAAGGATCTTTGGAATTAGAACTTAAAAAAGTGTACATTGCTTTTAAATACCACTAATTGATACCTTAATTTTTCGCCCCCTGGCAATTGAGCCCAGGGCACGTGCCCTACCTGCCCCACCCTAGTTACGCCACTGCGTATATAATAAAAGTTGTCTTCGAAGTTTATGAATTAAAATGGTGAAAATAGTAACTTTGGGGGCTATCTGCAAATACAGATCAGTCAAACGGGTCCGAAATTCAGCACTTGTACCTGCTTTTATTTCTTCCCCATATACATGTAAATCTTTAAAAATAAGTATTATTGAGGTGGAGTGAAATCAGAAAGCATGCAATATGCCAGTGGGGGGACAAGGGGGTATAGATGCCCCAGGCGCCAGTTTTACGGGGTGCCATGAATTTATTATTACATTACTGCGTTTGTGCCATTTTTCAAAATCAATTACAATGGGGGGTCGAAAAATGCCATGCCCCCGGGTACCGTATACACAAGCTAAGCCACTGATGATGTCAGAGGGGGCGAAAAATCATATTATGACCCGGGCGTTGTTTACACAAGCTAAGCCAATGATGATGACGGGGAAAAAATCATATTACGGCCCAGGCGTTACTGCATAACGCTTGCTGAAATGTGATCTAAAATTAATTATTTCTACGTTTAAGTGACAATTATATCGACTTCCGTCT
Organism: Araneus ventricosus; assembly: GCA_013235015.1. Lineage (NCBI taxonomy): Eukaryota > Metazoa > Arthropoda > Arachnida > Araneae > Araneidae > Araneus > Araneus ventricosus. The sequence goes on from BGPR01001411.1 coordinate 124,819, forward strand.
TGATTGAATATGAAAATGAATTTGTCACAAATGTCAAATTCAAATATTGTAACGAAATAAATGTGATAAATTAAATAGCTCTCCTCAAGAAATGTCTGGCATAACTTAGAAAAAAAAAACAATTAGAATTTGACTATTCTCTTCAAGTAATGTAATGAATTTCCTCCTCCAAATTTTTGAGTAGGTTACAGAGAGATGCGATTACTCTATATTAATTTTTTTTGCATGGAGAATTATAATATTTTTGGAATTACTCACTTCCGCTGTAAATTTGATTTTAATAATTGGGTTTCGTCATTTTTTTTATTCAGCCCGATTAATGTTAGCAGTTGTCTGAGGAAATTTTCCTAGAATAATTCGGCAATAATTATGTAAATGCAACGAAAAGCAGCATTACGCATATATACGATACCAGAGCATCCGACTGTAACATATAGCTATGACATACCCAAATGACAGGTTAAAGAGTAAACTGTAATGATGCTTCTCTGACCGAAAATTTCTTTGATTTTATGCGCGTTTTATAAAGAAATTTTTAAGTAGAAATTGAATAGTTTTGTTGTGGCATCATATCTTCTCACGGAGGGCCATATCATATTCAAAATATTTAGCTGTGTGTCTCTCCCTTTTTCGTGTATGAGCATTTTTGGCGAGTTTCTCCTGTTGTTTGTGTATCGTATCTAAGTAACTAGCGGGAGTGGTCTCCACTAAACTTTCTCGTATACTCCTAACAGTGTGAAGAAAAAATAAGCTAAAAGGCAGCAAAATGAAAAAGCGTTCTTAACGCAGTGGAGAAAAAAGGCTTGTGAATCGGAAGCTTGGAGGCGAAAGGCGTGGGTAGAAGCGGAAAGAATTAGTGCAAGTGAATCGCGCAATTACGCAATAACGGTTTCGCGTCATTGTGTGATGAGAAAAGACAAATAGGCGATTTGAACACCTTTTTTTCGACCGATTGAAACGAAAATTGGGCACGGATCTACAATTATTGTTAGCAGAACTCATACGAATTTTTATTAATCAAAGCTTTAGAGTTTACGAGTTATAATGTTTAGAAGTATGCGATTATACAGACGGACAGACAGTCAACCCTTTGACGGATTTGGCCCAAAATTTTATACGGACCTACATTCCTGATGATAAAACTGTATACCAAATTTTATCTGTCAAGCTATTTAAATTTTTGAGTTATCGTGTTCATATGAACGCGGACGAAAAGTCTTCTCGTGGACGGATTTTGTCCTACAAATTATGTGTAAAGATCACATACCAAATTTCATCCTTATATCTCTAATAGTTTTCGAGTTATCGTGTTCATAGACACACAGACACACATAATTCCAAAATTGTGTTTTTCGGGCTCGGGAAGGTCTAAAACGTGGTGATTCGTAAAAATCTTGAGTTCGATTTTTTTTTTTTTTGACGATTACAATACTTTCTCTTTGTATACTTCGTATACGAGAAAGTAAAAATAGATTCATTTAATATGGTTTGAACACTTATTTTAAAAATTTGTTGCTCTTAGTTGCATTTTATCTTAATATTCTGATTTCGCATAGGTATACGATTCTTACACAACACATCGAAAAAAAATTATTTATTATTTACATTAATTAGTTACTGAATTCCATTTCTAGAATTTTTCTTTTAGAAATCATAGTGTCTTCGTGTCGACAAATTTACTTAACAATTTCTAGACTATGAAATGCTGACAGCTCTTCTGTGAAATCAAACTGAAGTGCATGAAATAGATCGGAAATTTCAATATAGTGGTTAAATAGGCGTTGTGATATTTTCGGAATTTTCTGCTAGCTCACTGTTTGTAGTAAATTTTTCTTTGAATTCTTTATGGACATTAATTTCTGAATATATATTCTGCCTTTGCTAAAACAGCTGAAATGAAGTGCATCATTTGAAGATAGGAGTAAATTATTTTCTGAATTATTTGATATGGATACATTGTACGGTAAACCCTCGATATAAAGGACTAATTGGAGCCAAAGGATGTCCGTAAAATCGAAAAATCTTCAGTAGTAATAGTCAGCCTTCAGTAGTAGCTCAAATGTAACTTCATCTAATCCACTCTTTATGCTCGGACTAGGAGAGACTTTTGAATATCGTTTTCATCCACGATTTCATTCTATAATATAAACGCGGTGACACGGCCTCTAACGCCTCAGGAATGTGAGCGTGGCTACGACCCACCGGAACAGACGCCACACCCGCAGCGCGCTCGGGAAACAAGGAAGGGGTTTTTCTTAGAAACGAGGGAGAGAGTGCCGAAGTGAATTTCCCTTATCTTTAAAAGAGAAAGATTGTTGGTAAACAATATGCATAGTGAAGATCTCACTGCAAGGAAACGAAGGTTAGCAAGAGAGATATTTGCACTATGGAAGGCGAGACAAAACCAAGAGACATTAAACAGGATTCAAACCGCAAATATTTAATTAATTAGAGTTAATTTATTTTTCCACTTTACTTTCGTTTTCGTTAAAAATGTTCTTTCTTTTTCGTAATTAGAATTAATTTATTTTTCCACTTCTCTCAGATCTTTACTTTCGTTTTCGTTAAAAATATTTTTTCTTTTTCGTACTTAATTTTGGAATTATATATTTTGCAGAACGAAAGTTAGTGTCAATTGATTCATCATTTCTGTTTTTCATGATTTTTTTAATTCTAAAGCACTCTGGCAATTTGCATGAACTTTTCTTCAACAAGTTTCGTTAGTAAATTTGTGACAATCAGATCTGAGATATTGTTGGCAAGCTAAAAGCCCGTCTTAGATGAGCACAAATCTTCTAGTTCATGCAGCATAAATATGGACTGTTTTGCAGAATTTTAGTAAAAAATTAAATTATCTTAAGATTTCAATAAGCATACACTAATATTTTCAGTTTTTATTTAAAAAGGAATATCAGTTTTCAGTTACTTTGCTTGAAGGATTTCAGGAATGAATGAACACAAAAGTAATACTGAAAGAAAATAGTAAAGCAGAAACAGTACCTTTTTTTCCTGTAACCTTCAAAGAGTGCTTAAAAAAAGTTTTTGCTCTGAACTTGTTTTTTAAAGACTTTCACATCAGTATTTATGTAAATGTTAAAATTAAAAAGAGAATACTGCATGAAACTTTTGCATAAAAGTACTTTTGGTTTTCCAACCTCATCTATAGTTGATCTGACTTCCTTCAACAATGTCAACGACTAGAATCAACTATCATTACATCTTAATCAAATGGAATAATTACTGTCTTTTGCCATTCATTAAAAAACTCAGTAATTTCTAGAATTCTACAAATTAAGACATTTTTTTCAACGAGAACCCAGGATTTACACTGCTTTATAGCCGGGGGGGCGCCAGTGTGTGTGGGGGGGGGCTGGAGAAACTTTTTGTGTGGGTTATTCAACTAGTTGATAAATAAAGATCTGGCGAAAATTTGAGACCAATTTCATTACATTCGTCCCCTCGTACAGCAAGTCGTGACCCCCCTCCCTGTCGGGCAAACTCTAACGCCACTCTTGTTTATAGGATGGATAGTTGTAAAATTCCAAAACCTTGTCTTAGAATCCCAAATTTATTTTACAGAATTGAAATCGGAGTAATAGTTTTATAAAAGTTAGATGAATTATTTTCCATAGTGCAATTGTTATTGCAATTTTCTATATTTCTTTCTGTATTCAATGCACGATTGCAGTTTTCAAATACTTGGAAGTGAGTCATGAGTAAATATATCTTAAGTGAGGGAAAGTTCAAAAAGGACAGAAAAATGCTCATGCATTATTGCTTCACGATTTTCGTTGTAAGCTCACTGCTTTCTTATCATAAATGATTGTACCGCTGGTATTTGTGGGGGAAAAGCACTGGTCTTCTTAATTCTTCTCATTCGATACTTGTTATTGTACTCTGGTTAAAATTAATTACGAAGTGGAATAAAACTAGAGAAAATTTTCAACATTTACAAAAATTCAAACAAATGTCTTTATATTTAAAAGTTGCTGGTATCTAGTTTTTAAAGAACTATGAAGATAGAGATAATTTGTGTTAAAATTTTCAAAGTAAAAAGAACAAGAATCAAGGAATACAACATGAAATGTTTAATAGAAATTTGTACACATATCTATGCTAAAAATCAAATTTTAATTATCATCATGCAAGACACAAAATTTTAAAGTTTTAACACAAGAAAGAACAATGGATGTAATGGTTTCCATTCATTAAAAAAATTCAAACAAATTTTTTTAAATTAACCTTTTTAACACAAATGCAATGAATATAATGATTTCCATTCTTTTAAAAATCTAAAGAAATTTCATGATATAATTTTTTAGAAATATTAAATGTGTAATGCTGAAGGAAAATAGAGACAGGTAGTTTAAGAGAAGTTTTTTTTTTTAAAAAATCAGGCAGTACTTCAATAAATGTTAGAAGCATGCTTCCATCCAAACGAAAGACTGAAAAACATTTTCATTAGCTTCATTCATGACACAAAAATGAATGAAATGAATGACCCATAATGTTTATTAAGATAATAAAAGTTGCATAAATTGTAATAGTTTCCATTAATTCTGTTAATAAATGCTGGCATATTTCATCATATAAATATTTAATGTTTTAGAAAAGACTTATTTGTGTGAGAAAATTCCTAATTTACAATTTTCTGTTACAGGTGTCTTTTGACACTATTCATCCTAATTTAAAAATACAATTCCATAAAGAAAAAAAATTATACTAAACACTAAACATAAGTACAAAATAAATGATATACTACTAGATCTGTCTTAAATCTTAAAAATTATTATTATTTTTTTTTTCATTTCTGGTTGAATACAAAACAAATTGAGAATAATTGTTTCTTTTTTTACTTTATGTAATGCTTTCTCTTGTTTTAACATTTCTTATATATTGCATAATGAAATACAATTCTTAAAGTATTGGATTTATTTATGAAGAATTTTCATTAATATTGCATTTCTTGCATCATATAGTAGGATTTCGTATTTTTTTTAGCATCCTTATGCACAAATTAGTTAAATCAGTAATAAAGAAGGTTTAATTAAATGTTGGAAGCATGCTTCCATCCAAAACAAATGCTGAAAAACATTTAAATTAACTTCATTCATGACACGAAAATGAATGAATGACATAAAAATGCATATGAAGATAATCAAAATTTCATAAATTGTAATAGTTTTCATGAATTATTTTAATAAGTGATGGCAAATTTTATGATTTAAATATACAAAAAAATACTGAAAATCACTTTCATTAGCTTCTTTTATGACGCGAAAATGAATGAATTACACAAATTGTATATTAAGTTAATCAAAGCTACATAAATTGTAATAGTTTTCAGGCAGTATTTCTTTAGATGTTGAAAGCATGCTTCCATCCAAAACAAATATTGAAAAACATTTACATTAACATAATTGATGTCACAAAAAGCTGATGATAGTCAGTTACATAAATTGTAGTAATATCCATTCATTTTTTCAAAAAATGCTGGCAAATTTTATCATAATCATATAATGTATATCATAATCATATATCATAGATATATAATGTATCTCGCGGTAATGTTTAAACAAAATGGAAACTTTAAATTGATGAAAATTTTATAATGCTTAATTGATAAAATTCGTTACACCGAATGATAAACATGTCTATGCAAGTTTTATATTCTAAAAAAAAAAAAAATAAATGAAATCAAATTTATGAAGGACAGTAACTCTTTCCGAATATACATACCGAATACATATATAGACCGAACATACGAATAGAGAATAAAAAATACATTTTAAACACATGTAAAAATGAAAACTAAAATAAAACAAGAAAAATATTTTGAAAAGCTGACATTTGTATTGGACGATCACTACATTAAGTTTACAATTTGGTCAATTTTAATGAGCACGTCCAATTCGATTCCTAAAGTTTGCATGTTCCTGGTTAGTCCAAATCATCATCGAGTAAGTTGAAGAAAAGTCGGTATTTCAATCAGCGGAAACACACTGGAAAAAAATTGAATTTCAAAAAGTATTGTTAAAATCGATGTCTATAGAAAGGTGAAACATTTAATTCAAGTTTTACTACTGAATGAAATATATCCCTTCATCTATTTTTAAATAGTTTATAAAATGTCCATGTTTCAGATGTTCCTTATTCAGATGTGTTTAATTCTAATAATTGAAATTATGGGTTTATCCGTCATTGCATGAGAAACTGAATAAGAAACTTTTTTGAACATGGCAAAGTAAGCAAAGATTTTTCTTCGAAGTGGTATTTCGTTGCAACTATCATCTTTGGTATCGAAGCCTGCCCATATGGAAAACTAATCAAGATCGCTAAAATAGTGTTGCAGCTTTGCAGGTACAACATATTTATTAGCAAATAATACCATAACAATTTTGAATAGCTCTTCCTTTACTGCCAGCTGTCATTGCAAACAAAATATTGAAATAAATCTGGCATACCACTCGGATAATATTGTAGCTAGGCAGAAAAACAAACACCCAGCTCATAATATAGTATCAAATTATCAAAATACATCTCTTATAATAAAATTTGATTAAATGTTAAACTAAACTTCTCATTATGAAAAATCAAGAATGAGGTTTATGAGGCATTAGAAACTTTTTTTTAGAAAAAGCAACTTTTTGAATAGGGGAGTTGCCAGTGAAATTGAGATTATAATAATGCCTGGTACTGCCATCTATTGATATGAAAGCAAAACATTCTAAATAGCTTTAGAACTATTCGGCATTTATAATAAACACTTACATTACTTTCTACGATTTTTTTCAATATTTCATAGAATCATTTATATGAAAAACTGTTTACTTAAAAGAATTGATTGAAGGAAAATGTATAAAAGAGTCGATGAATTGATTGAATAGTAATACATCATCAAAATGCTATGGTGCTGCCATCTTTCATAATTTACATGAATGTTTTGGAAAATATTTATTTTTAAAGAAAGGAATACACAAAGCATCCTATTTTTCCAATACATCAATTTAAAAACATAGATATATCTCTATTTTAAACCTTGCATAAATGACTTTTAAAGCAATATTTTGTACAGTGGTGTATAAGGAGAGGGAAGCATACATGATGCAAATAAAAATTTCATTAATGTTTTAACCTTCGCTTCATTTTTGTCAGGTTATGATAATCTAACATAAAGCTCTTCATTTCATGTAAGTACATGTACATCAACTTATAAAAAACCAATTACTTTGACGAAGGAAAATATACGACTGTAATGGAAGTATAAACACAAAATAATGCAGCATAAGCAGTAATTTTAATTGAATTTGGGATATATCTCGGCGAATAATATCTTAAAGAGAAAATTATGGCATTAATTTTTGTATCAGAAAGCTGTTTCTAAAAAGGGAATTCATAAAATAATATGCATCAGATCTTTAAAAAGTAATTTTTCAATTAAATAATTGTATAATGTTCTTAAATAATCTAATTCATGTACTTAACAGTGGTATCATTCATAGCTGTTTGCTGAAGACAATGTTGGCTCCACTAAAAACATTTTGAACTTGCAATGCTTTCTAATTTCTCACATGAATAAACGTTTAAACTAAAAATAGCTTTTAAAATGAAAGCCATTTACATTTGAAAGCAGAAATATGCCCTGTAGAGCTAAAAGAAAATTTCTCTGCTAAAATTATTGTTTTTAATTAGACAGTAATATAAGTATATTCAAAAGATAGCAAAAAAATTATTCATTAGTAACACGTGACATTTACTTTGAATTAATAAGTAACTGTTAATTTATTAAAGAACAGTTTAAAATCGAAGCATTTAATGAAAAATTTGAAAGAAAACACATTAAGGGAAAAGGAGGATTTGAAGTAAAACAAACGAGAATAATTGAAAATTGTTTCGCAGTGAATATTGTTGAAATCAGCTACTTTAGTCAACCATGTAGTATATGTGATAAGATAAATGTAGAGAATCATACTCACCTAATTAAAAGTCTCACAGAAAAGGCTCCAAAGGATAGAATTCAAAAGTGGCACTTTCAAACTCCTCTTCTGAGGCACATCTAAAAAGATATAACATGTTTCTGAGTTGTTGAGGTATAAATTAATAAGAAACAGTGAATTCATTTGCCATATAGTTATCATATATATTTATCTTTTCCGATTTCAAGCAATTTTTAATTATTAAAAATTTGCATCGATGCCGACAGTGAGGATAGAAAAAATTGTATGATGTTCAAGTATCTAGCGATTTGTCAGAAGCAAAATAAATAAATCGAATCATTCTAAATGTTTCATTGTAATTGATATGTCCAAAGAAAGATTTAATATGTCCAAAGAAATTTTTAATCATTCAGACCATAATTAATTGAATTTGAAAACTTATTTATTTTTAATCTTAATCATGTTAGACATTCAATTTTCATGTTGACTTTGTAACATTGCATAGAAGAAAATAAAGAGTCGATTGTAAATGAGTTTTATATTTATTATTCATTAATTTCTCAGAAAAGAACACCATTGTTAAATGCGGTAAAGTGTAATTTATGATTTAAAGAGTATAAAGATGGCACAGTAAGTTGAAGTTTAATGTAATGAACTACTTATTGGAATGATGTATGGTTGAAAGGATGCATTAAAGTTGTTTATTTGTTTGACATCAAATTCCTTAATTACTACTGAATTGTATTGCTTTTTTAATCAGTTTGCAATGCGTCATAGGTCTTTATTAAATGTTCTATAATTCTTTAATTCAGAGCAAAATCCATTCTCATAATTTATTTCCTTTTCAATAATAAGCCAAATAATCAAAAATCTTAAGTTATTTATGTGCCAGTTGATTTCGGGAAATTATAAAAGTCGATTGACTCCAGAAGTACAGAAATACATGCTTTATTTCCAAATACATTAAAAAATTAAGCCTGAAATATTAATTCATAATATTTTATGATGTCCTAAGTGATACGAAAAAGATGTAACAGGATTATTTACCATATATTCTAGCTAAGGGCTGTCAAAATTAAGGTAATATATTCATATCTTCCTATATTATTTATACTATAATATTTTCATAAATTTCTAAAACTTATGAAAATATTTCTAAAACTTGAATAAATTTAATTCACTTTTTATAGGATAAATTAAGAGTATATATATACATATATCAGCCCATTCATACACAAAATCAGAGTGATTACTTCATTAAATAAATTATTTTCTTTTAATATTCCTGATACAGTTGAAGCAATCAGCTATTGCATGCTTTCAAAAATTGTTCCAACTTTCTTATAATATTATGGACTGTTATTACCCACCTGTTTATGAAGAGTTATTATATTTAAAATGATGATAAAACTGATTAGGCCACAAATCATATCACTTTATTATTAATGTCCTTATAAAATACAGCCTAAGTTTTCAATAAATTGTTCATTCTTGTATCCCGTAATCTATGTATGTGTTTTACAATATTTCTTTGAATTCATTGTCAAATTTTCAGTACATCTTAGGTTTTAGAGAAGACTTATTTATAGGGAGAATTCTTAATTTACAATTTGCTACTGTAGGTGCCTCTATAAACTATTTATTCTAAATTGAAAATTCAATTTCAAATAACAAATAGATTATAATAAACTTGCATACAATATAATTAATATACTACTAGATCTGTCGTAGTTATCATAGTACTACGACTACTAGATCTGTACTAGATATCGTAGCTATACAATACTTAAAGGAAACAAAGACTGATGTTTTCAACAAATTTTTAAATTTGATGTTAGACAAAATATAAAATAGAAAAAAACATACGTTATTTATGTTTACCAATATTCTTTCAATAAAATATGAATTTAGTTTTATATATCACTGTTTCACTGTGGATGTCAAAACTATCAAAGTTCTAAAAATAGTTGTTTGCGACTAAGAAAGAAAAAAAAATCAGAAGGAGATGAAAATAATCAAAATGTAAATGGTATGCCTTACCCACTCATAATTTCATTACAAATTCTGTCGAAGTCTTCGCCAAAAAAATAATAATAATTGTCCAGCTTCTCATTAGAATTACTTTCTTCACACATTCTGTCAAAGTCTTCTCCTTCAAAAGAATAATGGTCATCATCTACTCTATGGGATTCATTCTCGTCGATCGATTCAAGATGAACTCTTAATGGTGTTCTAATAAAATGACACGATAAATGGTTCGAATAAAATCAAATTTCTAAATACACGTAATAATCAAACTTAAATTATAATATTCTACAAAACATGTATATATGTTAATAAGAAGCGCAGCAAGAAAATGTAACGATACACATAATTAAAGGAACTCATAGTTGTGCAGTGCGTAAAGGAAACAGTGACTAGTATTTTGAAAAAATTTTTAAATTTGATGTTTGACGAATTATTAAATAGAAAAACACATGTCTGATTTACATTTCGCAACATTTTTTCAATAGAATATGAAGTTAATTTTATGTATTACTGTTTCACAAAAATTATCCTTGTTCTAAAAATAATTGCTTGTGACTGAGAATGGAAAAATAATAGGAAGGAATGAAAATATTCAAAATGTCACTGGTTTGCCTTACCCATGAGAGGAATAATTATCATCATCCGCCCTATTGGATTCATCGCCGTCAATCCATACAAAACGCACTCTCTGTGGTACAGCAGTAAAATAATAACTGCAGGTACATCTAATTGGCTCGGCATTTGAATCATCTCTGCAAACGAACGAAGATAATATTCTTGATTTTCAAAGAATAAAAATAAAAACATTTCATCTGTTTTCTTTCTAACAAAGGATGTACATAACACCACAGCATACCCCCGAACTCGGAGCCTAAACGGCTCCCTGTCGGTTGGATGAGTATGTGTGAAACTTTATTGAAAAGCAAAAGCAAAAAAAAACAAAAAACATTACATCATGAGATATAAAAAAACGCATACACAAATACAATTATACATGAACAAAGAAGAATAAAATGAAAAGTACATAGCGGGGTAAAATACGAGTACAATATAAAATATATACAAGAGGAGTTATCATATGAGTGCAGTGAAAGGGTAGGATGTTTCCTTAATAATTTAATTTCTTAATAGTTAAGAAATCTGCTACATTGATTTCATTGTATATTAATTAACCCTTCCCAAGATGCTGTAGCAATTTCCTCCTTCATGTTTATTTTTCATCAAACTCTATTTAAATCAAATTTAAAACTCTACGTATTTCAACACCAACAGTCATTTTTATATTTGAGAATATGAAAAAAAATCAATGATAAAAAATATTTAGTTCCATAGAGTATCCTGTATTTTACTTCACTTCAACTTCTTAATTAGTTCCATGGGAAATTTCATTATCACACTCTCACAGAAAGTTCCTAGATTATCGCTAATAAACTGCTCAAGGTGTTGTTTCCAGTCCTTCAGGTGAGTGGGAATTTTTCCCTAGCGAATTTTTCAATGAGCGGAAAAGATGGTAGACCTAAGGAGCCAAGTCAGGGCAATATTGGAGGGTGAGGTAAGGCATCCCAGCCATGCTCCAGCAATTACCGCCGGGTGGCCAAAGACAAACATTATCCTGGTGAAAGACCACCCCTTTATGTTTGGCCAATTCTGGACGTTTCTGGTCAATGGTTTGCTTCAAATTGTCCAGATAGCTACTATATTTAACCGATTTAATTTTTTTTGGTTAAGCGGCAGCAGCTCTTACTAGACCTTCCAATCCAACCAGCAACGGAACAAAACGTTCTGGGAATGGATATTGGCCTTCCGGGTGGTTGATAGCGGCTCAATCGAATAACACCGTGACCATTTTTGCTTACCTTTATTTAGAAGATATCTTTCTCCCAGCCCGTTATAATCTATTTCAGTAAGGAATAGTTTTCGTAGTGTTTGAGCAATAAATCTCACGTGGAAATACGGTTCATTTAAAGTTTTCTCTTAATTTGTGTGGTCATAAGGTAATTCTAACAATTTTTTTAAAATTCTCACATATACAATCATTATAATACAATAATTTTCAAAATATCTGGTTTAGTTTTTCTTTTTTTAAATAATAATATATTGTCCTTCAGGAATAAAAAATATATTGTCATTCAGGATGTTATCGTTATTGAATTATAGAAGACATTCGTATCTCTTGTCATATAGTGAATTGTTACAAAGCATTAATTTTAAAAACATATTGTTCTGGAAATATGTTTCAATACTTAAGGAACAAGAAAATACATTATTTTAAATACTCTCTAATATTCCTTGATATATATTTAATCTAAACTTTTCTTATAAGTGCTTTTTTTAAGAGATACTAATGTAAATTTTCTTAACTATTTTTTTATATTCCTGTCAAAACATCCTTTTAATAAATAATATCATAAAAATTTCTCTGAAATTCCAAGTGTTTTTTCACTTTAAAAATTCCCTTTTTTTAGTGAACCTCATTTATATTACCATCTTAAACTGTTTTGCAATTATTTTTTCAGAACATTTATCCGCTCAAAATTATGCATTTCAAAATTTATCAAAGAGCAGAATAATAATAAAACATTCAATGAAAGTAGATTGGTCGAAACTCATTTAAACATGGCGCCCGAAAAACCATGATAAAATGCTTACACAAAATAACATCACTACAAATATGGGCTGAAGACTGCATGTAACAGCGCCATCGGTTTTCCCCGATGGAAAGTAAACCTAAAAGTGTATAAATAACTTAAATTTCTCCAAAAAAGTCAGGGATTGGGATAGATGTTAGAAAATTCTGTGATGATACTGAAAATGAATATTATATCTCTTATTAAAATATCTATAGTAAAAAAATGAATGAGATAATTTTAAAAATTTCTGATATCATTAAATTACAAAAATTGTTGTGAGAGTGATATAAGAAAGCTGTCTCAATGGTATGTAGTTTTCCAATAAATATATAAATATAAATAAGGATTTACTCGCTTCTTTCTTTTTCTCCCTCTATCATATTTACTGTGAAAATAGTTCATAAATGGGAAAAACTAAGCAGAATTTAAAAAATTGTCAGAAATATAATAAAGCATAAGAAGAGTATAGTACATATAGATTTGTTTGTAACTTCCAAGTTAAAGAAAAGATCTATATAATTAATTTTAGGGGGCATTTCTGATTCATTTTTTCCCTTGATGGATACTGATGTAAAAATCTATGTACATTTGAAATAATCTCCTGCAAGCATTTCTGAAAAATGGCAAAAATGGCAGGTATCTAATGAACTAGTTATCCTAACTTAAAAAAACATATTGTTATAACAGTGTAACCATAATGAGTACAATTTTTTTTAAAAAAAACATAATACTGTTATGCATATCCGTTCACATTCATTAGCCATAAAAAATTGAGTCTCAATGCATTGTTAAATACTGTACCTTTTGGAAGGTGTTATTACACTAATTTGTAATATGAAGTTGGTAGTATGTGCTGAATCTTACTTAAATTAAATTCATTTACTGTAGTTCAAATAACTCAGCGTGTAATAATCAACTTAATTAAAAGCATAAGTCAATGGAGGGCAACAAACAAATTTAGTTCTATGCAATTTAAATGAAATTTTAGTTATTCAACACTCAAAAGAAACAAAAACTGACATTTTTAATAAATTTTACATTTAATGTCTGACAAATTATAAAGTAGATCATTTTTTTTTAATAAAAGACTAACTCATTTAAATTTTGAAACATATCTTTCCATAAAAACATAGTTGCCCTTAAAATATTTCCTTGTGAAAATAGGCGATGAAAAAAACAGAAAGCGATGAAAGTAATCCAGATGTCACTAGTATACCTTACCTAGGCACAATTTCTATGCTGTTGGAATTTTCCATATCAGAAGATTCATCACCATCGTGCACATTATCGTATGCATTGTCATCATGTATGGTGTCTGAACTCTCATCATTAAACGATTCAGTATCGTCGTCCAAACTTTCGGAATCATGGAATTCAATCCAGTCAAACTCCTGGTTCAGAGGGTCGTTGGGCCCAGGCCATGGGTAACCTCGTCTCACAGCTCTGTGAATCCGATAAAACCTGCAAATGCATTGAATAATTTCGAAAAAAAAGGCCTGTAAGCAAATAAAGAGGATCGTTTTCATTTTCGGAAAAATATTTATTTCATTTCCTTTACAATGAAGGATGTATACCTGAATATTTACACCTAAATAAAGAGAAAAAATAAGATTTTTCTCATGCATATTGGATTTTTATTTCAATAATTATGTTCTATGTTGGTAATCTGCAGTCGTTAATTAAGTCTTACAGTCCTGCTGCGGCAACTGCCACCTTCCTGTCGAGTTTTGAAAAATTTACTTTCAAATTGAGAACATGTATAAATTCAGAGATAAAAATATTCAGTTTCAGAGAATGACCTGTAGTTTTCTTTACTTCAACTTGTTAATTATCTATTTCCTACTACTTTTTAAACTGCCATATGAATAGTGAATTATTACAAAGCAATAATTATAAAAACATTTTGGTTAAGTTTTAATTTTTCTTTCCTAACTTTAATTTTTGAGTGAAAAATATGTTGTATTTCATACTGTATAATTATTATTATTGCATTTTAGAAAAACTTCTTGCGGTTTAATTGCAAAATTTGACAGATAGAATTGGCATTTTGTATCAGTTCTAAATACTAAATTCATTTTTAATGTTAAATTTTTTTTCCGATTTTTTATGACTGTATCCTAGCATTAAAGTCAATAGATTCTAATTAATTCTAGAGTTTCCTTCCAATGCGCTAAAAACATATTATTCTAACTAGTCTCAGCTGTTCCTTGATTAATGTTTAATATAATTTTTCCTTCTAAACTTTTTCTCTAGGAGACACCAATGCCAAATTTCTAATGTACTTTTCGGTTCCTATAAAAACATTAATTTAATAAATAATAATTTGTAAACTTCTCTGAAACTTCAAATGCATATTTTTTTCATCTTACAAATAATCTGTTTATTGTACTTCATGTTTACTATCATCTTTATCTATTTATTGCAATACAATCATTTTTTTCTGAAGCACTGCCATTTATTCATACAACATTACGCATTTCCTAATTCTTTTGGAATGAGGTCTTTAACCAGATACTTCACCATTATTTTTCCACCTGAGGAACCGGAAACCAATATAATTTTATGGCTACTTCCCCCGTTTCTATTTGAGCAGAGCTGGCCTCGCTACATGATAGACTTCAACTTTACGCTATTATATGTGATTAATGATGATTAATATTTCGAAAAGCTTCCAAGTGATTATTAAAATAAAAAGCAAAATAATCACTTTTTTGATAAATGAAATGTTAAGAAATTAAAAACTAAATTTTATTCCATAGACTTAAATCGGAATTCAAAACGGTGAGCGTTCTCTGTTAAGTGGCTCACCATGAATCATAGAATTAAAAAAAATCCTATGTCGTAAATAAAATGTTAACAAATAAAAGAGCAAATTGAAAATAACTTTAGATATACTTTAAAAAGAAATTACACCTTTTCCTCGACGGTATTCCACACGTACGACCACAAAAAAATAAATTTCGAAATAAAACGTAATTATAGGTTATATATATTAAAAAACGTATAATAGGATGCATATGCATTTTTCACATAATGTACAATAACTATTCGAACATCGAATTGAATTTTTGTGTTTTAAGACCAATTTTTATGACCCGTTTGAATAAAAATAGTACTGAAAAATATGAATCCACCTTACGACCAATTCGACTTAACGACCTATCAGCCGAAATGGAACTCGGCCGTATGTATAGAAGTGCATGTATAACGAACGTAAAGAAATAAATTAGAAGTTTTGAATCTTGCTTGAAAATAATAAACACAGATGAAGATCATAAATGAAAAATAGATAAAAATACATTATGTTAAAACAGAAACATATTATAGATTTAGTATTTATTTAAACAATGAACACACGTATCAGTTTATTGAACATGCATGAACTCGAAGTATGAAACTCATTCAAACACACGATTTGAAAGTGAAAATAAAATAGTAAATGAAACGATGGTTTTATTTAAAAAAAATTAACACTGAAAAAAATTTAAAAAAATGACAGTGCATTGATATTACTAACTCTGTTCATAAATATACAAAAAGCTTTGTTGTTCAGTCCATGTGTGTGTGTGTGTGTGTGTGAATATTGTAAGATAATTACTCAGATGAAAAAAAAACCCTTATTTGCATTCAGTAAATACAGTTTTAAAATTTTCGTTTGAGATAGGCGACGGAAGATTTGTTTATGTATATATAATATTTGAAAGGGGTAGAACAACTGACTGTCTCATATCAACACTCTCGAAAAGAAAAATGCCCTTTCTGCTATCAGTAGCTCAATTCTACTTACCTGCCGATATTATTTAAGAATATCAGAAGATAAGTTTTATTTAAAGATAAAAATAACTACTCATTCAAAGACCTTAAATATACTTTCGTTTCGTGGGAAACTTCAGAATTGTGTTGTTGTTTACCGTAGGCTAAATTAGAACTTCAAAAATTAAGTTAAAAAATGTCGAAAAAGTAAACATTAATAAAAATGACAACAATACACCTTTTATGCGCGCTAACACAGCAGCATTATGTGATTTCATCATCAAAATATTCCAAAAATTTTATAAACAGAAATAAACGTATTTACAAACAGAAATTATCAAATAATTAAAACACAAATAAGAAAATTAGAAAGAAAAATACAATTAGAATTAATTAATTAATTTTTAATTTAATTTCTATTAATACTTAATTTAATTTTTGTTAAATTTTATCAATTATAACTGCTACCGTAGGCTAGATACACAACTAAGAAAACGTATAATTTTCACTTCGACACAATTTATTGCATGCATGATCTTCTTAAAATGAAAAATTATCCCAAAATGCTTTAGGAATTTTTTTAAAAAATTGATTTATAGCACTTAATTACTTATGCATTTAAGAACATTTACACATCTATTAGAGAGTTCAAGGTTGATAAGATAAAAGAAAATCATTGTATAGTTACGTTTTCAATCAAAATTCAAAGCTGTTTGATGAAAGAAATTATGTTGAAATACTTTTTAAAACAAAAGAAAAGTATGTAGTTCCATATTAATTTGAAAACACTTACAGAATAGAAATAATGGTTAAAGTTATGAACAACAAAACTAGGCTAGCCGCAAGCAAAATTGTTACTGCAGACATGACGATGAGGGTTGTCGGTTAAATTTAATTTTTCATCCGATTGAAAGGCCTATTATCAAAGTGATTTATTTCTACAAATCACAAAAGTTTAAATTTTTCTACAAAGCTGAACAACTTCGAATAGCAGCAAACACGGCTTGAGAGATTCGGGGGATTTGTTTACATCTATGACGCTGCCATCTGTTGAGTACTAAGTGCAATAATATTTTAGATAATATATTCTGCAGTAAGAGGCCTGTATGACAGAATCTTGCATAAATGTTTTCAACTGGGCTGAAAGCGATGTGTTTTGCATTTATAAATATATTTAAAATTTATTTTGAGAATATTAAATCAAAAGATAGTTTGTCTGAAAAAAGCGGAAAAGAGTCATATAGGAATGGGGTATATGGTCTATGTTATGTTCTCTAACTTCTACTTTACATCATCTAATTTTGTAAACGAATTATTACTTATGGATAAAAATTTGTATTATATACGTTGCGAAAAGCTCAAATAAATGTGCTGTTTTTTAATTAATTTGAAGTGTTTTTAATATTTTCGAAGTATAGTTAGTGGGTTTTATGTGATCGTCTATATATAACATACCAATAGAATTTGGAAAAAATAACTTCAAAATTTCGAAAATTTATCACGGATATTTAACACAATTGCTTTTTAATTTAGTGAAAACAAAAAGTTAATCAATTGAGCATAATAATTTTTCGTATTTACTATCTGGACAACTTCTTCAATAATCAACACGACAATAAATATATTAAACCAAAGAACTCCCACTAGAGCCTATACAGTTCCATATTTGCTGTCATTTTGCAATGTTAAATTCATCTTAAATTATTAAAAATAAAATTAACTTTATAAAATTGCTAATTTATAGGATATAAATTCTTTCGTTTAGTACCTTTGATGGAAATTAAAAGTGTCTTTGCCATTCGACTTTAAAAAACTTTATTAGAACGCTGTTGCTTGTTTGTATAATAAATTATGTTTTATATAAGTTAATAAGCATTTCAGATATTATTTATTTCTAATTTACAGTTGCAGAATTGAAACGTTACAGATTTTAATAGACCACAAAGGTGTTTTCCTACTAATAATTACTTTTAAAAATGAGGGGGAAAATTATTCTTTTTACGCCATGTTAACGATCGCTTTGAACGATGGACATTTTAACCAATGGTTTCACCATTGGAAACTTAATTAGAAATTTTAAATTCTTCTAAATAACAGAGTTAAACATTATCACACTTTCCCGATTTATAACTGTAAAATCAAACATTTTAAAATTATTGGGTAATGTTTATAATTGGTACGTTATTTATTTGTGCAACACAATTTTCAAAAGTCAATAATCAAATATTATCTTCCCTCGACTTTCTTGTATAATAACAAAATATGGCACGTTTTGTTCTTCGTAGTATAGTGAGAAAAACTGAGCACTCACTTCGAATTTTTTTCCCTTTCTTCCAATTGTAATGAAAATTTGACACAGATCTACCTTTTGGGTGGCATGACCACGTACCAAATTTGATTTGTCTAAATACTTGCGTTTCTGACTTCTCGCATTCTCAAACACGGAATAAAGAGACTGATTGACAATCAACCCAATGACGTATTTCGGCCCAAAATTTGATACAGATCAGTAAATATACCGATGAAACCACATGTTGAATTTTATTCTTCTAGCTTTTTGCATTTATTTTCAGTTATCTTGTCTACATTCATGCTGGTGGACAAACAGACTTCCCGTGATTTTATAGAAATCTACAATTTTTACATAAAGACAACATAGCAAATTTCATCCGTCATTTCAGTTATCGTGTTCACTGACAGATATGATTTAAAATTTTTTTTCAGACTAAAAAGAGTCTGAAAGGTGGAGATTCGACACAAACTCTATGTCGAATTTTTGACAATTACTGTCCTTTTGTATACTTCGTATACAAGAAAGTCAAACTGAAACCAGATAATGAATACAGATACGAAACAAAAGTAGAGTATATAGAATATCAATCTAAATGTGCATCTAAAAATAATATAGCAGGAAAATTTGGTCAATTAACATTTCTTTGAGATTTTTATTTATATCAAAAAATAGTTTTCAATGAATTTAATACGCGATGAAACATACCTAGAAAGTATAGAATGTCAATCTGAATTTGTGTCTAATAGAGAGTCGTCTCCTGTTCACTCTTTTGCCGCTAGGTTAATCATTTAAGTCTGCTGTAGTGTCTGAAAAATGTTTATCGGATTTTATTTTTAAAATCAGCAACTCTTAAATATTTCGTTTCGAAAATTTAGCCGAGCATGTAATTTTAAATAATTTAAGTATCCCGTTTTTTGTTATTGACCTGTAATGAGTTTAATTTTAGAATTATGGATAAGACAAGTGTGAAATTGTTTATTTACATTGTTTAATAATATTTTCAACTTCATATTCATTTCAAGAATTAAGTTTCGTATTCAGTTTTAAAAAAACAGTGCTTTATAATGATCCTTAACACAGTGTAGTAATTTTTTTTTCGTTTTCATTTTTAAAGGTGATGATTATTCGTGTAACTATTAAAAAATGTAGTAAATCTATTCGGTGATTTCAGTTTATTTTTAAAAAAATTATATTTCCTAAAAAATAATTTTACTTATATTTAACTTGTTTTTATAATATAAACGGGAAGAGCATCATATCATGGTAAGTAATTTTCAGAAAATTGATTGGCAACAACACTTTATTCATGTTTGTAGAAAGAAATTCGTGATTAACGGAATAGTATAACTGGAATTAGTATTTTTATAACTGAACAATTTCTTAGCAATTTATGATGAAACTTCTTGACCTTCTGAGTCGAGGTAGCTTGATATTGTTGGAATTGGTTAATAAGAATGAGAATGACCAAATCCCTCCTAGAAATCACTTGCTGGCTGCCTTTATTGTGGGCTTGATTGTTGGACTGAATATCAAGTGAGTAAAAATACCTTATTTTATATACTCGTATTATTACCATTTAGATTTGACTAAATAACAAATTAGTTGCTTAAAGCATGCATTATAAAGAAACTCTCAAGTTTTGCTATCAATTCTATTGTCAACTTTATTTACACAACATCATTTAAAGCCCATTAGTTTTACTTCGCTGTAAATACTCCTGGACAGAAAACATTCGAATTTTTTTAATCAATAAAAAATAGCATACTTATTCTAGTTTTACATATTTGTATTTTTGAAGTATTATCAAAATGCTCAGTAGTTAATAATTTTGAAAATCACATAGTTGAAAACGGAAGTAAATTGCTTATCTTAACGGGCAGTATTTGTATCACTCTTAAATGATTCATTTTTGCTTATTGGAGCCAACATTTTTTTTAAAAATCTGATTTATGGAAAATGAATGTTTTTGTTATAAGAAAATAATATCGATATATATATTTATAATATGCCTGAATTCTGACATGCTTCTTAAGAATATGTAAAGAGCTTAAAATGTGACAATAGCTTCTTTTTTAATGTGATAATGAGTTTTATCATGATCGTTTTTATATCATCTGTAATGTAAACATATAGAAAAAAAATTGTCCCATATTATTACAGCTTTATGATTTCTGTTTTCATTAAGATTGGTTTCATTTCAAACCTTTGCATTACTTAGTTTTAATTCGCAGACTGTAAGTGTCATTATATTTTTCAAATATGATTAATGGGTTCAAAATCAAATGTTTGAAATAAACCTCAAAACTTGCCCTTTAACATTAAAATTTGGCCTGTGTGTTTCACATATATCTAATATGTGAAGCACACAAGTTGAATTTAATTCAAAGCTTATTTTTTTACACGCTTTCACTTTGGCCCCAATTATACTATTAGTGCTAATATTATTGAATTTCTAATGGCTTTATTAATTTGAAATTAATTCTTTATAGGTATTTTTGCTTCATTGTGATTTTCTTCTGGTTTAATAAATTAAACTAATACAGTAGTATGGAGCATTATGTTATCAATGCAAAATAGTGATGCTTTATTTCGAATTCCACTCTTCATATACCCAATTGTTGCAATTTTCGTTTTTTTTTATTTTATTTTAATACCTTTTATTATTTCCGTAGAAGTTTTAGTATAGAACCCGATTGGTACCAATGATTTTTTTCCCCGCGATTCAAATAAAAATCACGTTTCAACTATAGCTCCGATAGATGGCAGCATGATAGTAATAAACAAATCGAGTAGCAGCATCGAGAATGTGGCTGTCGCAATTCGCGTTCTTTGTAACCCGGGTTCAGAGGAACATGAAGGTAGTTATATTTTTGTAACACATATGTATAATTTAATACAGACTTTTCATTTACTATGGTGATTTTTTCAAATTCGTATGAATTATATATTTCAATTTTTGCTTTCATTCAAAAATTGTTATAACAGAATTTTTATCTTATTTTTTGTAATAAATTTACTTTGAAATTTTCACTCGCTAATGAAATTCAGTTTCGATTTTAGTTTTTAAAAAATAATTTGCTTTATCTAACTTATGCATAAATGTTATATTCATTCGAAAGATAAATGCAATCATAATTTTTCTTTTAAATTCTTTTTTTAAAAAAAGTCCATTGATGATATTCGTTCTTATGTACCTTTTATTAAATTGTATTAATATTTTCTCATTCAGATTTCTTTGTCTGAGTAATTTATCTCATAGCATTCAACAGTAGGAGCACCCAGGAATTTCAATTCCGTATAAATTTTTCTTGGGTCTTTTTTAATCACTAAATTGATTAAATTTGGTAACATTTTATCTGTATAACATGGTATTATTTTCTTATTTCCAATAATTAAGAACCAAATTTATTGAGTATGGAAGTTTTATAGAGTAGTTCCTTTGAAACCAACTTTATGCTTAAATTTAAAATTTTATATAAAATGCTACCGTTACTTTCCAAAATAACCGAGAGATGGCGCGGTCTGGGTTCCCAACATATTCAGATAGCTCAATTTCACTTATAGTATTTTATATATAACTTTTCAAATTTTATTTTAAAAGGCATCTTTGTTTAAAGCTCTTATTGGATTCCTTGAGTTCTCAGTTTAATTTCATAATGTAAGAAACAACAAAGAATTCTAATGTGAGTTGAGTCCAATAAAGTGGAGACTTTTGAGGTGCATGAAAAAAGTATGACTTCTAAAAATATTATGAAATTAATATTTATTAACAGGGTGTTTTTTTAGTGTATAGAAAATTATGTAAGAAACTTTTAATTTATATCTCTTCGGAAAAGCTAGCAAGGAATAATTTCATTAATTTTGAATAAAAAATACTAACTGCTATATGAAGTAATATGTTTTTAATTAACGTATAACGTCTTTGAAACAGATATTCAAAATGAATTAGAAAAAAGTTGATTTCATTGCAAGAATTTAGTCAATAAGAATTTGAGAAACAGTTCAGAATCTTTCATAAAAAAGTATATTGTTATTCTGAACTGAAAAAAAAAGTGCAAGTCTCAGATATCGAGTTTTATTATCAAACTGCTCAAACATTTTTTAGCATCCAATAAATATGATGACTGTATGAAAAGGAGTCCATGAAAATTGGGGAATTACAATTCCAACTTGAAACAAGACTCAAAAAAATTCTTTACAACATTTTGCTGTAAGAGTAATAATTTATAAATTGGTTGGCTAATTAATACGTAGAACTGAAAGTATAACTTTGCAGTTTAACCTTTTCAACTCTCAGTTTTTCATATTGTAAAGCATAAAGGCAAAAGTTGATTTTTTTCCTAAATGTATTTAAACCTGTTCCAAGCCTCTTAAAGAAATCAATTTAAAAAATAATTTGTTATGGAATATCCAATTTTTTTCCTCATAATTTTGTTGTAAATAGTTAATTAAAAAAAATCTGAAAATCAAAATAATTTTCTTCTAATGTTTGTTGGAGTTTTTTCAAAATTATTGTCTTTATGTGTTTGCAGGGTGTTTTACGCCGATCGCCGGAATGATGACGATCACGACGATTAGTTTATTGATGTCGAAATTTTGCTGTCGCGAAGAATTCGAGAGATTCAACAGCTGTTGAAGACTTGGTTAGGATACACTGGTGATGTTTGTCTATTTATTTTCTGCTGTGACCACTTTCATACGAAGCTAATTTTCGAAAATTAATCTGTCATGGACATTCAGACTGTTGAGTATAAAATGAACTTCATTTTTTGATAAAAAAAAAATTATGGCTTGTAAATGCAATGTCACTTTCTTTTTCTATTTTATAATTCATTTGGCATCTAATAAAAATTGTTAAAAATATAATTCTTTATGTTCTCCTAATATTGCACATTTACAAATTCTTTTAGCATTTGTAACTCTAAAACTGCTTACTTTCATCTTTCGAAACAAATGTAGATTTCATAGAATAATTTATGTTTGAGTATCAGATATATTAAAAGTTAAGACTTATCTGACCTACAGTATGTGAATTCGACTTAAATATAACTTTATGATTCATTTTATATCTAATAAAAAATTGTTAAAACTATCATTCTTTGTTTTGTTTTATTCGATTGTATATTTTGTAGAATTATTTATATTTGATTTTCACATTGTATTAAAAATTTTGACTAATCTGGCCTACAATATACGAATTCGCCTTAAATATGACTTAGTAGATATTCAGTACATATTTTGAACTATTACAAATAATGACCATAAGGTACTACATTGTTTTAATAATAACTCTCTTAAGATATGATGCAAGAATCTCTAGATAGTAAAAGATAATTAATTTTGAATTTATAAGACATATCTAATAACGTAGTATTTCTTTTGAATCTGTGCTAAGTGCATAGTGAAATTTCTATTCTGAAATGCAATTTTAAGTTCTTCATAAGACATCTGAAATAGAAAAGAGTGTATAAGATATATTTCCACATAAATGAATTTGAAAAATAGTTTTTATCTGAAAAATATATTAAAAATAAAACATATTTACAATCAATCCTGTTGTCTATAAAAGAACCTTATTTAAAATAAAAATTGGTTATTCAAGGAATTTACAGAAACTCTATTACAAGGAATGTAATAAGAAGTTTTGAAGTATTGTTAATAATTGGAGAATTCTTTTATTTTTCTAAGAAGTACATTATAGAAGTGAAATAACAAGTTTTTGAAAGAACCAGAAGAAATAGAAAACTTGTAGTAAGTATATGGTGCAAGAAAAAGAATATATATGGATATTCAATAAAAATTAAAACTACATTAAATAACTTGGAGTTCCTTCACTGTATTACTAATGTATTAATTGCATAGTATTTCATGACAAGTTATCTTTAGTTGTAGAA
Source organism: Araneus ventricosus (assembly GCA_013235015.1). Classification (NCBI taxonomy): domain Eukaryota; kingdom Metazoa; phylum Arthropoda; class Arachnida; order Araneae; family Araneidae; genus Araneus; species Araneus ventricosus. The sequence continues at coordinate 149,354 of BGPR01001411.1, forward strand.
TTTAGAGATAAAAATGCACTACTAAGTACTGAATGCAGTATTAAATTTAATGTAGACCATTCAATACTGGAAAAAATATACTATTAAATTTGAAATTAATTTTATAGTGTTTCAATAATAAAAAAAATATATAAATTGAGTCAAAAGAAACTTACATTGCATTAACACAAAAATTGAAATGTTTGGATCTATAAGGTTTGAAAGCAAAGACTGACTTATTCAAGTGCTACCAGAAATGTACAGAAAAGAGAATTCATTTCATGAAGTGAAACAAAGAGCAATTGTTCTGATTTAAGAAAAATAATAAAGTGAGATTTAAATTAAAATATTCTCTTCTTTCCTTAAGCAAGGTATGTCTAGTACTTAAGTAAAGTACATATTGTGGTGTATTACAAATAATTATCTTAATGTACCCCCATTGTTTTAATAATAGTTCTGTTAAAATAACAAATGCAAGAGTCTAAAAAAAATGCTAATTTATAAATTATAGTGAACAGATAAGCCTGATTTAACAACATGGATTTGTACTCAGTATAATTAAATTGCTTTTTTAAAAAATGATATTAGATAAGATTGTTTATAAGACATCTGAAAGAGAAAATAACATATTAGAAATGCCACACCCAAGAAATGAACTTGGAAGAATTTCTCTCAAAGCAGAAAGGTGTATTGAAAATTTTTTTAATAGATGCTATAAGTTGTGAATACACCTTATGTAAAACAATAATTGTTTATTCAAAGTATTTATAAAAAATTAAATTCAAAGAATAATATAAGAAATTTTAAAAATATGTTAACAATAGAAATCTCCAAATATTTTATTTGTTTATCTGGGATAGACAATACAGAAATTTTTTCCATGGTGAAGGAGAATGCAGTAAAACCAAATTCTACATTTTAAGACATCCGCTAAAAATACATGTTGCTCACAAAAATCCTTAAAGAATTGTAAACTTGTATTATATGATGGAAGAAATAAATATAAATTAACATTTAATACAAATAAAATCTGAATTAACCAGAACTTAACGAATTAGCTTTTTGCTACATAAGATTTCAACACAAGATAACTCTAGTTGTATAATTTTGGGGGAAAAAAGGGTGAAATGTAATTTTAAATTTAATGCTGGCGATTGCACAAAAGATGAAGCTTTTATCTCATCTTATGTGGGAGCTTTTTTATTTTAATTTTAGCAATGATAAAAAATAGCTAAATTTTTATTGGAATTTGTTACATACTATCAGCACATGTTACCTCCAAATTTAGGATTGAAGAAATTATTAATTTATGTACTGCATTATAATATTAAATTTAATGCAGAAAATTCAACAGATGAGAAAAATTCCATATTATTCGATACATACCCATTTTTATGCTGATTTTAACAATAATAAAATTACATAAATTTATGTGAAAGTTGTTTCCATTGTGTTCAAAGACTATAGGGCTTATTTGAATACACAATATTTGAAAGCAAATAACAGCTGAATTCTTGAACTGCGCCCAGAAATGTTAAAACAAAAGAATGTGTTACAAGAAATGAAACAAGCATCAATAACTCTCATTTCTAAAAGCACTGACGAAAATTACGAAATGCCTACAAACAAACTTTTCATTCCATGAGGAACAAATTAAAGAATATGTATCTATAAGTTTTAGACAGTAAAATAGATTATAAAGTTTTAAATGAAAAATAATTGTTAAGATATAAGGTAGATACAGCATTAGTATTTATTCTGAAGTTAAACTTCGATTAATTTGGTAGAATATGAATCAGTAACTTAAGAAAAACTAAGGATAATTTAATAAGGACATTAATAGTTATGTAATGTGACATTTCATGCATCATCCATTTAATCGTTATATTAAATATAACAAAACTATATGAATTCGCATAAAAGAATTATTCAAATTTTTTTAAGAGTGGGGATTCTTGGATTAACAATACTTGAAAGTAAACAACAGCTGGTTTCTCAAACTGCATCCAGCTTAAGATAAAGAGTGTATGTAATGCATGGAACGAAAAATTGGGGGGGGAGGAATATCCTCATATGAACTTCTTGTTTCTTACGAACGATGTGAAAAATGTTTCTGCAAGCTTTAGAAATAAATAAATAAATAAAATTAGTTTTTAAGTTGTAACATAAATAATATAGTAGCATAACATACAACATATATAATATAGTAGCATAGTATTTGCTCTGAAATTAATCTCTATATAATTATTTCATAAGACAGTCGTAAGAGGAAAGTGTGAATTGCAGTTTTGTGTGAATTATTATTAAAGTGTGAATTATTATTACAGTTTCATTCTTTATCGCTAACCTTGCGCGCATAGAAAATTATTCGAGGACAAATTAAATAAATAATAGACTAAGTACATGCAACATTTTTATCAGCAGAAAACGGGAAGATAAAGGCCCTGAATCGCCACTTAAAGAAATAATTGAAAATTCAGAGAGCAGAAAAAAAACTGGCATACGATGAAATAAATAAATAGCATGTTATGGCTGGGGCTTGGAAAATAAACTCATATTCATAAAATAGTATTATTCGGAGATGGGCCTCTTGATTTCGAATCCCGATCAGATGACGAGGACAATATTTGAGCTAGGACCCCAGTCTCCAAACTTCCACACCACACCAAAGAGAGGACATTTTATAAATGATGTTATATTTCATGTGCACCAGGTTTACATACACGATGGATCTTCGGTTGAAACAAGTCTCGAAAAACCTATCAAGGTACTATGATATGCATAAATAGTTCGAAAGGCCACGCAGAGAAGAAACTTTCAATTAATCACAGGGTAACAGGGATAGCCAAATTGCTTTAACTTCTTAGACAGATTCCTCTTTCCTCACATTAGTAGAAAATTCTTTCTTGTCCATGGCACTGTTATCGAAGAGAATAACCCTTATAGTGCCTTTATTTCCATATGATCACCAAACGAAAGCAATGAATGCCAGACTAGCTGCGGTGGCCTGATGGGACAGTCTCGGCTTCGGAATTGGAGGATCAGAGGTTTGAAATCTATTTCCACAAACCAACAGTGCATATAAAATCTTTCGAGTGTCAAACGTATTTCCACTATTATGGAATGGGAGTTTGGAGTGGGGATGGCAGTTTAGATATCATCCTCATCATGTGTCAATCGCTCCAGATGAAACTCTGTTCCAAACTACCCTCGCGTAGGTTAAATGTCTTATCTTCACCTAAATGCCTTATTTTTCGGCAATTAAAATTTAGCAAAAAGTATAATTATAATTTTATAACTTTACCAATCAGAAATGAAAGTAAACAAAAAAATTAATCAATAAAAACGAAAAACAACGGTTAATCGATATTAATCTTTATTGTATACTATAATAGCCGTCTTCGGCGACCAGCATGTGCGTCGCGGAATCTGATTATGTTTAATTTTAACTGAATGTCGTATGCGTAATTTGTCACTTATCGATACTTTAACAAAGTAATTTTAAACTTCATATTGTGATTGTCATTTAACCAATGTTTTTTAAGTAGCCTTTGAACCTGTACTGTTCATTGTCTATATGAACGCCCCTAATAGAATCAATTAACTGGCCGCGTCATCTAACATTTAACTGCACGTTGTCGGAATCCACTTCACTTTTTATTCCTCGTGTAAAATATGCAGTTGTTTGCCAAATTAAAATGGCGCGCACATTTTATGTCCAACAGCATGCTAGCTGAATTAAAACATACCGATGAAAAGAATTAAAGAGTAGCAACCATAACCTTTGAGCTTATCGGACATATTTTCTAATATACTTAATATCTTAGAGGATTCTGTTTTTAGAGCTCACAAAAAAATTGATAAAATTTTTAAAAAAGTAAATTTCATTACGAAATTATCTTAGCTTTCTTCAATATAAAAGAAACACGCACTTAAATATTTGTATAAAAAATGAAAACGATTTGAATTTCATTGCAACAATGAAAAATATTGTTGCAAATTATGCATAAAAATAGTTTGAAAATTTGTTTAAATTAAGAAAAAAATTGGACCCCAATAAAATTAGTATAACTGAAAAGATAATTTTTTGAATTTTAAGTTGGTCTAAAAATTGTTTTAGTGCAATAATATTTTCGAAAGTTATCGCCATAAAACGCAAAATTTTCAATTAAAAAATTCTAATTAAAAATTCGAAAAACTCGCTCCGAGGTGCACGTTCCCACCCCTAAAAGTATATTTCTGCCAAATTTGATTAAGTCTAGGTCAAACGATATGCCCTGTAGAGAGCCAACACACACAGAGATAAACACACATTCGCTATTATTATTAGTAGTAGAGACAAAGTTTTATAAAATAGTTTATCGATTATTATGTAATAGTTAAATAATTTTGCAATAGGTGCCAGTTATTTGAATAATTCAATTTCAATAATAAACGTTTAAGGTAGGATAGTGTAGCTAACATTAAAAAAAAAAAAAAATGGAAAGTTATATTTAAAGAAAAATTTTCACAGAGAAGTAACAAAACAAACAAACAAAAAATCAAGTTTTGCTTGAGCAGTGGAAGCATATTTATACAAACTTTCATGTTTAACATTCATTGAATATTTGTTTAGTTAAAATCATGGATGACACATATAGAAATATACATTTTTTCTCACTTCCTTCTTCTTGCATAGAAATAGTATACACTCCTTCTTACTATTTCATCTTTCTTACCGTACTATAAAAAGAATGGATATACTGAATGATTATACTTCCTTGTTAATTTGTTTTCTGAAAAATATTCGATTTAACATCCAACATAACACAAAATGATTTAGGTGATAATTTTATGAATAATCTATTATACAATATTTTAAATGATTTTTCAGAAGGTTCCAACCATTTCAATAATTCAAACCATGTTAATAAATGAACATTTAATGCACGTAGGGGTATTGAAAAGAAATGGAAATTTGTATTTAAAGAGAAAATTTCAAATCTTTCTTCTTGAATTAGAATATACACCTTTTCTTACTATTCCATATTTCTTACCATACTATTTAAAAGTCTGGAAGTACTGTATGATTATACTTAATTGCTTTCTGAATCTGAATAACATTCAAGCTAACATCCTAGATAACACAAAATGACTTAAATGATGACTTGATAAATGATTTATTATACAATATTTTAAATGATTTTTCAATAGGTTCCAATTATTTCAAACCATGTCAATAAATAAACATTTAATGCATGTAGCGGTAACTAATATTGAAAAGAAATGGAAATTTACATTTAAAGAGAAGATTTCAAAGAGATGGGAAAATAAATTAGCATTGCATGAAACACTGCAAACATATTTATACAAACTTTCATGTTTAACATTGATTGAATTATTGTATAGTTAAAATCATGTATGAGAGAAAATGGTAAAAGAATTTACATGAAATGCCATCAAATTCAATTTATTTTTAATAGTTTCCATTTATTTTGAAAATAGAAATAAACTTCATCAGGTATCTGGAGACGTCTTATATTTAAGGAGAAATTTTCAAAGAAAAAAATCAAGTATTTAATAACAAATTAGAAACATATACATATATAATTACTTACAAGACTTAGATTGAAAAATTTTATTACACCATATATATCCATAAAAGATAAATGCTTCTTACACTAAATGCAATTAAATAAAATTATTTTTAATAATTTCCATTCATTGAAAAACTGCAGAAAAACCTCCTTGTTTATATTCTTAAGGAATATGGTGATTAATATTCTTTTAAAGAAATGGAGACTAATATCAGAAGAAAAACTTTCATTGAACACAAAATACATTACAGAAAAAAGAAACGCACATCCAAGAAAATTTAAGATAACTATTAGAGCAATGAAAATAACACAAAAAGTGACATTCACAAAACTTGCTAAAAAAAATAAGAAATATATATATATATATATTTTAAATACAATTTAAAATAATTCCAAAAAGAAACATTTTAATCTTGTTTTCCATAATTTGAGTCTTAAAGTCAGTTTATATAACATATAGTTTCACACACACACAGTAGGTCAGACCTAATTTCGAATGAAATCCTCAAGCCTTTATGCTGCCGGAACATGTTCGTTGCTGTTTCGGTTAAAATCCTCGTACCTTCACTCTCCTGGAGCAGGCCTGCGGCGGTTGCGGTATCTAAACTGGCGTACATTATAGTCATAGCAGACAATCCTCACGGTCCCCGGCGTCAAAGTCGTCATCTGGCCGGTGATTCTGTATGAGAAGCAAAGCTCGACGCCTACAGCCTCGGCTTCTACAACAAATACTGAAAGTAAAATACAACAATTTCAATTTTGAAAGAATTGATAAAAACCTTTTTCTATAAAAAAAGTGAAGATTTTATTATATTTGTACAATTAAAAGATATACATATACGTGGACGTATTTTTGTAACACCTATGGAATGCACGAGTGTTTTTAGGATTTCATCAGTTGTCGTATAAGATACAGAATAAATTATGGTTTTATTTTTTTTACCAATGCTTTATTAACCGAAGTTGGAAAAAAAAATCATTACTGTCTCCTCTTTCTTTATCACTAAATTTGCACGCACAAAAAGAATATTCAGGGACAAAATAAATAAATAATATGACTAGGTACATGCAACATTTTTATCGGCAGATAAAGGCCCTGAATCGTCATTTGAAGAAATAATTGAAAATTCGGAGAGGGGGAAAAAACCCTTTGGCATAGGATGAAATAAATATCATACAATGGCTGGGCTGGAGCAGAGAAAGCAAAAGCATGCCTATAAAATAGTAATCCATTAGCAAAATATTCATACATTTCCTTGAGATAAATTCAATAAATGATAAAAAGACTGATAATATTTCTCGAAAAGTACTTCTAAATTTTGTAGAATAAGCTTAAATGCAATGGCTACATTACATATAGTGCTGCCATCTATTGGCAAAAAAGAGCTAAATAGTGAATGAATGCAAAGACGTTGGAAGAATATAGCTTCCATGCCTATTTGAGGCTATTTTGTTAAAACTTTTTTTTATATTATTATCAATATAGATTTTTTTAAAGACCTAAATTAAAGGACTTTACGAAGTAAATACAAAAAAGTCGTCTTGAAATCGTTAAATAACAAAACATTATCAAAATACTATCGTGCTGCCACCTACTGTACTTAAAACGAAGAATTTTATTATGGATACTTATATTTATTATACATAAATTAACTTCATAAAATATTTAAGCAAACAAAACCAAAAAAGTGAGACTGTGGTATGTAAACATTAGAAACTAAAATATCTGGAAAACTCATTTGCAGTAATGAGTCTGTATCTACACTTCCCTCCATAAATTATAGTTATTCATATTGGAGCGAAAAAATTAATTTTCAAAAGTATCGGTAACATATCTTCCTCGGAAATCAGAAGAAAAATCAACAAAATATTGAGAATCATTTAAATACAGTAAAGGAAGGAGACAGTAAATAACTAAAATGTTAATTCAGAATACAAAATTATAACAAACACTGATAAATTTCGGGCTTTTCGCTATAAAAAGCCATGATGACACCATTAAAAATATTGAAAATTAATATTTGCATGTAATTTGTAACATCAGTAAACATTTAAACTATTCAGATAAAAAAAAAGCAGTTTGCTTTTGAAAACAGAAATATGTCCTGTAATAAAGGCAATATACTATGTAAAAGCATTGTTTTCTATTTTATATTAAACAGTAATATAATCAGTGAATGAAGAATAACAAAAAAAAAATTAACTTCAGTAACACACGAGATTTACTGTAAACTAATAAAAAGCTGTCAATGAATTTAATTTAATGTTAAAAAACCTAACACTAGAATCAAAATCTAGAATCTAAACGAAAGAACAGTAAACAAGAATCATAATTCACATAAAACGTAAAGCGAAATTTTAAACTATTTAAAGTCAAATGTTGCAGAAATCAGTCAATATAATTAACAGCGTCGTTAAAGCTAATGAAGAAAAATATATTATTTACAAAATAACGGCCAACAGGAGGAAACCAAATAAAAATGGAAGTAGTTCGAAAAATGTGGCCATTATAAAATAGTTTGCGTTATTTATAGATATAAAAATATTAAGTTGAAGAAAATCAGATTTGAAATCTAACTAATAACTACTGCTCTAATAAATTATGATGAAATGTCGTTGCCAGATGAACCCGGCTAATATGAGAAATTGTGAGTAATTTGTAATTATTAAAAAAAATATTTTATTATTTATCACTGTCCAGGAGTTGTTATTTTTTTTAAATGCATATACCTTTCGCATAGTATCTTGTAATCGAGATCGAAAATGAAAATAATAATAATAATTTATCATTCTGTTTTAGGATTCTACAGAAATAAAATTTTCATTAAGATTGAAAGAGTAATTGATCATTTTAAATTTTAAAAATTAACGGTTTAAACTGATTAATTTAAAATTCTAAAAACACTTTCAACAGGCTTTACTCATTTCAGACTGGACGGTGTGAAACAGAGAAACGGAAACGGTAAACTTTTTTTACAGTTTTTATTATTTGTCTAACGAATAAATCCAAGAGGTAAAAGCATATTTCCGGTGTAACAGTTTCTTTAAAATATATATAAGTTTAAGTAAAAATGCGGAAAGCTGTTTATAAATTTCTTGGCTGAATATACTCTTTCATTCAAAAATGAGTCTTCACGATTGTCACAAGTTTAATATCAAGTTTTACTGAGCTCAATGAAATATTTATCAATAGAAAAAAGAGTGTTACAATATTGACATACTGCTTTTTACTACATTGTTTTCCCAGTTTAATAGATTAAAATTTTGTCTGGAGATTTTCGATGAAACTGCAGTTTTACCCTTCTGATGTTATATGGTAAAGTACTTCCAACATTACATTTTAATTAACACTTTGCAAAAAACAGAAAAGAGGAATTGTCTCTATCTATCAATTCAATAACTTGCCACACAAAAATTATATGAATTGAAAATAAAACTTTTAATTATAGTTTTATTTTTGATTCAAATTGTTTTTCTTTTTAAAATTCTTTACTGTTTAAAATTTTTCCTCTTCTGGTATTCGCGATGTTTTGTAATGAATAAAAATAAGAAATTAATAAAGAATATAAGCAACTTTAATGGAAAATTTAACAACATTAATACTGTTATTAAAACGACGGGACAGTAAGCAGAAATTATGCCAATGTTTTTTAAATTATTGTGATCGATCATCAGTTCCCGGTACATTCATCTTAATTTAAAAGGCAAAGTGGGTCAATTGATTGGATTTAATTTGTTCGATTCTTGTCCAATTTGTATTTGCACGATGATTCGGAGACGGACCTCGTGGTTTCGAATCACAATCAGAAGACGAGGATAATATTTGAGTTAGTGTCCCAATATCCAAACTTCTAGATCACACCAAAGAGAGGACATTTTATTAATAACGTTATATTTTGTGTGCACCAGCTTTACGTAGACGATGGATCTTCCGTTGAAACAAGTCTTGATAATTCTATTAATTTACCATGATATGCGCAAACTTAATAGCAGCAAATTTATTTTATTTAATTTCTATTCTCTGATGTTTTTAAAAATTCAAGTATAATAATGCCTGTATTTCAATAGTTTCCGATATTTGGAAAATTAATAAGTTAATTTGGATAGGAAATATTTCAGGAACCTAAATTTAAAATAGCAGACAATCCATCTGCTTGTAATTTTAAATTATTTATTAATTTATTATTTTTCAGACATAAGTATTTCAACGCAATTACAGGTGCAATTTGCTCCGCACGGTCTCTGTGCAAAAATGTTTTTGTTCCTGTTTTTACATTTGATAACACTGCTCTGCAAAAAAATTTTTTTTCGAGCCCTGATACCATTCCTTCTGATTCTTATGTAAAATGACCTCCTAAATCCAAATATGATCCCCATTTTGCTCCATCACCCACCATTTTCTCGGGATCCCCCCCCCCATTTGTAACACTGTCCGGCAATTTTATGGCCATAAATTTGATTTGGAGGGGGAAAACGATTATTTTAACCGTTAAATGTCTTCTATTTGGGAGGGATTTGTCCCCTTAAATTTAAAAAAAAATCAATAAAAATGACCGGTTTTTCTGTTTTGTTTTCGCAATTTTTTCACTTATTTTCTACATATTCCAGCTTCCAGCCCCCCCCCCCTTTCCTCACCCAAACACCCCAAATAATAAAAATATATAGCAACAATTTTGGCTAAAAGGTGGTGAGGGGGAGAGGTCCCGAAGCCCTCACAAGAAAGTTTGGAAGATTCACTGTACAACGTTGCCGCTCTTTATTTTTGTCAATGTTCTGTAATTTTATGGCCATGAATTTGATTTGGAGGGGGAAAAGAATTATTTCAACACTTAAATTTAAAAATAAAAATATAATATATAATAATAATAATAAATAATATAATATAAAATATAATAAATGTAATTTATAATATAGTACCTTCATCTGGTGCTTGCTTTCCTCTTGTACCATGAAGTAGAAGTTTTTCGTACCAATGACCAGCAGTATTCTGCCACCATGCTCGTTTTTCTTTGCGATTTAGGTGTTTCATAAACGTTGAATCTTTAAAAAGTTGTATAATCTGGCGGCCCACGAAAATTCCTTCCTTGATTTTCGCCTCACTAAGACGAGGAAATTTAGTTTTCAAAAAGTTAAATCCATCACCTGTCTTATCCATTGCTTTCACAAACTGTTTGATCAATCCGAGTTTGATGTGCAAAAGCGACAACGTTGTACAGTGAATCTTCCAAGCCTTATTTTTATATATTAATTTTATTTATTATATTTTTAAATTTAAGTGCTAAAATAATCCTTTCCCCGCTCCAAATCAAATTCATAGCCATAAAATTACAGAACAGTGATAAAAATAAAGAGCGGCAACGCTGTACAGTGAATCTTCGAAACTTTCTTGTGAGGGCTTCGAGACCTCTCCCCCCACCACCTTTTAGCCAAAATTGTTGCTATATATTTTTATTATTTGGGGTGTTTAAAGAGGAAAAGGGGAAGGCTGGAAGCTGGAATATGTAGAAAATAAGTGAAAAAATTGCGAAAACAAAACAGACAAACCGGTCATTTTTATTGACTTTTATTTTAAATTTAAGGGGACAAATCCCTCCCAAATCTCCCCCCTTGCTACAAATGTTCATATTTTAGAACTTTTCACCTCTGTAGCCCCTCAGAAGACATTTAACGTTAAAATGATCGTTTTCCACCTCCAAATCAAATTCATGGCCATAAAATTACCGGATAGTGATAAAAATAGGGGGGGGGGCGTCCCGAGAAAACGGTGGGTGATGGGGCAAAATGGGGATCATATTCGGATTAAAGGAGTCATTTTGCATAAGAATTTGCAGGAATGGTGTCGGGGCCGAATTTCATGCAGAGCAGTGTAATTTGCTAGGACTTTATATTCCTTTTAGGCAGTAGGACTATGAAAATATCAAATTACCATACACATCGCTAAGCAAAAAATATTTTAAATACATGTAAAGATGACTCTCGGATTTCGAAACCCTCCGCGCTTTTGCGCATGCGGAGTTCATTTCACCAAAATAGGGGTGAAGAGAGAAATGGAGGGGGAGATATTTACATTTTACTTAGCTTGATATAACAAAAAACTCCGGAAATAAGCTCATCTTACTCATTGCCTGTCACCCCTTTCCGGAGTAAAATCGTCAAAAAGTGCTAGTCTTGGCATTTTGAAACGATCGGTATAAGTGTCATTTTATCGTACAAATTTATTCTCTGAATCATTTCTGTTTCAGTTTCTCCATGTTGTCGCAGACTGATGCATACTGAATCTAGATTTGAGGAACAAAATCCCTCACGACTGTATGATATGGAATCTTGGAGAATGGGGGTACCGTCTTCGTCAACTGACCACGATTCAAGTTTATGATGTCCATCTCCAATATATGCAGATGCAAAACGGGATGTCCATCTAACAAAGAAAACTGATGCATTGCTCGTTGAATTCATCTAATTAGAATAATTATGTTTTTAATATAATTGTCTCACAATAAATCTCTTTATTATATTTTTAATTGTAAACAAAAGAAGCATTCTTCATTGTTTAGAATCAAATCAATTATACAATCATCTAAAAATGATCAGTGAAATATCCCAATTTGAGGAAAAAATCTCTAGAACGTACAGTATCCTCATTGTAGAGAACAGTTTTTTGCGTGGTAAGCCTGGAGGTTGGCTAGCTTGAGCGAGGAGAAGGCGGAGCCTCCTTGTGTTTATATTCCTTTTGAAACACGCGAACATCCGGGATTTTCGCATCTCTTGCACAATATACGAGTCCTACGATGTTGGATAGAATTTTCATTCAATGGTGCCTTCCTATATCCGCCCAATTTATGTAAACAAAATGTATATTCAATAATTTCGACATGCAGATACATTCTCTACGATAACAGTCATGGACACGAAAGAATTTTCACATCATTGTATAGTTAGGATCCTCGTCTTCTTCTAAATGACGTCTTTGAAACAAACCCATGCTTTTTTCTTGACCGATTTCGTTTTTCCCTCAAATTTTTATCCTTCATTAACTGTTTTATACCCGAGCTGACGAACTCGCCTTTCGATAAGTGTGGAAAAATATCCGACAATCTTCAAACCTCAGACTCACGTTCTGTGTTATACTACAAATGACTAATAATATAAAATGCATAAATTATTCTATACGAAGCTGGGACAACTTATTTTTTGGCATATTTTGAATTAGTTTATAAGGTTGAATTTCAATCAAATTTACTTTTTTCTCCGATTTCTTCACATAATTCTCAACAGTTTATAAAATCTATTAATTTGTAACAGTTCTTGAATTTCAGAAGTATCAAATCACTATTTTTGTATAGAAGTATTTCCATCCTTTTGCTCTAGTTCTGCAGCAATAGCAAGCTTTCTTTACAAACAAGGATGGAAAGAATAATATTATGGGCCCAACATAAAATTTGCAATATTTATCATATAATTTTCATCTTTAGAAGTCTACTTGCCGTGTGGGAACTTGTTTATAATGACAATGTGCTAGTTTTCAGAATTTATAAGAAAACTTCAAACTGGACTTTGTAATTTTGGATTCCTTTCTATATTTAAATAATTTAATGAAGTTTAGTTATGTTGTGGGTAATTTTTTGTTGTATTTTTTAGTATTAAATTCAAATAAATAAAAAAGCTCTATTGAAAAAATATCTTTCGAATTTTGAGACAATTTCATTTAGATATATGCCATGCCCAGTGATGTTCCCTCTTTCTGATGTAATATTACTATTTTTATATAAAATGTTTTGTGTAAAATATATGTTATTATCTGAAACACAATGAGAGGTAGAAATATAAAGAAGAGGAGTATATATGAATTTAAGACAGAAGCTTATCTAGCTCAATCACATCATAATTGGGAAGTTGAGTTATAGATCACAGACTAATGCGAGTAGTTTCTTACTAAGTCAATAATATAGTAAGAAAGATTCATTAGAATCATAAAATTATCTATCAAAAATGCAAAAAAACTGTCTACTTACAAAGCCTCAAGTTATTGCAATCTGCAAGTATGAATTTGCTCTTGCACTTTGTTTCCACACACTGTTTGAAAATCTGTCATTTAACTTAGCTTTGGACATAAAAGTATGTGCCATGACAATGCTGTTTCCCTCTTTCTGATGTAATATTACTTAATTTTATATAAAATATGTTTTGTATAAAATATATTTGTTATTAATTGAAACATAGAAAGAGGTAGAAATAAAAAGAGGAGAAATCCTACAAAGGTAAAGGGTTCAAAAGAATAGAATCAGTTTGGAAAAAATATATATATAAAAAAAAAGAAATTCAAGCTTCTTTCAAAACTATAATGTCTCGTTTGGTAGCTGAACCCCCTTAGTACCCTTTATGGCATATTTGAATTATGCATGAAATTTCATGACTTGAGTATGCGAATAAAGAAGTACCTCATAATGAGAGCAGTCTAGCAATTTTTTTATCCAGTGTTGAAAACACATGTATGCAAGTCAATTATTGGATAAAAGTGGGACATTCACTGCTGTTCAACTCCATGATTTTTGGAACACGGGAAGTTAAAACCTTTCGTCAACGTGAAATCCTGATGAAAATTGGTGCAGATGAATAGTGTTGTTGGAATTCAAACAAATTTGATATCTAAATGAAATATGGAATGAAAGGCCTTGAAAAGTGAACTTTGATTCTTCGAGGTGGTAAATCAGCCCGTGTGTGTGGAGAGTGTTGGGAAAGTGTGTCGGTGTCAATATGGCACTTTGAACCTTCTCAAAAAAGGTAAGGTGTCTCAAAACAAACTTTGGAACAGCCATGAAATGACTTGTCTAAATCTATCGACTGGAATACAAACCAGTTTTTGGAGCAAATGGACTACTCGTGAAAGTCCAGCTTAAGATGGGAGATATCCATGAAAAAGTTCAAAGTTTTAAAAAGGGGAAGGTTGATGAATTTGGACCACCTAAACATTTTTTTAATCGAGAAGTAATTTTAATAGTAAAAAAAAGTATAATTTTTTTTTGCAGTTTACTTATCTTCAAAACAGTGTAATTAACTTTTGAAGAATACACTTTAAAGTAGGAAAAATAGCATACAAAATTGTGTCATTGGTCCAATTAAGAAAATTGGTTTCCCAAATCAGACCACCAATTTCTTTATGCACAATTAAAGCAAAAGTATATTTTTTGATCCTCAAATTTGCATCGGCACACAATGCATGACATTTTATGCATCGTATTATTTCTTCCTTTGTTTCCTCACATATGATACGAAACCATGTAGGGTTAAATCTTTGTTCTTTTTGAACAAACAGGTGATGTTTTTATGTCCTTTTATTCTGTTTTCACACTATGGCTTATTTCACTTGCAATTTACAAGGACTATTTAGTTTATTGTAACGTTTTTCTGGGCTATTCCTCTAGTTTGAGATAATAGTTCCCTTGGTTTGACTAATCCAACTCAGGCAACTGTCTGTGGTCAAATCTGAAACTGCTGGACAACAACCAAAACAATTCACCTAACTTTAGCGCTTACACTACTTCAATAAATTATTATAGTAAATTGTAACCACACAAGTTTCCTCTCTCAGATATAATAACATATTTTACTATTTACCTTAAAAAAGTCTATATTATCTTTTGTTCAAATATTCAATTGATATCTAAATCTAAACACTGCTCTCTAACTGTAATCATGTAGCACTTTCTCTAAAAAATGATGCCATAAACTTTTACATCTTTGCAACCCAAGTTGCCTATTTTGCAGCCTAAATATTCAATAGAATTGAGGTTATAATAAGGTCTATCTAGGTAACAGTCCAAATTTGGCAATTTGCCCCATATCATTTTCAAATGATGACCATTTTGTAGATGTAGCAATGAAGCTCTGCACAAGCTTGTTAAGTCCTTTCTTTTTTAGTTTTACCTAGATTAATGTCCCATATTGAAGAAAGCCAAGGGCTTAATTTGGGACAGACCTCCCAATTTTCACTCAAGGTCAGATAAGAGGAGGACAACCGAGCTGGCACTCCCTCTCCGAACTTCTGCATCACACCAGTGAATGAGCACTCGACACTAGAAATCTTAATTTAATGTGCAACAGGTACACATTCATGGTGGATCTTGGATGAAACCTGGTTTTGCCCTCCTAAAGTCGGGACATTACCAAGTTCTGAATGAATCACTCCCTTAAATCACTATGTTTTTGTCTGACACTGCAGACTTTAACTTCCTAAAACATGAGGTTCCTTCATGGGCACTGTTATTTATCTCTAAAGAAATTTTTTTCTTTAACCTCCTCCTTTTAGAAGACATCCAAACTTCTGATGTCCTTACAGCTTGGATATATACAGCATGAATTAAAAGCATATTTTTGTGATTGTCTGTGTAACATCATAACAATTGACAGTAGCTGCTATCAAGCTTTGTTAAAAAGCTCTTCCTGTGAGAATAATTTGAAATCGAGGTATTCACTTATCAAAGTATGACTGGACAAAAGATCATGGGAAAATTAATGTTTACTCAACTATACAAAGTGACGAAACAAGAGATTAACTGAATCCAAAAATGCATTTGTGCAAACAGCCACTCAAGAGAAAATCTTATTACATTATCTGAATTACATGTTACTTGTTGGTATTTCTTATTTTTAAATGATACTGGTTACCTGCATTCCAGTTATCTAGTCCAGAAATTTTATACACACAGTAAAAGCTTAACTAACCGGCATGCTCGGGAAACACCGATTTCCGGATACCTGAAAAGTCCGGATAGTTGAGTGCGACGGGAAAAATGGAGGGGGGGGTTAGATTGCTGTCTTTCTCACCAATTCTGTCCCTTTAACTTTTTTTTCTGGTTGTCGATTTCGTTTTTAGGTCTCGTTTTTCGGCGAAAGGTGAGGAGCTTTTTTTTGGTTCTCACTTTTGCTTTTGAACCCCCTCCCATAAAACAAGTCTGTGTACGCCAATGTACTGTATATTACTTTTTTATCCCCTTCTACACCCCCTCCGTGCGGAGCGGACGTTGCATTCCAGAAATAAATTGTCCGCGTGAATGGAACGGCGCGCGAGTGCTAAATTTTGGCGCGTGGATGAAAATTTTTTAGAAAAACTCATTTTCTAATTTTTCCGGTTAGTTGAGCTTTCCGGATACTTGAATGCCGGATAATCGAAAATTTACAGTACATATATGAGAATATGTCCTTAAAAAAATTGAATAATTAATTTCTGTAATGATTTTGGCATTGAAAAGAATAATCCTGAAGGCTGTTTTAAATAATTTCAGAAAGATTAAACAAAGAAAAACAACAGATGGCTTTAGTTATAATTTTATTAAATAATACTGAGATATGTCAATTCAGTTAACATATAAAAATTATGTATATGTATAAAAACATAGACTTCAGTTACTGTACATACTTTGAATTATTTTACACAATCAGTATTTGAATGTTTGGCTAACACATCTTCTGTTTGAAATAAATAACCAATTCATTTTCAACCAGTCCCCTTCACACTGAAAAAAAGTAAACCCTACATGCTATGTTTTTCCAAGTACTTTTGACGTGCAGCTTCCACCAGCAATCTTTTTCTTTCGTGATATGAAGCCATACGCTCTTTTGGGGACCTTCCAAATGTTTCTGCAGCAGTATTCATGGAAAGCTGTAATAAAGCAAAAGAAGTTAAATTCAAATGTAATGTACTAAAGTATGAGAACAATTGGGATAAATGACTTCACTTTGATGGTTTCATCTGAAATTAGAGTTTGTGTCACAACAATAAAAACAATCATGAGAGATTAAAGTGATTTCTCCCAAGTAAACATAGCAAGAGGTTAAGATTTCTGAGAATTTGAGTTAAATGTGTTAGCTAAGGCAAGAAGAAAAAAAAAGTTATTGTACTTTGTGCTCAATTACAAACTCAAATAATTAAATTACCAAATTGCCAATTGTTTTGACCTCATAAATTTGAACTCTGAACTTTGACATTGCTCTTGAACTCAACACTGAACTTGACAAAGAATAAAGCATGCTTTTTGACAAGTAATTTAAACTTCGTAACCTGAAAAATTTATTACTTGGTGCTTTTTAACTTGTTAATAACAAGCATTCTATTTATTGGGCAGTTACAGTTCTCTTCTGTCCCTAAAGTGAACATATTCCATTTCTTTTTTGCTTGGTGCTTTTTTTGCAGATGTGTATTCTAAAACTCCTACATAATTTTCAACTGGCATATACCACCTGGCTAGATTTTGAAGTCAAAATGTCGTCATTTTAAAATTTTTTTAAGGGAAATGCAAGGAATTTAGAAGTAATCTGTATTTTTTAATATTTTACTATATTTTAAAAATCATTCAATATATATCTATAGAAACAATAATTAAAATGATTTTCTATCGATTTTTCTTCAAAAACACTTAATTTTACTTAGCAGTAATCTTAATCTTTGTGTTTTTAATATAATTTAAAAGATATTTACTGAAATCTATGCCTTAAATTAAGTTGGACCCTTTAGGTTAAGATAATGTATCAATAATTTTCAGTTAACGGGTTGGAGAACTAAGAACGTATTTTGATTATCCATTCCAAATTGTAAGCTGTAGAATAGTGAAACCTAAGCCCAAAGGGCTATTATCTCCGATAGAAGTCATATTTCTCAACTGTTTCCAGTAGAAGAGATGAAATCAATAATATCCCACATGATAAATCTGAGTTAGTGTAATTGGGAATTAATAATTTCTTTAGTTGTAATAAGTTTAAAGAGATTAATAATTACCAGCTTAAAAATTTATAAATATGCTAATTTCTTCAAATCTTCTTTCACATATACATATGTACAAAATTAGATTTTAAATGCTATTCTGGGTGAAAAAAAAATGAATTCATAAAATGGTAAAATATTATCATAATGCATGCCAACAGCTTAAAGAAAAGTATAAGTGCAGATGGAACATTTTTTCCTCTGGAACTGCTTTAATAGCTCAACAACCAAACAAGATATTGAAGTTTTCGTGAAGTTGGTCTACATTCAAGGAGATTTATAATGTGTCTATCATGTTTCACTATCAAGCTTATTTGCAGTCCTGCCATAAACACTGTTCTTGGAACAAAAATGACTGGGTTTGTTTTCTCTTTACAGACAAATCAAGATTCAACCTACAAAGTAACAATCATTGCTAATTAATCTGGAGAGAAACAGGTACATTGTATCATCCAGCATATTATATACCACAAGATTCCTTTACAGCAGGTAAGTGCATGTATGGGAAGGCATCATGAAAATGGCCATACACCTTTGCATGTGTTCCACACAGGAACTGTGTATGGTATATACTATTCAGAAGAGATCTTGCATTCCTATGTACAGAATTTTAAAGGAGCAGTTGAGCCAAAATTATTGTTCATAGCCAATGAGGCTTCTCCACACAGGGCAGGTTTCGAAGATGACTACCAGAAACCGAACATACTTCAAAGATGGACTAGTCTAAAAAATGTCTAGACTTAAAACCCATAAGAGAGTGTCTGGGACTATTTCAACAGACAAATAAATGCTTGCTGTCTAACACTCAACTCTCTGCAGGAGTTACTAAGAGTACCCAGTGAAGAATGGATTTCTTTGCATTGAGGCACCATAGATATATATGACATGAGTAAAAAATATATCTCATTGTTGCAACTCGTTGTTTGCTGTACTCTATCCAGCACTCTGCAGAAGTTATAAAATACTTATTGAAGAATGGAATTCCTCATAGCAAGATGTAGTAGACCTTATGTTTAAAGGCATGTTTCATTGTTCTCACTCTTGTGTAATCTTAAGAGGTCACTCAATGCTCTTTTCAGATTTTCATTCCTTTTGCTGGCTTTTATTATATTTCTGATGCATTTTATAATTTCTCCATTTGGTCGTATTTTGTACCCTGTACATCGCACATTTTCATTAAATGCATTAAAATTTACTGAAGGCATTGTTGCATGTCTTTGATTAAATACATTATTCCCATTCCAACCAATATATACTTTTTTTAGTCCAAAATATCATTCTGACTAATCTTGGACATGTATGTGAAGGTATGAAAATATAATTTTTAGAGTAATAATACCATTTATTTGAAAATTCGAAAGGGAATCTCAGTCACAATTCATTATGCTGTTGTATACTGGTTTACAGCCATGGCATGAGATTTGTTGTTGGTGAAGTATAGACCTTGCAAAGAAGGGTTCTAAGCAGTAGCGTAGCTAAAAGGGGTGTCAGTCCACCCTGGGTGGCAAAACAAGACATGCAGAAAAACAATTTTATAACTAAGAAGAGGAGTGGCACTAGCTCAATAACTGTGTTTTTAAAAAAATAATTTGTATTTTTCGCTTTTTGTTGGTAAATATGAAAGTCTTTCTTTCAGTATATCTCTGATATATGAAAGAAAGACTGATGGTAAACAAGCGATTTCATAACCTATCTGCTGAGATCAAAGCCCACAAACGACAAATTACACGAAAAAAGAAAAAATATATTTTATTAGTAAAGATTTTTTTAATTATTTTGAGGTTAATGTGCCCAACGTAACTCGTAAAGGGAGGGCGGAATATTGCAAGTTCTGCCATAGCATCTAGATCACCTGAATGGCAGCCACTGCAATAGCTCGAGTACTGAGGCTGGAGTCTTAAAAGCCTTATCACCAGGCCTCCTGAAGGAGGTACGTACAATCACCGGAGGAGGGATCCAGAGCTCCTCCATTTGTCCTATAATAAGAATTATTACTAATAAGACAAGAGAAGGATAAGTTCGAAGCAAGAAAGTTCTTATAAACTTTACATGTTGGTCATCAGCTCATGGTTAACAATTTTTTGAGTTGTGCCAGGAAACACAACAGGCAACTGCTAATGGGTATTGTTTGCAGGCTTGAATAAAGAGAAGCAGAAAAATTTCAGACAAAGATGTTACAGAGGAAGGATGTATTGATTATATGGAGAGAAAGTAAATATTAAGAATGAAAGAAACAAAGCTTCTGAAATCATTGCAGGAGGAGTCGCACTGCATAGCATTTACTAGAAATAAGATATGAATTATTTCCAGCACAACTGTGGAGCATCTTCAAGAGGTCAACAGACATTGTTTATCTTTTCCTCATGTAAAGAGTAGTACAGATCCTGCAAGAGATCCCCCCCCCTTGCACATGGGCTAATACAGATGCCATACCACAAAGCTTAAGAATTTCTATTCCACTGCGTAACTTGGGTATTGACACTCCTGAAAATTTTACTCCAATATTCTATCGTAGCATAGCTTGGTTATGTAACACTAGTTATCCTCATCATAATTTCACTCCAATATCCTACTGTATCATCACATGTAGATGACTGTTTTCAACATAAGAGGAGATATAAATAAGTTACTCTGTGAAGGGCTGTAAGAGATCAGATCTTATTTTCTAATAACTTGAGAAGTAATGGAAAGCACTTCTCGGTTTATCAGCTAGAATTACAATTTAAATAGATATCATGAGATTTAGTCTAGCCATAATGTAAAGGTTAAAAATTCAATAAAAAACATATCTTGCCATTTTCTGCAATACTGTGATCCAAAAAATCTAAGAGAAGTATCCCAATGTTTTGGTAATTCAGCCCATTTTAAATAAAACTAGAAACATTAACATCATAAATGATACATTAAGAATCAAAAATACCTTCTGAAAAGGAGTGCTTGATAACTGTGTAGACCTTTGTATACCAGACGGCTGCTTAGAAGAGACAGGAATATTTAAAGAAATGCTGGATCTAGAAGCAGAAGCTAAAAGCAAACAAAACACAAAATTTAAATTTCAATTCATGCTTTTAATGTAAAAGTTACTTAAATG